>JAODAL010002276.1:0-200791 GCA_025379985.1 Phyllomedusa bahiana | reverse complement strand
TTAGGGGGTATCTCACCGGCTAGATTGGCTCACTTCCCCCAACCCTAGTACTCCCTTATGTTGGGAGGCTGTGGATTAGGGGGTACTTTACTTCAAGTGGGGGATTGCCGAAATTTTTCCCATAGGGGACAAGTTGGGATTGCTTACAAAAACTATTTTATTCAGAGTTATGTCACCCCATATTGCACTCTTAGACCAATATAATGGATTTTCCAGCCCATTCAAAAACGGTCCCTTTTTCCCGTATTGGTAGAAAACAAGATTTCTATAGGATCTTTGGAAATCAATTTTCCCATCCCGCTGTCGGGAAATACTAGGTGGGTTTAAATCGCAATATGATGTGAAATTCCTCGCAATTTCCCTCTTTAGTCCCCAAAATCAAACGCAAATTGGGAGTCTGGACAGATTCAGACCTTTTTGAAGATCCCTAACCTCTGGGGAGAAACCAGATTTTTTGGGGGGTATTATATGTAATATCTTGTATCCCTTCTTGCTGCTTTATCCCAAGCCCGTCTAGACATATTTATTTAAGTACGTTATTAATTTTCAACCCCTTATTAGTTATTTCCCCCGATGTAACTTTCCCTCCTTGCTGTGGATTTTTTTTTCCAATTTCAATTCAATTTTTAACCTTTATAGATTTGTACTATGGCTGCTAACTACCTTTTCCTTTGTTGGGAAAAATGCTTGAAATGGTAAATTTTTCAAAAAAACAATAAAAAGTAAACATGTTAAAAAAAAAAAAAAAAATTGCAAAACAAAGTTTTGGGTTTTTTTTCCAGGATTCCTTGTTTTAATAAAAACTTTTTAAATAAATTTGCGATTTTGAAAAAAAAATTTTTTTTTAAAAATTTCACGCCTTATGCAAAAAAAATTGTGAAAAAAACCTGGGGGGTCTATATACTCAAGCACCCCCTGGTTATTCATTTAAAGGGGTGTAGTTTTTCCCAAATGCGGTCTATTTAGGGGTGGGGTTTTTAAATTTTTTGCACCTTTGGGGGTCCCCCAAAACCCGAAAAGGGCCTAAAAAAAAAATGTATTGAAAAAGAAACCCCGAGTATAAGGTGCTCCCTTTTATTTTGGGGCTTAAAGGGTTTAGCAAAAAATGCCCAGGCCAATATGGGAATCTCTAAAAACGGCAGACCTGGGGGAATTGATATTAAGTTGCAATTTACCTATCAAAATTTACCGTATCAGTGAATAATGATAAATATTGAAAATCTGCAAAAAATGTGAAATTTTGAAATTTCACCTCCACTTTGCTTTAATATCTGAAGGGTTATCAAACTTCCTAAATAGTGTTGTAAATACGTTAAGGGGTCTAGTTTCTCAGATGGCGTCACTTATGGGGGTATCTAACATGCAGGCACCTCAAAAGCCACGTCAAAACGGGGAGTGGTCCTAAAAAAATGTTTTATTGCAAATTTTTTTGAAAATGTGAGAAATTACAAACTAAAATTTCTAAGCCCTCTAATGTCGAAAAAAAAAAAAAAAAGACATTTAAAAAATGATGCCAACCTATTGTGGGACATAGGGGTAGATGCTAGTTAAAAAACTATTTTGTGGTGAATAATTATCTGTCTTGCACGCAGAAAATTTTGAAAACTTTTCAAAATCAACAAATTTTTCCAAATTTTCATAAATTTTGATATTTTTCACAAACAAACAAGGATTGTATGGATAAAAATTTCTTACTAACTTAAAGCACAATGTGTCACAAGAATACAATCTCTGAATCACATGATTAGGTAAAAGTTGTCAAAAAGTTATTCTCATATAAATTGACACATTGTCAGATTTCAAAAATAGGGTTTGTGTCAGGAAGGTCAAAACAGGCTGGGTCCTTAAGGGGTTAAAGGGAATCTGTCACCAATTTTTTTTTTTTTTACTTATTAAATCAAGACCCTGATCCATAGTCTTTTCTTCTTAGCCGTTTTTATTTTCTGATTGTAGATTTCTCAATTCGGTTTCTATAAATGATTGTGGGGAAAGCTTTCTTGCCTGCATGGCTTCAGCAGTCAGAGAGATACTTTACAGCAGCTTTATGCACATAGAAATCTTATAGGGGTTTTATCATTTCATCATTTGGCAGCCTAAGGAGAGCTTATGAAATGGAGTGGCGTGTTTCTCCTGCCAACAGGGAATATCTTCTCTCTGCAGACACGCCCCAAAGTGTGCACGTGAGAATTCATTCTGTGTGAGGTGGGGGGAGGGGAGAGATTCTCAGCTGTCGGACACTAAGGAATCATTGGAGGTGAAAAACTAAGTGTAACTCGATAGTGTATATCTACATTTCTCGCTCTCTCTACATATTTTGTAACTAGAATGGGCATTTGACATTCAGGACTCTGGGAAAGACAGGTGTGTTTTTTTGTTGTTTTTTTTCCCCCTCTCTCTTACACTCTATATCCTGCAGATTATTACACCTCTGATCACTACAGATCTGCAGAACAAAACTATACACTTTATCTGTTTGTGTTTACATGGGACTGCACAAGATCTCTCTCTGCTGCAGGACCACTGATTGCTGTCCGTGAACGCAGAAAACCCCACACCGCACACGTAGACTCTCGTACACAGCTACTCCGTCTCGTGCGTTCCTGAATACGACCGGGGGGCGGCACCCGGGCGGAACTCATCTCCTTGCACACATGTCCTTGCTCCCTCCCATACACAGCCTCTCCCCTGCTGCTCCTTCTGACGCGCGTTCCCGAATACGACCGGGGGCTGGACCTGGACGTAACCCGACCGGAGCTCTATCTCTTCCAAGAATTAAACCAACGGCCCACTCTCTTAAACCATAGCACTTTGCTTATGGTAACCAAGGGCCTACAAGCTTAGATTTTTCGTCCCCACCTGTTGAACTATGATCTTTGAAGTGAAAAAACCCCTTTAAGACTGACTCGGTCCCATTGACTTCTATAGGAGAATTTCCTAGGCATGCTCTGTGACCAGGGAAGACGTCAGTGTGCAGAGAGGGGGAGAGGGTGAACTGTAACTATCTCATATTGTGACTGGTGGATCCTGTGTTATCTATACACATTGATGCCACCTTTCAGTGTAATCCTGGTTTTACTGATCATGTGGCCAAAGTGAAAACTGCAGGGTTTAAGAATTATTAAAAAATATTGAAAATGATATGAAAAATAAGAAAAAAAAATAACCAAAAATTCGTAAAAAAAATGTGTTTTAACTTAAAAACGTGAGTTTAATAATAAGTCAGTTTTTGATTACACGTTCCCTTTAAATAGGAAATTAAAAAAGAGGACACAATCTGAAATTAGCTGGGAAGAAGATCAGATGCAGTGTCCTCAAATTATTATTTTACTTAAAGGCTTGAAGCAAAATTCTAGCAAATGTGGTTGAAAAGTCAATGTAAGGGAATGTAAATCTGCCTGGTGTAAACATATTTGTATCGTAAGGGAAAAATACAAATAATATAATTGCAGACTAGAAGGACCAGGTGTTCTTTTTTCCTCCATCTATCTTTTGTTTCCTTAACCTGGTAAGGGTTACCATTCCACACTTCTGCGCTGTTCTGAAAACAGTGGCCAGACAACCCCTTCACACATCAAGCTGTTGCATAAATAAAGCTATGTCTACACTGCATCGGACAAAAAAACGTCCCAAAAGCGGCCGTTTTTTCTCTAATGCAGGACCGTGTTTTTGTCACGCTTTATTCAAAAACCGCAGTCGCGCCGGCGTATTATACATCCTGTTGTATAATACGCCGGCACAGAAAGACGAGCTGTGTAGACTGCAGCTCGTCTTTCCTATTGCCATCTATGGGGCCGCACATTTTCCTGTGCAGTGTAGACATAGCCTAACTGTGCACTGACATTATTGTATTTGGTAAGAGCTCTTAATTAGATTCACCATTTTCTGTTCATACTCCGGATATTATTTACATTTTATGCATGAACAATTTTTTGGTTAATATTTTTTGTTCAATTTTTAGCAAGTGTTGCTACTGTTGAAATGGTTACTTCCTTTGACTCTGCTGTTCGCTTCAGCAATCTTTTTTTTAAATTTTTTTAAATATCCTTTTTATTGATGATTTTCAATGTTCAAGATGCATAAGAAAAAAGACAAAAGAAGGATGTCCCATCTGATATGTCACATTACATAAAAACTAAAGCAATATCTCAAAAACAGGAAAACATAGCAGGTCCAATATAATTTCTAGCATTCTGCACTCGGTTAATATACAAAAAAAATCATCAGAGTAACAAATTAAAAGCTATCAATGTCTCATAAATACTTCATGGGTGCCGGACTAATCTGTTGGTGGCCCTCAAATCCAGCTAGCGGGAGACCAAAGAAAACACTGAAACTGTTGTCCATTCAATTTAAGACAGCTCGTGGGGACTAAGAAGTGTCCTGGAATGGTGACAAATTTGTTATCTCATGTGGCCTATAAAAGTTTTTAATAAAAGGTTTCCACCTTTAAACATTTTTTGAAGCGTTTGTCTCCTTTTTCCGGCCTATACCAAGTCTTTCCATGCTCAAATATAGCTTTCAATAGGAAAAACAGATTCCTCTGGCACTCCAGATAGTATAAAAAATGACTTTTATTTATCCCATATAAAAAAGGTTAAAAAAACAACCATAACTAGGCACGAAACATGAGCAATGTTGACACGGTTCAGGTCCAACAAGTGATCCTTAATCGTAACGTGCGTTACGATTAAGGCTCAGTTGTATTTGAAACGCGTCAACATTACTCATGTTTCTTGTCTTTTTATGGTTGGTTTTTAACCTTTTGTTATGAGTTGCCCCGCGGGTCGGTGCTGTGGGCGCACTTGTTTTCTTTCTGTCCACCCTGCTCTGGGATCAACTACTTGCCTGACCGCGCTCTGTGTTCTCCGGGCGTCCCTCGCTGGCCATGTGGGGCGCTGCACCGCGCTCTCCCCATTTAAAGGGGGCAGCGTGCCGTTAATTGCCGGCCACTGACCCTATATAACGGTGTCACCTCCAGTACTTCCTCGCAGGATATATTGTGCCTCGTGCCATAGAGAAAGCTGTTCCGAAGTGCGTTCCATTCTCGTTTGTGTTTCCGACCCTGTGCCACGTTTCTTGACCACGAATCTTCGCTGCCTACCCTAACCTGCCTGCCTTTCCCCGACTGTGAGTTTGGTGTTACGATTCTGTACCTTGCTGCACCTTGGCTGCCATCGCAAGCCAGTCGCGCCAGGAGTAGCGACCTGGTAGGACTCCTGCCGCAACAAATCCCATCCTGCCTTGCGGCGGGCTCTGGTGGATACTGGGACCTACTTAGACTCCGCTCCCTGGTGTGGCTGTTGCCGCCACTTGCGGTGGTCCAGAGGATCCACTACTCCTGCTATAACACCTTTTGTATATGGGATAAATAAAAGTCACTATTTTTTATACTATTTGGAGTGCCAGAGGAACCTGTTTTTCCTATTGGTCTGCATAGTGCACCTGTGGCCGAGTGAATCCTCACGAGCAGCTACTGTGGATGCAGGACCCATACTACAGGAGGCGGTGAGCGATATACTTATTGTGTGTTTTCAGTAGTGGTGTATCTCAAATATAGCTTTACTTGCCCCATCTTTTTGGAAGTAGCTGGAGTGTCTGGCTTAAGCCAATAGGCTGAATGGATTCTCTTGGCTGCCAATACAGTTGTGAAGTAATACTTCTATAAGAGAGAGAGTCTGGAAATTAGTGGAAGAGGAAGGTCTCTGGGGATAAGGATAATTGTTATTCAGATCAAATAGAGAATTCAACGATCTCCAAAGCCTATGGGTATAATCACAAGCCCATATAATGTGTAAAAAGTTAGTTTTCTGTACCTTACATTTGAAGTAATGGGTAATTCTATTTGGAGACCTAGTATGTGGAAGGATATTGAGCCCCAAAATAGCCTTGTGGATGAAATGGAAATGTCTGAAGCCATTTTGTCACTTTTAATATGTTTTTGGATAGGAGTCCACCCTTCTAAAATCTTATTTGCCATTTCTCCATCACTGAAATCTTAAGTCCGCAAGGCCTGAAAGGGGAGATAAAATTCCGGTTCAGCACCCTCTCTGTCTTAAACTAGAATAAAGAAAGGATAAGTTTATTTTTTCCCTACCCCATTCTTTCATTTGGTCAAATGAGTTATCTAAGGGTGAGTTCACATGGTGTATAGCAGCGCGTTCCTGAGCCCGCTGCTATATGTAGGATGTTGTAGAAGCACGTGCTGGCCAGCATGTACTGTACTTCTAAAACGCTCTGTGTCGGCTTCCATTGACTTCTACTTTCCGCGCCGGGAAAAGTGACGCTTTTTTCCCGGCGGGCAGTACACATCAAGGAATACGGCAGGTAATCATAATTCTCAATGAAAGCTATGAATTACCATATTTGCGGGTCGTACTTAAGGCGTATTGCAGCGCAGCTATGCACTGAAAAACGGCCGTGAGAACATACCCTAAGATTAACTTCGAAAAGTTCAAAGATTTTGAACTCAAAAAGCATCTGAATTGGTAAAAGCTAAACACATTAGCATTGTATCTTCCATATCTTATAGAGACACAATAGCTGTGACGATCTGGCTTTTACTTATAATGGGGTCCGTCAGATTTTATCAAGGTTGCGTTGTTTTCCGTGACAAAAATAATGTTAAAGACTGCTGAATTCCCATTGTCAAAAACAAAAACACTTGATGGATTAGCAGAAACACCATTTGTGCATTGCTGTGTGTACCATTGTCTCGCTCATTCACAGTATAGAACTAAACTGCAGCTTTTTTGATGTTCACACATAAACCCCTTGAACATGGCAATGTGTAATTTTTAATAAACAAGGTTTAATTGTGTATTCACTGTCCTCCTCTAGATACATAAAAATGCCTTAAACCCTAAGTTTGTAGTAGCACTAATGTCTGCAAGGGTATTTGTGAGAGGAAGGTCCGGATTAAGCAAGTTTCTTTTTGTTTGAAACTTCCTTGTTGTTCACTAGCATGTACACATACAGCTCATGTATGTTTACAGCTCATGGCTGTTTTTCATGTATTTTAAATAATTACCTATAAATTTTATATTCTGTAACATAGGCCGGTCAAAAATAAACTGGTTACTTGTTTTTTTTTTTTTTTTTATAAATCAATACATTTTTATCAAAAATTTCAAAGGGATTTACAAAGAAAAATTCCCATTGCAGGGGAATTAATAACAAAGAAAAAACATGAATTTAAACAGTTGTCATGAATTAAATTCAATATTTAAGTTTGATTATTGTATCCTAAGGAAAACCATGGGAAGATAAGTCTGTAAAAAAAATGAATCTGTGTGACAGCCAGGGATGTGGATCCACTGGACCACCGCAAGCAGTGGTACAGGTCACGCTAAGGAGTGGAGTCTAAGTGGGTCCTGGTATTCACCAGAGCCCGCCACAAAGCGGGATGGACTTGCTGCGGCGGGATTCCGCCAGGTCGCTACCCCTGACGTGACTTGCTTGTGGAGGCAGCCGAGGTGCAGTGAGGTACAAGATGTAAGGCAAACTCATAGTCGGGGACAGGCAGGAAGGTGAGGACAGGCAGCGAAGGTGCATGGTCGGTAAACCTAGGCAAAGAGGTTCGGTACACGGCAAGACGAAACAAGACTTCAAGGAACGCTTTCTCGATAGGCAGACGAACTAAAGATCCAGCGGGGAACAAAGGGAAGTCCCGGAATTTTTAAGGGACACGCCCGGAAATTTAAACCAATTCTGGCGCGCTGGCCCTTTAAATTTCAGAGAGCTGGCGCATGTGCGCCCTAGGGAACTGGAGTGTGTGCACCGGCCGGCAGCAGAGCAGGGATGAGCAGGATCGCAGCCAGGTAAGCATGAGACTGGTTCGCGAGTGCGCCCATGCCCGTGGCCCGACATGCGGGTCGCGGCGTCACTCGCCGATGCCGGGGGGGCACGGATGCGCCTGCGGCTCGAAGTGCTAGCCACAGGGGCACCCGTGACCCACCCCCCCCCCTTTGGGCCCCCCCCTCTTTTGGCTGAAGAAACCTGAAGAAGCCTACAGTCACGATGTTTCCTCTGGGCCCGAACCCCTTCCTCAATAAGGAAATATTGCTTTCCCCCTGACTGCTTCTGGCCAGAATCTCCTTTACGGGAAAGAATCAGAGGAATCGGCCCCCGGGAGGGATGCGCCTTCCGGGAAATCGTTAGGTTTTATGGCTTTTAAGCAAGGGAGACGTGGAGGGTTCAGGATCCGCATTAGGTGGCAGCCGGGCTTTTAGGCCCCCGGATTTAAACTTCCTAAAAAAAACAAAAAGACCGAGGAAAAGGGAAACCGCTTGTAGCTGGGAATCTTGTAGTCCTTAATAATCATTTGTGCTGATTGCACCAGTGGGAAAGCAAGGGCCTAATTTTGCTTATATCAAATAACAAAAAGCAAAACAGAAAAATGAATAAAATTATTAATCTACCAGTTGGGAATATCAGCATGTATGACTTTCAGAATCCTTGGACAGGCCTTAATTATTGGTCTGGTAGATATATGCGGCCATATGTTTTTTTTTTATTTTTTTGTAGGTGTGTTTAAAGCACATGAGTACCTTTCTGTGGCTTTAAAGCTTTCTCTCAGTCTACATCTAGCAGCACAGGGACTACCGTCAGTAGCATCACTGTATTACCACTTGTGTATATAAATCGTCGTCATGACTGAATTTCTGGCATTTTTTCCCTTTTGCCCATTCCTCAAACTTCACATCTTGTTTGGTCCCTGAAGTCCGCTGCTGCCTCTGGTCACAATTTCTGTTGCTTGCTTTGATGTTTTGTTTTCTCCTCTAAACAGCAGTGTTATCTAAATAAATTCAGACATTTGTTTTCTTGACACAGACAGAAGATTTCGGATGTCTATGACAATGCTCAGAAAGTTACTTTGATGATTAGTTTCCCTCTCACATTCCCACAAAGTGAACTGATGCTCAATGCCTTGATTATGCCGTGAAACACATTGACTATACCGAACGTATTTGTTACCCGTCGAGGCCCTGGGATATAAAACATTTATCGGTTCAGCAATACTGTAAGGATTTGCACATGAAATGTGTCAAACAAAGCGCTTAAATTAAGGCATAGCAGCTTGTTATCCCAGGCTTTTTTATTTTTCAAATCAGAATGTAAGGCAAAAGAAGACTGAAAATGTTCTATATCTCCAATCTGTCAAGAATCCTTTTGAAACCTTTTTTTTTCAATTTGTCCTTTACAATGGAAACACATCCTTATTCAGTCTGCATATGTGTATTTAAAAGCAAAGCTTCAGAAAATAATGGTATTATTGCACCTATTCTCCTTAACAGCATTCTGTATTAAAAGAACAAAAGTGTGTCCCTGACATGGGCTGTTTGCATTAGGGTAGACTCTGGTACCCACACAGTTCTGACACATTTATATTAAGTGTAAGGAAGAAGTGTCCTTCAGTGTTTTGTACTGTGAGAACATAGAAAGAACCTTGATCTCTTTAAAAAGTAGTATTAAGGTGGATTTATTCCTGCTACTTATAAAGCCCCTAAGACAGTCCTGAAATGTTTCGCTGAAATTTCTTCTGTGGGTCCCTTATGAGAAGCCTTAGATTTTTTTTTTTTTTTTTTTAAACCCAGCTTAATTTTATGTAAGTTTTTTTCAGACTCCTTATAACTGCTATAAGTGTTAGGGTATAATGTGCACCCAATGTGAGTAACAATGTAGAATCAGACCATTTGCCACTTTTCATTTTTGTATTGGTTTAAAAGTTTTTAAAAAAAAAGTTGTGCACGTCAGATCATTCATAACCATTTACATCAGCCTAATCTGCATGTTAGATGACGGCAAGAGTACCTGATCAGTACTTCACCTGGTTGATGTGTAGTGCTCTCCTTGACGTCCCCAGCATAGTTGGCGACCAAAATTTCTGCTCGGAGTGAATCGACTTTCATCACAGAACAGCACTGAACACCTCTGGTCCCTCGTCCAGTGCTGATGCTCTTTGGCCCATGTAGTACGATGATACCTGTGCCTGGTGGTGTGGTCAAGTTGTCTAACACAGAGACCACGCTGAAGTAAATGGTAACAAATGGTCTGACATGACACATGGGTGCCTGTCACCTCCCTTACATGTGATTGGAGTTGTGTGGCATTCATCATCCGGTACCGCAGGGCATTGTTTACAATGAAGTGTTCATTAGTATGTGATGTAGCCATAGGACGTCCACTTCTTTGCCTTTCTGTGACTCTTCCAGTCCCTCTGTATCTCTGTAACCTGCTGATGTCACACTAGTTCATTAAGCTCAGTGGTCACTTTCAACTGAGAGCACCCTGCTTGAAGCCTCACAATGGTGAGGTACTGTTGATCAATTGTAAGGTGTGGTCCTGGTCTTATGATGTCAAAATGTGAATAGCATGATGAGGAGGACTGTTTAAACACCAATTCAAATTGATCCTCTAAATTTATTGGATGATTCGGGGATCAAACATCTGTTGTTAATTTTGTCATTAAGCTCCTTGTTAGACATCAGCAAGTTGTGCAAAAAATATTAAAATATCGAACAGTTTTTTTAAATATTTTTTGGGGATAATAAAGGAAGACTTGACACCTATTTGTTTACAAGGTAGCGCACACTATGGCTCACGTTCACCAGCTAGGGGTGGTGGTTATGGGGAATCATGCCGTGCCACCCACTTACCAATGTAACAGAGAGGTACCTGCTACAGTCACAGTCAGTGCTCCCATTGAATCACTGTGCAGGAATTTACAGGGTGATATGGGTGGTACCAAGCAGGGGGAAGGGGAAGGAACTCATCTCATTTTAACACACCACTATGCCTTGCACCCAGCATTGTAACCGGTGGATTTTTACGTATATAGGTTACAGCCATTGTCTTTTGGACAAGAACTAGTATGCCGTAATTGTCTGATATGCCATAAATATGTCTAATGAAAAAATCTTTTTCATGTAGCCCTTGAAAATGGCACACTTCAACCACTGTGATCAGTATTTTAATCAATTCCAACAGGAAAGGTCTAGCGGTTGTTATATCTTTTTAGAGATCACTGATCAATAAATAATGACTATTAAAGGGGTTTTGCCATGAAGTAAAATTGACATGAAAATCTTGTAAATTAAATAAACTTTTTCACTATTCATCATTATTAAAAATTCTGTACAGTTTGTTTTAGCTGCTCCTTTAGTGATCCATTGATTACTGCTCATCTCCAGGGGATACGACCAGGGCTGAGAGCTCCTCATTCCTGGTCGCACATGCTCTGACATCTCTCCTCTCAGGCAGCAACTGAGTGTTCAAACCACAGGTGCTGTCACTCTACTCCCGTCCTCTGTACTCCTTAGTAATTACTCAAACAGTGCAAAGAAATAAAAAAAAGAAACCTCAATAAGGTCTATGCATTGATAAATAAAAAAAAAACACAGGTTTGTTCCTGCAGGGATTTGAACCTAGGACCATTGTGCTGTGAGGCAAAAACTTTGCCACTGAGCTACATTGTAGCCACTCACAGCTCTATACATAAACAGACCTTTCTTTGACTAGAGTGAGGAAAAGCATGGTGGTATCCTGCTGGGTCACATGATATGCAATTCAAACATCACAGACACCCCCTTCTGAGCACAAAGAGCTGGATATGAGAGGTATGAGTTTGTGGCAAAACCCCTCTCTTTCTGCTTTTCCATTAGTTTGTATCTGCTGCATGCTCAGACTTGAATCACACTTGCAGTTTTTGCAGCCGAAGGGTATGTTGACATATTGTATGTTGGCGCGGAATTTGCGCCAAAATACACTCCAAACAATGTTCACATACAGCACTCATTGAGTGCAGTGTAAAATTATCATCATTGTTGAGACGACGATTTTAATCATGTATTCTTTGGCGTGTACTGTACACGTCGCAAAAGAATAAGTATTTTACCTAGTTCTACTTGAACAGCTGTCGGTCTCATTACAAGAGTATATGCACATGTGACACCAACAATTAATGTTTGCATGATTCAACTATGTGGCAACGTATTTTCTCCCTTGTTAGGTGTGTTTTGTCATATTTTTTTTTTTTTTTTTTTTTAAAAACAGACCACAACAAAACCTACATGTGATCTATTTGTTTTTACCGTTTGTGTTCATATTCTAGATACATTTGCGAATCAAGGTATCTAGCAGGAGCAAAGAAAATCCTACATTTCTTTTCAGCCATTACACACATTTGATCACATTACATGGGTCTTAATTTTCATTTATTGGTCTATAAGAAAAATAGTGGTATGCTAACTTTAGAAACAAATGAAGGTTTAGATTTGATATGTTCATCCCTCACTTTGTTTCATACCTTCTCCCTTCTTGTAGATTGTAAGCCCTCGCTAACAGGGTTCTCTCTCCCTCTGTATGAGTTTTTAGTTATTTGTTTTTTTTTATTTAAATTTTACGTATATAAAAACCTTTCCAATGTACGGTGCCCTGGAATTAATGGCGCTTCAAAATGAATAATCCACTTTAAATTCAGTTTCAATTGTATCTGGGTTTGCCAACCAGCATAGTTCTGGTGCATAATTCGTACTGCAATACACGGTTATGCCTATCGATTACCTTAACTATGTTTTTTTTATTTAATTAATGTCATTTTTAAATTGCTGAATTAAAATTTTCCATTTACTCTTAGGTGCATCTGTCAGGCTCTACGCAAAAAGTTATGCATTTTGGTTACCCATCAACTACAATATTTGAGTTCAGCCAAACAAATTCTCATCCTGAAAGAGGTATATTCTATTCTGAACAATCTGAGAAAGCATCAATGTGTCCTGACATTAAATGCAAATGTATGTACAGTCGGGGCCTATAGCAGTGGAGGCAGTGCAGAATACCTCCAAAAAATGGGAATCTAGCAAGAGAACAAAGAGTAACTTTTAATGACTATATTTACTATTTTGCCGTAGGCAAACTTAAGTTTGCCTATGGCAAAATAGTAAATGTAGTCAGTTCTCAATCTATAAAGCACTAAAACTTTTATTATGTATAACACTTAACCTCGATGCACACTGTTTAACTGGCTTCATCAGGGGATAGAGGTCCACCAGACTTGATAATAGAAAAGGAGTTATTCTTCACAATGAGAAAGGGACAAATTGAGAGGTTAGAAATCAGGTTTTTAAATGGTGTGTATCGAGGTTAAGTGTAATACATAATAAAAGTTACGTTTTAGAGCTTTATAGATTGAGAACTGATAGAGTTTAAGTTTGCCTATGGCAAAATAGTAAATATAACACAGAATACCAGCACGTGCATGGGCCTTTAATAAAAATTACTAAGGAGTGATTCTGATTTTTGATGAAACTATTGGAATCCTTTAAATGAAGCTTATCGCCAATATTTACTTATTCATTTTTTTACATTTTTTTTTTCTAACTAATTAAAACAATTTACTGATCCTTTTTTTCTTGGCTTATTTTATTTTCTGATTTGTAGTTTTTTTTTTTTTTGTTTTTTTTTAATTCTGTTGTCTGTATATCATTATGGAGGTAGCCATCTTCCCTGAGCTGCTTTTAGAGCAATATTTTACAGGATCTAATTGGACATAGAAGCCTGTGAAGGAGGAGCAGATCCACTGAATCTATTGGAGAGTTTTCTATACATGCTCTGTGACCTGGGAAGAAATCAGTATGCTGAGAGGGGGAGCTGTGACTGTATCCTATTGTGAATGGTGGATACTGTATTTTCTATACACATTGGTGTCACCTTTCAGTATAATTTTGCCTGCACTAATAATGAGGAGACTGCTGAAAAGTTTTCTCTACAGAACAGGAAGTTCCAGACTATTTTTAGGCATACTGGCCAAACTGAAAGCTGCAGGATTTCAGAGTTTCTAAAAAATATTGATATGGAAAATTTATAAAAACATAACCAGACTTTTTTTTTTTTTTTTTTTTTTTTTTAAAGTGTTTAATATAAAAGCATGAGTTAAATGATAGAATCTGATGTTATATTCCCTTAAGTATGGCAACCTTTATCCTGGACAGCTGGCTACAATAGCATGCTGCTTCCTCCCCCCACCTAGTATACGATCATCCTCCTAGTCCTAAACTGTAATGCACTGCTTCATTGATAAATATCCTTTTCCTTTTATTCCGTACCATTTTGCTCTTGATTATTGGGTACGTCTGGGTGTTATATTTTAGAAATTTATTCCCATAAATGACAATGTGAGGCACTAATTAATGTTTACATACTTACCGTATATAACCGACCCGAATATAAGCCAAGGCACCTAATTTTACCACAAAAAACTGGGAAAACTTATTGACTCGCGTATAAGCCTAGTGTGCACAATGCAGCGGCTACTGGTAAATTTCAAAAATAAAAATGGATCTAAAAAAATTTATAGGAGTTTAGGCCCCTTAAGTCTAATGGGCAGGGTTTTTTAAAAAAAATTAAAGATACAAATATCATCCTTTTTCCCTGTCGAGGTCTCTGTTTTTTCCCCGGAAAAGGACGTTGTCATCGGGCCCGATAAAAGGTGATGACATAGCACCCCGCATGTGGCAGATACTCCACAAGGCCGCACTCGCTCTCTGCTCTGCAATAGTCGCTTCAGCTGTATGTGCTGCCAGTGGAGGCGCATACGGCTGAAGAGATCCCCACCGGTGCCCAGGCCATGGAAGCACCCGGACGCCGACGGCTGACTCGACTATAAGCCGAGGAGGGCTTCGTATATATGGTATTTATTTTTATTTTCTCCGTTTAAACTTTAATGAAGAATAAAGTACTGTAGTCATTGGAAAAAGTAAAAACCTAAACATTTTTTATTTTCTTTTTATTTTTTCCCTATGTTATCCGGCAGGGCTTGTAACACTACTTGCTTATATTGTACAATTTTTGATACCTTATTGCTGTACAATCCTTTTTCCATCTATTTTCTTTAATAAAGACAGTGTTTGAAGTTAAATATGGAAAGCTTCTTCTGCACACTTTGATATCAAAATATTTAGAAATTACTATCTTTGCAGAAAAGATTAAAATTGTATTTTTTTTTTTTTTTTTTTAAAGGGTCAGTGGTGGGAAAAGGGGAAACTTTTCCCAGAGTTTACAGTCAGGTGTTGACTTTGCTTCATTATTAAAAAGTGGAGAAGAGGAGCAGTCCGTAACCCAAGATGGGCAGTTAAAGTCATCCAGAAGCCGAACTTTTTCCCAGTCTTCAGTCTGGTCTCAGGACTCTTCTGCACACTCGCAGAAAGAGGGAGTTACTGATCCCTTACCAGTAAGTAGGGAATTCCGCTGTTTATACTTTAAGTGATATGCATGTTGTAACGTTATGATCCACATGCAGTTAAGGTATATTCACACAATGCATTATGTTCTCAGTTAAACGCATCATAAAATTCACAACAGAAGTCCGAAGTGTACCTGAGGAATTTTGTTGTGGATTTGTAGCTTGCATTTTGGAGATTCTGTCATGGTTTAGATGTGGATCAGCTCCTCTCTGGTGCTTATTGAAATATAATGACCTGGAATCTGATAGAATTCTGTTTCAAAATAGTGTTATGAAGAAACAGATTTCAAATCAGAAAAATAAGTGTCGTACTACCATCTGAATTTTTTGCTTTGTATTAAAAGGAATATGTCATCAGAAAATTACCATTGTTTAACTCTCGTCTTTATGCTAAACACCTTTTTGAAGAATTTTTGTTTTTTTTATATCTGTATCATTTTGTTTAAAATACAAAAAAAAAAATACTCCACATTTCGGTTTGGCCCTTATGGGCTAATAATAGTCTGCTGAAACTGTTTTTTTACAGAACAAGAAGTATCAGTCTCCATCTTATCCGTACAAGCAGTGTTACACAAAAGTTAACACCAATGTGTAGATAACACAGGATTCACCATTCACAAATAGGAGATTGTCACACTTCAACCTCCCCCCCCCCCCTCACTGCACACTGACTTCTTCCCAAATCACAGATCATGCCTAGAAAATTGTCCTATAGAAGTCAATGGGTCCCTTCCTGTTCACAGACTCCTGTGCCCATCTGGCTGCTGTAAAGCAATTCTCTTAATGCTATTAAAAGCAGCTGAGGCATAAAGGCTGAACCTGTGATAGTATACAGACAACAGAATTTGGAAATTTAAAATCAGAAAATAAAAACAGCTAAAAAGAAAAGAATCCGTATCAGTATTTGTTTTAGTTAGTAAAAAAAATATTGCAATATATTCCTTTTAAAAGATTTTCTAGCTTTACATTGAGATATAAAAAGTAAATTTACACCATATTCATAGTCAGGAGAGATATATGCAAGAAAACAATGACCATATTGGGGCTGATCAATCAACACCGTTTAACTCTTAGTGTAAAGGTGGACTAGACTGTCTTGCAATGCTCCTCATTTATCATTGTGTTGATAAATCTGGTGCAGGTTAGCACTGTGTAGTTATACTTTACATCATTTTTAAGTTGGCTTATTCATGTCACTGACTGAGCCAAAACTTTGATGCATTTTTCAGCGCATGGTGTCACATAAGCCACACCTGCTGTCATGCAGCTGCACCCTTCTAGAAATGACACACTCCTTTTGTTGAATGAGGCGCAGAAGTGTCTAGAAATATATAATAAATGTGGTGTAAGGCTAGGTTCACACGGCTTAAATGCAGGGCGTAATTATGCCCCGCAATTACGCCGTGTGGCCGGGGGCGGGGGGCCGGCACTTCGCCGGCCCATAGACTTGCATTGCCAGCGGAACGTATACGCCGCTGGTAATTACATGTCACTTATCTCCCCCCGGCCATTTGCCGAGCAGGGAGAGGAGACGTAATCCATAGTTCTTATGAGTACTGTGGATTACCGTAATGACTGGGACGTTTTCAGCCCCTAATTTGCGCACTCCGGGCGTAATTTCGGACCCAAAATGTCCGTTTTAAGCGTTGTGAAAAATGGCCTAAAGCTTGTACAGCTTTATTTTTGCTGCAAATTGTGACAGAATTGCTGATAAATGTGCCCCATTGTATAATATGGAGCATATATAGGTCCAGTGTATAGAAACTGATAAGGTGCTGTGTGTGTGTGTGTGTGTGTGTGTGTATAATTAAATAATACAAACATAGAAGAAAATAAGAGAGTGACCTCTGATATTGACAATTATGAGTTTTGTAGAGAGATGTTGTGGTACCACTAACATTGAATTTACTTTACCGTCTGTATCAACAAAATAAGGTCCATTTGTCCTATATCTTTTGGATGGAAGATAAGCTTTCTAGCCTTCCGGCAGTTTTTCCCACCGTTTCAGAGTTAAACTGAAGAGAATTATGAATTTCAATAGTACAGTGCCCTGGAATCAATGGTGCTCTAAAATAAATAATAGTATTGGGAAGTGGGCGACTTTTCCTGTTTCTGAGATTTGGCTACTGTTGTAATATTGCCAAGAAGGAATACTTTCTTTCCTGGCAATGTATCCATATGTAAAGAGGAGGAATACAGCTGGTGACCATGTTATTGGGTTGTCTGTGACATGTTAAATTAGGTCAAAGACCCAAAACCAATAAGGACTAATCAGATCTCACTCCTACCAAATGTGAAGGAGCATGCCTATTGAGTTTTTGCACCTACACTGCCTTCTCGGACCAACAGTGGTACTTTATATTTACTGTCATCAACATCATTGTAATTCTAATCTTAAGGCTAGGGCTACACTGCATCGGACAAAAAACGGCCATTTTTTTTTCCCGATGCACGACTGTGGTTTTTGTCACGTTTCGCACAAAAAAAAACGCGGCCGGTTCTGTGTTTTTTTTGGCATCACCCATACAATTGTATTATATAGGAAGACAACGGAAAAACTAAAAGTTTGAATTAAAACAAACTTTTGTATAATGCGGCGGCGGGGAAAGTTGATGGGTAAAAAAAAAAAACCACCTATGGAGACTACAAGTAGATTTTTTTTCCTTTTGTATTCCCGGGGGCCTTTTAAAACCCTAAGTTTCGATAGTTTTTTGTATGCAGTGTAGACATAGCCTTACATTTACTTGGTGTCTTGTTAATGTGTTTTCTTTTTATTTAAAATAGACCCCCCCCTGAAACTGACGGGTATTCAGGGGGAGAGGGGTTTCAGAAGGGCCCTTTTGGGTTTAAAGGGTGTACAAGAAAATTTTTCTCTCTGGATTTTTGCTACATTATGATTTTTTTTGTTTTTTACTTCTAAATATCTTGCCGGTATGTTTTTTATTTTTGGCCCTTTTTCCAAAAAAAAAACATTTTGGGTCCTTAGTTCATGAAAGGTTTAGGGGTATTTTCTAGTACGCCTCCTGAATTTATTTTTCATTTTTTAGTTTTTCCCCCATAAGAGCGCATGTGTGACACAGAATGCAGTTCCAGCATACTGTCTTATTTCTAACGGACTTACTGAAATTAAAATAATGTTCTGTTCTGTATACACTGCAACTTACTTAAAGGAAACCACCGAGCGACCCCACCCCTCCAAACCGCTATCTTTGGGAAAATAAAAGGGGCTAGCGAGAATGTTCTGAACATATCCATGTGTGCGGTCGAAATTTAATCAGTAAAGGGGGTTTTGAAAGTATGGCAAGAGTTGTACTAACAATTTTTTTTTCTAATTTGGTCTGTTTTGAATTTGTTCAACTTTTAAATTTGGCCCCTTGTAATCTTAAACAAACCTTTTTTCCATACTTTTTTTGATGAAAAACTAATTGCGGGGGACGCAAATACGCAAAAGGCTTATTCAAGGCCGGAAAAGGGGGGGGTTAGCCCCAAGAATCCCCGGACATTTTCCCTGCAAAATGAAACGCCAGTGGACATATACTTGGCAGAAATTAAGGGGGGCCCCTTTTTGGCCCGATATCGGCGCCTTTTCAGCCCGATATCGGGCCAAAGGCCCCTTTCCTACATGTTTAAATCCCCCACCCTTAAATCAGGGTATTACAGAGCGCCCCTGACATTTTAAAAATGCCCCTAAATTTTTGGGGGGGCTTTAAGGGAGGCAGGGCATACTAAACCGTAAAAATGGGTATAGATTAATAGCTTCGAAGGGCCCAATTCTAGGTGCATTACAGCTGGAACGGGTTAGAGCCCTTTCAAATTTTTTTTAACCTGACCAAAGAAATGTCGTACAAGAGCTAGGTGTTCCTGTTTTTAGGACCCAATGAACCCGGGTTCATAAATCAGGCCATTTGGGAAAAAAAAATTAAATGCGAAAGAAATTTCTTTGCCAAATTTCAAAAACCCCCGCCCTTAATGGAAATTTTTTTTGCATGCGCTCGGGGGACTGTTCAACCTTTTCCTAAGAGGCCATGTTATATTTTAGTAAAAGGTTTCTTGTATAGTTAATTTTTGTTAGTGTTTTTTTTTATAACAACAGTGTCAGGAATAATATTATTGTCTGTTTTTCACCTTTTTTAAAAAAAATTTTTTTTTTAAACGAAAAAGGTGGCGCAAACCCATTTTTTAATTGTGTATCTTTTCCACATTTGACTTTTTACAAAAGGCGATAAAAAGGGTTTTAGGGCTTTTTCCCAACCCCCGGCCCTTTCACATGAAATCGCCGTTTGCGTTTTTTTAAGGGCCGTCGGCTCCATCTTTGAAAAGGATTGACATAAAAATTTCTTAAAAGACGGACCCGACAGGCAGCAGGGAAACCAGGGGCGACCCTTTATGTGAACCCCGTTTGCGTTTCCTAAAGCCCCAGTGAAAAACTCACTGCTAAGGTTTACTTTCGCTTGGCCCGTCCTGTCATTTCCCCGAGACGGATCAAAAAAAAGGGGTAGATAATACGGAGTAAAAAAAAAACCCCGGGTAAAAAAGCCCTTAGGGCATTGGGGCGGGGATAAAGGGTTTGTATTTTAATAATTTTTTTTTTATTTGATTTTTTTTACATATTTTTAAACCCATATGGTCAAAAAAAGATTTTTTTAAAGGGGAATTTTTTTTTTTCCCCTGACTTCCCCTGTAACTGGGGCTGAAGCAGGAAGCAGATAGACCTATCTTTTTAAAAACGTGGCTTATTGATCTTTTAATTGGGGGACCCAAACGGGGGCGAAAAGGTTTTCCAAACTGCCCCGCTGTACAACTTCCAGAAAAACCATGTAGGGGACAAACAGCAAACCATTGGACTTTTTAAGGGGACAGGTGGCAGCAACTAGAAAAAGGGCGTTTTTAAGTAAGTTATCTGAGGGCACACATAATTTTTTCAAAAAGGTCAACCAAACCCCTAAAAGGGGGGAAACAGAGTTGGGGTTGTCAAAGGGTCCAAATTCAAAAATTTGATTTGGGGGAATACCCCCTAAGGGGGAATGCGGGAAAACAATTTTCCTTGTTCTTTTTTTGGTTTTAAAAAATTTTTAAAAATTAAAACCTTTTTTTACTTTAAATTTATTTTTCCCAAAAACCCAATTATTAAATTTAAAAAAAATTTTAAAAATTTTAAAAATATATTTTATAAAACAAATTTTTAAATTTAAAATTAAAGTTTTAAAAATAATTTTATATATTATTTTAAAAAAATAAAAAAATTTTATTTTTTTTTTTTTTGAAATTACGGTTCCCATTTTTTAACATTTTTATTTTTTTCCCCCGTGGGTTTTGATATGTTTTGCAAGCCCTGGGGGCTTTTTTTCTGGTAATTTTTTCAGAATAACCAAGAAAAAATTAAAATCTGAGTACCCCAAGTAAAAATTTTGTTATATTTTAAAGGGTTTTTCCCCCATGAAAAAATATGACTTTTTTGATACAATGAAAAGTAGCCCAAAGAACACTGTATGAAAAGTGTAAGTTTTGGTGTGTCCTAAAAAAACTAAACACACAGCCATCAAAAATCTAAACCGCTGGAAAACAAAATGATACCCCAAAAGGGTGAAAAAATGAAAAATTTTTGCGACAAAAGTTTTAATATTTTTTTGGGCCCCATATTTTTCTAGCAGGGAAGGGGAGCCCTCTAGAGCTTCACAGGTTCCCAACTGCAATCCTTTTCCCACTCCGGGTAAGAAAAACATCACAAAGGGGGTTGGATTTTAGAGACTTTGCGTTTCCCCCCTCTCCATTTGGAGGATGCCCAAAAAGGTTTACGTCTGGGGGCTTGTTTTTGGCCCCCAGCAGCTTTACCCTCTTTTTTTAGGGAAAATTTGAAAATTGGGCAAATTTGTTTTCTTTCACGTTTTGTTCCCAGGGGGTTTAGCCCTTTAATAGTGTTGAGGGCACACTAAATTAAATTGTTTAAAAAGGTGTCACAAACCTTTACATTGAAAATCAATGTGTCATTTTTTTTTTTGGTTAAAAAATTTTTATTTTGTAAACCGGGCCTTTAAATTTTTGGGGGTACTTTTAATTACGGTTTCCACTTTAAGGTTTTGGAAGCCCCCCCCGGGAATAAGGCCGGGGGGGGAAGTAAGGGGCTTTTTAAAATTTCCCGGGCATATCCCGCCCCGCGGAAAATGAAAGGTCTAGGGGCCCCGGGAAAAACGGCGGAAATTTACGCCCTGAAAATAAGGCCCTTTGGGGAACCCTATTTTTGGGTTACTTTTCACACGGTTTTTTTTGGGGGGCATTTGCCACTATTGCGACCCTTTTTTTGGCCCACTTAATACGGCAAAATTGGCCCCAATAAATTTTAAACAGTTTTCCACAGTTTTTAGAAACTATGGATTACGCCCCTCTCCTGGCCCTTTACAATACGATCTTTAATTGTACGTGTGCGGGGAGAAAATTGCCCGGGACAGGGGAAAAAAGCTTTTCAAAGGGGGCCGGAGGGCTGACCCCTTCCCTTTTTCATTTTGTAAATTAAAATTTTAAAAAGGGGTTTTTCCCTTTTGCCACATCCTAGCGATATGCTATCACTTTCTGTGATGGTATTCGCCTTTTAATTACTGAAAGAAAATTTCTTCGTATATCTTGTTTTAAATTCATAAAAATTTTTAAAATGTCCGTTTTGCTGTGATTTAAATACAAATATTAATTGTTAACCCCGAACAGCTGATAACTCATTTTGATATTCCTGCTCCCATTGCTGGCACTATTATGACTTCATGTCGTTAGAGCAGTACAAAGTGGGCTCAGATGCCAGGCCCGCTCCATACATGGCTAGTGCCAACTGTTAATTATAAATTTTTAAACCCGGTCAGAAGGGGGGGGATCAAAGATAAATCTGAAACTACCCCCAAATAAAAACAATTTGGGGGCCAAGGTTTTAAATTCGACCCGTGGGTGTAAGCCATTAGGGGGCAAGGGGACCCTTTTTTTACTTATGGCACCTGATGCGAAAGGGATGTTTCCTTCGGGTTAAAAATGGCTTTTGGGAACCTAATAAAATACATAATAGAAGTATGTCAGTGGCTGCTCTAGAAAATGAGTTTTTTACATTTGTTTTCATGTTTAGTTTTCCGCAATTTAACAGCCACAATCTCCCCTGCTACTGCAACAGCAGCATTTTACGCAGGGCTGGGACCCCTTTCTGTTTTCCAAAGGGCAGTGGCTAGTCATTGGGGGATAAAAGGGGTTTTTCCCCAAAAATGGAAAAAAGGGGTAAAAATTTTTTTTCTATCTTTTGGTTTTTTGCCTATTTAGGCTTTTTTTTTTTTTTTTTTGTAACAAGCGGTGCAACTATTTCTACAACATAGAAACTTAAACTTTAACATCTTTAAACATTAAAAATATTTGCCGAAACCCCAAAAACCCCCTTTTAAAGGGGGGGGCCAAACCCTCAAAAGGCCCTTTAAAAAAAGTTAAACCCAAAATGGTATAAAAATTTTCTTGGGCTTTTCAATTCCCCTGGCCCCCTCCACACTGAACCAAATTTTGCGCTTCAGTGGTCACATGTTGTTTAGGGGCACAAAAAAAAAATGGAATGCCACAAAACCCCTGGGTGGGGGGTGGCAACCCCTTTTTTTTTTCCCCTCTAGGTTGGTGTTTTCCTTTCCCTTTCAAAAAAAAATTTTTTTTGCATAATGTAAAAAATTTTACCTAAATAAAATTGTACTGATTTTTTAAAAATTCGTTGGTCACAAAAATTTAGAGCTCATGTCTATTTGTCCAGTTTTAAAGTGTTTTCACTTCTAAATGCCCTGCACCGTTTATGGCACAGTGGCATTAAGGGGGTTTGGTGTGGACTTAAAACTAAACTCCCCGTCCCAGGCATTTTAAACCCTTTAGAAAGCTTTAAAAATTAAGGTTATTTTAAACTGGTACCCAAAAAGGATGGGCCCAAACCCTCAAAAATGACCAATTTCACAAAATTTTAACAAGGAAAAATAAAAAATTATTTGGGCAAAAGAAAGCACTTTTTTTTTTTTTTAAAAATATTTAAAAAAAAGATTACATAAAATTTGGGATTGGGCCGCATCCCTCTGACATGCAAAAACCCGAAATCATGGGCATACTGAAAAATGAACCCATAAAAAGCCCGCCCCCCCCCCCCCCCCAAAAAACTCATAATATAAAAGGGGGAATTTTTGGGTTTTTTTTTTTACCTACCCCCGGGACAAGGGAAAATTTTAAATTTTTTTGGGTTTTTTAGTAAAAATTTTATGGAATGGTTTAATGGTAATCATGAAAAGTATATCCTTTTTCCCCGCAGAAAATAAGCCATTAATAAATTAAAAAGTAAAATGGAAAATGAAAAAAAGTTATGGGTCTTTTTGGAAAGTGGAGAGGAAAAAAAAGAAAAGCAAAAAGCTGAAAACCGCGTCTTTTTTAAAAAGGGGTTTTAAAAGTAATCTAGATAAACAACAGCAGTCATCCCGATTTAAATTTTATTAATTTTGACTTTGCATTCGAGAGCATCTTTTTTTTGTTATTTTAGAGGGCAGTGCTGTATGGGAAATTCAATGTCACGTTAGAAGGATAATGGAATGAAACAAGTTGCCACAGAATTGGGTAGAAAAGAGTAGAGTTTCCAATGAGAACGAGAAGTTGTCTAAAGCTAATGTGGTCCAACCTGCTTGTAGATAAAAAAAGTCCCCTTCTATTCGCAAAATTTTTCGGGTCCAATTTCTGTCTCTTGAAAAATATGCTTTTTTAAAGGGTGGGATTAAGCCTCTCAGGGGGATATCCTTTTTAAATTTCTATAAAGGGTTAAAAAAAGGTGTCTTGATAGCATTTAGCATTCTAAAAATTTTTTTATTTATCTTTTTTGGGGTACGGAAAGGAAAACTGAATTTATACTGGGACCAATACAGTGCACCGACCAGAGCGGTTTGATTTCAACTTTTACCTGGGGGGGGTAGTGGGGAATGTTTAAAATTGGGAAAATTTTTTTTTCTTTAATTTTAAAAATGCCAGTATTTTTTTGGGCATAAATTTTTTTTTTTATTAAACATCCTTTTTTACAATTTTTTTTAAAAAAAGGCATGTAAAGCAGTTGATCAATGGGGGTCCTGTGGCTTGGGAAACCCCTAGATTTAAAACCCAACCCCAAAAATTTCACTTTTCCACCCCAAGGAGAGGCAGGGAGAAAGGCCCCCTGTTAAAAAAAAAAGTAGGCATCTCTGGAAAAATATGCTGAGCACAGATCTGTGCTGTTAACTGCAGTTGCTACATTGCAAAAATTTATTTTTTTTGTTTTATCAGACTTTTATTCAATCCACATGAAGTATGCAACTGTGAAATACAGCATTTCAACCACCAATAGAGTAAAATCTGAACAAGTAGTTGTCATGGCTTCCTCTATATCATCACTGAACAGGAATGAAAAGTACACATCCAAGTCTTAGATTTTTTTTTTTTTTTCTCACTACTAAACTTTGAATGTACCAAAATCTGGTACACTCACAAAATAAAGAGGCTTATAATTAAAAATATTATTTTTTAGACTGTAACTTCACAGTGACATTTGTGAGGGATATCTAAGATTAAAAAAGGGCCACCCTCGACTGTTCACTGTGTCTGGTATGGAAACTCAGCCCCATTCACTTGAATGTAGCAAATTTCAAAACCAAACCCAACTTGTAGTTTCTAGAAAAAAGACCTTTTTTACCAATGTCAGACAAGCATTTAAAGTGATTTTGCTATTTAGTGAACGGGGAGATGACTGCGCTTGTGCAGTTCTTCCTATTCATTTCTATGGCAGTTCCGAATATAGCCAAGCAAGCGAGCTGGGCTATTTTCCGAACTGTCCTATACATGAAAAGGGGAAAGCTGCTCAAGTGTGGCCGTCTTTCTGTTCTATGAGCAAGCTAAGAGCTGGACTCAGAAGGAATTTTTCCAAATGGCAAAACCTTTTTAAAGAGGTGCTGTACAATACAACTGCACCAGGTAGGAGGGGATGCAGTACAGCCATAAAGTATCTACCTGGAAGCAGAAGTTGCAACAGAATAAATATATAATTTAGTAGTAGTCTCTACATGCCATTGTAGTTTTTCATTTAAAACCTGTGGCACTGATGGAGGTATTAGAGTACAGCGTTTTCGTCATTAGTGGGGCTTAAAGGGGTTTTGTCATGAAGTAAAGTTGACGTGGGAAGCTTGCAAATGAAATAACAAACATTTTCACCATTCATTATTATTGAAAATTCTGGACCGTTTGTTTTATCTGCTCCTTTAGTGATCCATTGTTTACAGCTCATCTCCAGGGGATACGACCAGGGCTGAGAGCTCCTCAGTCCTGGTCAGACATGCTCAGACATCACTTCTCTTCTCAGGCAGCTACTGAGTGTTCAAACCCCAGGTGCTGTCATTTTACTCCTGTCCTCTGTGATCTTTAGTAATTAAACAGTGCAAATAAATAAAAAACAAACCTCAACCAGGTCTGTGCATTGATAAAGAGAGAAAAAAAAACAAAAAACACAGTTTTGGTTCCTGCAGGGATTTGAACCCAGGACCCTTGTGGCAAAAACGTTACCTCTCAGCTACTCACAATGCTTTACATAAACAGACCTTTCCTTGACTACAAAGAGGAAAGGCCTGGTGATGTCATCCTGCTGGGTCACATGACATGGAATTCAAACAAATCACACATGCCCCCTTTTGAGCACACAGAGCTGATGAGCTGGATGCAGGAGGTATGAAATGAGATCGTGGCAAAACCCTTTTAATGTAGGCATCCCAACAATCAGATACTTCCTATGGATAGGTTGAAAATTGTTTTGTGAGAGAGCTTCTTTAATATTGTAGTGGTTTAGGAATTGTTCCCTTTACAGAGCAAGCGTTTTTATTGTAACATTAGGGATCTACTTACAAAGTAATTCCCCAAGATAGTTTAGAAGCTCATTTCTGAAAATTTACTTTTACCCAGAAAGTTGACTTGGACATGTTTTTGAGCGTGCTGTTCTTTAATTACACACAAAGTAAAAACTTGAAATCATAGTCTTTTCTACAACTTAATGTTGCAGGTCTGACGCTGGCTACCATCGTGTTTGGTTTTCTGCGGAGTTTGCTTGTGTTTCAAGTCCTCGTTTCTGCTAGCCAGGCATTGCACAACAAGATGTTCCAGTCACTCTTGCAAGCTCCAGTGTTGTTTTTCGACAGGAACCCAATTGGTAAGTTTGTTTCACGTGACTTAACCTTGTTAAATTTTTGTTCTAGGAACTAATCTATCTAATGTATAGCATCTGCAAAAATTGAACAGATACTTATTTTCCTCTCCCTATTAGTGTTAAAGAGGTCTTCCAAAACTTTTAGACACCTCCCTACAACCCCACACTGTGCTAAAATACAAAATTAACTCATGCCCATCAACACTGTTTCAGCGCTACCAGAGCTCTAGTCTTTCCCCTGGTCACCGATGGCGTCACCTTCATGGATCATAGCAGTTACAAGCCTACATGTGCAGCATGTGACCACATAGGTCAGAGATTGGCTGCAGCATCATGTAATCCATGAAAGTGAGTTCAACAGTGAGGGATCAGGGGAAGTTTTTAGATTTCCAGGCAGAAGCCTCCTGAAAGATCCTGTAATGCAGTGAAAGTTTAAGTGAGCCTCCTGGCTGTAGAAATGATACTCTGGTTGATACCCATTGGTTATGCTATAGAGATGTAGAAAATTGATAAAGTTCAGTTTAACATACCAATGGAGTGGAAGCCAGTTGGTCATTTCTTAGACCTAGAAGTGTTCACTGAGTATCCCAAATTGAAGTTTGTATTAAGCCATATTTATTTTCTTTTTGTTTTCTTTGTCTATCACCAGGTTAAGAGCACTGCCATAGTCACATTTATACCAACTTGCTCCTAGGTTAATTTGGAAGATAAATTTGTTTTCACTGACCCATTGGTCCAACATTGTGAATTTATTTGTCCTGAGGTTGTTAGATTAATGATACAATTGTCATACGGTCTGGACTGAGGTTCAACTTTAAATCGTTTTTTTTTTTGCCCTGAATCAGAATCCTGTAGGTCTTTAATTTACACATGAGATTAATAAAGCCAAGTTGTCATATTATGTGTAATCAGAGGAGTGGGCTAGGTGGAATTGTTTTTTAGGAAACGGCAGGAAATCGTTTTTTTATGGCAGTTATCACCTTCCTGCTTTTAAAGGGGTTTTATTTCATTAAATGGTCTTCAGAATAAGGGCACAGTGAAAACAAGCAACTTTGCAATTGGATGTCATTAGCAAAGCTGTTTTGTATTCACAGTTTTCCTTATCTTGTGTTTTTGTTTACACTGATATCCAGTCCTGGTCGAATCGCTCCGGATCCCTCCTCCTTGCATTTCACTAGCTGAGAGCTCATTTACATTCTGTACAGCCCCCGGTCGAATTCACTGAGCTGTGTCTCTCACTCAGAGTAAGGGACCGTCACATTTTCACTTTATACCGGCAGAAGAAACAGAATTACACTGAAGGGCTTACACAATCAGGAAATAGCACAATTTGTGTCGATCCCTGCCTGACTCAGAGTTAGGGGCCATAGCATTTTCTCTCTCCACACCCAGCAGAAACAGACTGCAACAGATTCTACAATGAGAAAACATAACGGTTTTGTCCCGGTGTCTAACTCTCCTGCATAGAAGCGAGATCTGTGCCGTTCATAGAGCATCTCCAGCTGTGAGAGGAAAAAGAGTTCAGTTGCTCAGTCTAGATTGAATGCAGCCTGTGGTATGTATACAGCTCTTACAAAATAAGACTGCAGGGAGAGACACAGTGAAAATGTGGGACACAGAAAGGAGGGGGGTGGAGTCTCAGGAGCCAGCATGCACAGTGAAGGGGGTGATGATGTCACCCAGCTGAGAGGGGAAGAAACGCCCCTGCATTTCCAGAGTTGAGAAGCTAAGAGCAATGTGAATCAGCCGAACTAAGGAAGCGATACATCCCCTTTAAATGTGCAAATTGCAAAGGTACTATACCTTTTTGAAAGATTTTAAATTGGAAACTGATAAATTAAGTGAAAGATTTAATGAAAAAGGATATGCGAATAGAACCTTCAATGAGGCCTATCACTTTGCTCTAGCAAAAACAAAAAGATCTGTCTTTTTTTCTACCTCCCAAGTCTAACGGACTTACAAAAATCAACTTGGTTTAAGCTATTTATTAGCTATATCTGCGCTGGACATCACCCCCCCCCTTCACGTGAAATGCTGCTCCCGAACCCCACCCCCCCCCCCCCCCTCTGAGTCCACACACTGTGTTCCCCTTTTGAGCTTTAACAAAAACGGAATATCACTTAGCTTTGGGCAATTTTTTAAGAAGGACCCCAATTTTTTTAAGTGCAAAGTGATTGTCCTAATAATACTTTCATGAGATGGAAAAATCTGAGAGATCAACTGGGCAAACAGAATCCCTTTTGATTTCATCAAAGGCTTAAAAGGGGGAGTAATGGAACGTGAAAATTGTAAATGTTGTAAATATATTTTAGTTTTAAAAACAGAGTATTGTAACACCACAGTTCATTCCAGTAAGTGCAGATTAACCCCTTAGATGCCGTGATCAATTAAATTTCTCTAAAGGAATGACAAGGCGGGGTCCCCCCTGTCCCATTACTTCTGCGGCACGATCGCGGGGTGCCAATGGCTTCCATCACAACCCGGAAGCCTGTGTTAGGCTTCCTGGTTGTTTGTGACGTCTCACTCGGTTGCCCCAAGGGCACAGCCAGATGTGGTGATTGACAGTAATACAAAGCAGTACAGTAATGTACTGCATTGTATTACACCAGTGATCTAATGATTGCTGAGTGTGGTCCTTTATGAGGACAAGTCCCCAAAAAAAGTAAGAAAAAAAAAAGTAAAAAAAAAAAAAGCAAACCTCCCTTTCCCTAATAAATATGCTAATCAACACCCCCCCCCCCCCCAAAAAAAAATAAGATAGATCGCGCCCCTTAGTGGTGAAACGCCCTAGGGGGACTCAATGTTAAAGTAAAAAAAAAAAATAAAAAAAGTTTTAAAGTATAAAAATAACAAAAAAGTATTAAAAATTTTCAAATCACCCCCCTTTCGCCATTTTACAAATAATAAAAATAAATTATTAAATAAGTTACACATTTGTTATTTCCGCGTCCGAAAAAGTCTGATCTATAAAAATATAACATCATTTATCCCATACACTGAACACCGTCCAAAATTGCGTTTTTTTTGGTCATTTCATGTGCTATAAAAATTGTAATAAAAGTGATAAAAAAGTTGCATGCATTCCAAACTGCTAGCAATAAAAAGTACGCTTCAGCCCGCAAAAAATGCCCCCTCACTGACGTCTTTAGGGGTTAGTACTAAAAAGTTATTGGTCGCACAAAACAGCGCTATGGCGCAAGTTTCAAATATAGAAAATGTTTGGAATTTTTTTACGGTACCAAAACATAACGGAAACCCTACATGTTTGGTATTGCCGGATGTGTATCAACCTGTAGAATACAGATAACACATCATTTTTACTGAAGATTGAAAGAAGCAAAAACAAAACTCCCGCAAACATGGCGCAAGTACATTTTTTTTTTCACATTTTGCTACACAATTTTTTTGCAGTTTCTCAGTATATTCTATGGTAATATGAATAACACCACTGGAAAGTACATCTTGTCCCACAAAATAAAAGCCCTTATATGTCTATGTAAGTGGAAAAATAAAAACGTTATGGGTTTTGGAAGGCAAGGAGGAGAAAAATGAGTAATATTTTTTTTTTCTTTGGAGGTGTTAAAGGGTTAAACAGGCTTGAAGTTGTTGCATAAATTGTCCAGTTCTACAGGGCATTGTTTAAAATGAAGCGAGCATCAGTGTGTGATGTAGCCAAAGGACGTCCACGTCTTTGCCTTTCTATCACTCCTCCAGTCTCTCTGTATTTCTGTTGCAACCTGCTGATGACACTCTAAGTTTAGTGGCTACTTCTGTCTGAGAACATCCTGCTTGAAGCCTTGCAATGGTGAGGCACTGTTGATCAATTGTAAGATGGTGTTTTGGTCTCATGATTTCAAAATGTGAACAGCATGATGAGGAGGACTGCATAAATCCCAAATTGATCCCCTAAGGTTATGTCTACACGGCATCGGACAAAAACCGTCCGAAAGTTGACCGTTTTGCACAAGAATCGCTGTCAAAATGCTGGCATATTATACAAGCAGAGAAAAAACGACCTGTGTAGACTACAGGTCGTTTTTTCTATTATGGGCTGCCTGACCGATCATATTTTCAGTGGTTTTAGAATCCTAAAACTGCTGAAAATACAATCTATGCCGTGTAGACAAAGCCTTATTGTTTGGGAAGTTTCAGGGATCAAACATCTGTTGTGAATTTTGTCATGAAGTTCCTTGTTAGGCCGAGTTCACACGGCTTATTCACGGCGTAATTGCGGGACGGATTTCGCCCGCAAATACGCAGTGTGCTCAGCAGCGGGGGGCGGGGCGAGGGGGCTGGCATGTCGCCGGCCCCATAGACATTCATTATCTATGGCGCATATACCGCTGTAAATAATTGACATGTCACTTTTCTCTCCCCGCTTGCCGTATTTCGCGAGCCGGGAGAGGAGACGGAATCTATAGTTCTCTATGAGAACTGTGGATTACCGTAATGACTGGGCCGGATTTCAGCCGTAATTCGAGCAGTAGGGCACGAATTACAGGCTGAAATCCATCCCAAAATAAGCCATGTGAACATTGCCTTAGAGATCAGCAAGTTGTGCAAAATATGCTGAAACAATGAACATTCTAAAGTTATGAGATGGTCTCATTTAGTTCATTAAAAAAAAAGTTCAAGAAATCTTATTTATCCAGAAATTTCAACCAAAAGCCAAATATCTGTTACTTTTTGGGAGTAGTGTGTGTCTTATTTATTTTTCTTAAGACCTTCATGATATTTTTATTATAAATCACTGCAGAACTTTTGTTTCTCGGAGTTGTTTAAGAATACCTGTTGACCTTTGCTTCCCTGGTCCTTTTTGATGAATGACACCTTATTGCTCTCATTTTCTGTTTCCATTTTCTTTGTTTGGAAGTCTTTGGTGCTGGTAGTGTGATATGCAAATATACCTTTATTTCCTATTTGTCCTACTTGTTGCCTTTTGTGTTCTAAAAGTGTTCAGAGAACTTATTAAAAGTAGATTTTCCACCTCTGATATGTCATTTCTTCTTTCTTTGCTCAGCATACTTGGCTGTGTAATTTTCCTCCACTCACCTGAATCCCTCTAGGGTTGAACAGTCTAAAAATAGACATCTTATTTAGTCTGAGACCGTTCTTGTCATAGCTTGCCCAGCATGCTTCATGAAAACATTCATGTATTTATTCCAGACTTTGTTTTGTATTGGTCACTCCTCCAGCAGCACACTAAGGGATTGTATACCAGAGTTATAGCTCAAATTATATATAAAAAAACCTTATGATAACTGGCATACAGCTCTGGAAAAATTGAGAGACCACTGCAAAATTTTCAGGTTCTCTGATTTTTCTCTTCAATGGTATGTATTTTTGAGAAAAATGTACATTATTTTATTATATAAACTACTGACAACATGTCTCCGAAATTCAAAGCAAAACCATTTGTATTTGCAGTAAATGAGAAATCTTCAAAATAATAAAAGAGCAGCAGTGCTGTCAGACCTCAAATAATGGAAAGAAAACAAGTTCATATTTCTTTAGCAACAATAAGACTAATGTTTTAAGTCAGGAAGAGTTTTCTTTTCAACTTCTTTGCCACGGTAAAAGTTTTTTTTTCATTCAAATTCTTTTTGGCCTATTCCTAGCACTTGTTTTGCCATCCAGCTTGTCCTATTGCAAGAGGATTGTGAAGACCACAGCAGTGTTTTTTATACTTTCCTTCATTAAATAAGATTTGGTTCAGGTGATCACCTAATCAGTAGCACATTAAGTAGAATGTGATGTACTTTGGTTGGAATTCAACTGACACTGGAATGGAATGGCTGTCAGACATGTAGAGATGCTGATTTTTAGAAAACTGTGCACCAAATATGTTATATAAATTTTTACACATCATTAAACAGTTTATAAAAATGTTTAGAAAAGAGGTTGTGGTTTAGAGAAGTCATGCACCAGGTATGCACCAGTTTTTGTTGAAAACATTTATTGAAAGCATGTGGCAGTATTCCCCCAAGTGGCACTTTTTGGGGTGACACTAAAGATTGGTCTAGTACTTGCTGTGATTTGATTTTAACAATTGTAAGCTAGTGCTTGCAGTACTAAAATATATATATAAATATAATATTATATATAAATATATATATAATGTAATAATATATATATACATTATAATATGTCAACACCTTACCTCCAGTTTCTGCTCATCTGGTCTAGTCTGTATCAGATCAAGATGACTATGGCCGATTAGTGGGATTCAGTCACACATGCATCATCATGTCTATTTAAAAAAACTGCCTCGACAGTACAAAAGAATATAGTGTCAGACATAGATACTGGACGGACACAATCGCAGAGCGATGCATAACTGCTACATCCGATAACTCACAGGTTGTTACAAGGTGGCAGGAATTCTCCTGCCATTTTATCCTCTGCTGCTTATTAGGCCAGAAGGAATCTCTATTATGTCTGTCTTTGTGTCTTTGTTTGGATTGGTTACGTGGCAACTGCTCAGGATTCATGCTTACTAGCTGACCGGAGTTGTGCACCTGAACCTGCTAAGATCTATAAAGTCGAGCTGAATAGAACACTGAACAAGGCAGAACTAGATAGGATCCAACCTATACTCTGCACAATGTTGCTCAGAAGGGGTAATGTATCTCACTGGAGAGAAGCACCATGTCAATATGTGAGGGTTTACTTCTCCCTAATGAGATACATTACCTCTTCTGAGCCACACGCAACGCCTCTCACCTAGCCAGCCATTAAGTTCTATTTTGCACTGATGAGGGGCAACACTCCCAAACAGCTATATGCAGATGAACTACACTTGCATGGCTTGAATCCTTTTCACATTGCAAGGCTCAGTCACAAGTGTTTTGGTATCTGCCTAGGTTCTGTTGGGCCCTGCCCAGATATCACTGGTTTCTAAGCCACTTTATGTATCAGAGTCAGTTGTTAGCTTAGGGACACATTTGAGGGAAAGGTGCTAGGGATGAAAGTTTAAGTGTTGGGGTAGTCATAGAGCGAGTTTTTGAGGGATAGCCTAGGGACAGTTAGTGTTATTACTCTTCTGCTCTCTGTTTCCCAAATCATCTAGTGGTGAGTTATTTTACTGATGTGCTTTGTGTTGCCTCTTCATGCTGGTAAACTTATTGTGTTGCTAGTTGTTGTTTTTTCGTCCACCAGCGTTGTTACACAGTTGATATTTTTTCTTATTGTAGTCATTTACTCTTCTTCTCTTAACCAGCCAGCCTAGATGACCATGACAGCTTTGTTATATTTTTGTGCCTGCTCTTTTATTGTGCTATTTGGTGTTTGAGACTGAATTCTGCACAGAGATTCTTGGTATTGACTTTTATTTGACTTATCCACTTCCAACCTTCTTAATCTCCTCCTGCCTCGACCCATTGGCTACTCAACTATACTTTTTTTTTTTTTTTTTTGCTCCCTTATAACTGCGACTGGATGTGGGGGTATGGTGGATGTGTCAGCGACCTGGGTATGCGCTGCAGTGTAAGTCCAGATCCCTGTATGGGGATTGATGGGTGAAAGCCAAGTCCTTTAGACTCCATATCTTGGCATGGTCCTATGCTAAAACATTTGTGCGATCCAGAGGATCCAACATCTGTCACCATCTGCCACCAGTCATGACAAAATTATTGTATTTCCAAAATATTTATTTTGTCCTAATGTGTTTTGTATTTCTTTACGGCAGATAGGGCCCCATTTTTTGTATACAGTTTGTAAAGCTAGTTGTTCTTTTATTAGGATTGTTTTTACAAAGGAAACTATTTCAGAGTACAGAAATAATAAAGTTAATGCCCTTGACATCTGGATAGTGTTGTGCTTCGGATTAAGGTCATGGTTAAAGGGGTTTTACCACAAAGTAAAATTGATGTGGGAAGCTTGCAAATTTAATAATAAATATTTTCATCATTATTAAAAATTTTGCACCATTTTTGTGTTAGCTGCTACCTTAGTGATTTATAGTGTACAGCTCGGCTCTAGGGGATATGACCAGTGATAAGCTTCTCAGTCCTGGCCACCCATGTTCAGACATCACCTCTCCTCTCAGGCAACTACTGTTAGTCTCTTTCCTGACTAGTAATCAAACCCACTCACTGCTGAGCAAGTGTTCAACCCTATGTGCTGTCATTATTCTACTGTCCTCTGTACTCCATCGTAATTAGTAAAACAGTGCAAATAAATAAATGGAAAAGAGAAACCTCAATCAGGTTTGTGCACCCCTTACCCCCCACACACATATGGTTCATGCGGGAATTTGAACTTAGGATCTCTATGCTGAAAGGGATAAGTGCTAACCACTCTGCTCCATTGTAGCTATTCACAGCTCTTTACATAAACACACCTTTGTTTGACTAGAGTGAGCACATTGTGGGGAAAGACCTGGTAAGGTGAAGCTTCATTCAAACAAATCATACATGCCTGCTTTTGAACACACTGAAATGTGAAGCAGGACAAACCAGGCAAATGAAATGCCTTCATGGTAAAATCCCTTTAGGTTTGACCTGATTATCAGTAATTCCTTTTGGGTCAGCCTAAATTGAATCTTGTCGGAATCCGATGAATTCTCATCCCTTACCTTACCCTAAATTTATTTTGGAATTAGGAATTGGGTTGGGTTTGTGGTTATGGTTTGAGTTGGAGTTTTAGTTGCGGTTAAAGTTGAAACTGAAATTTGGGTGAGGGTAATGTATAGGGTTTGAGTTGCCGTTTTTAAGTGGAGTTTTTCTTTCAGTTGAGATTGGAGTTAGTTTAGTACCAGAGTAAGGATTTAGGTTTGACCCAGACCCTATGCAATCAAAAGGCATTTGACTGCTGCAGGTTCTTTCCAGATTCCAGAAAACACCTACAGAATTTTTACCCCTTGGGCTATGTCCACACAGTATAGAAAAATGATCATGTTTTAGGATTCTAAAACTGCTGAAAATACGATTGTTCAGCCAGTCCATGGACCTTAGGAGAAAAAAAACAACCTGTAGTCTCTATAGATCGTTGTTTATCCGATCGTTTTCTGGCGCCGGCGGTTTTAGGAATATGTTGTAAAAACCACTGGCGTCTTTCCATTGGTTTCCCATACATTCAATTGTATGGGCCGATGAAAAAAAAATAGCTAAAACTGACCACTGTTTTTGCGCAAAACGTGCCAAAAAACGTGATCGTGCATTGGACAAAAAACACAGTTTTTGTACATGCCCCCACCTCCCCCCGACATGTTTCACCACAAGATGTGGCAGTAATGTCAATTTTTAGTTATAGGACGTGTACAGGTCTTAGGTGTTGGTGTACTGCAGGCACTCACTAATTGTTTCACGGAGTTAGGGCTTAAATCAGTATCAGAGTGTACAGAGCCTACTTCTGTTTTAATGGACATAGAATTTAAATGATTAAATATTAAAAGGACCAATTTCTAAAAGTATAGTTTAGATTATGGGGGATGGTTGGTAAATTTATGGCACTAATTGCCCACTTGGCAAATGGTAAATATAATTGGTAAATGCTGATCCACCACCATCGTTAGGGTTGTTTAGTAGGTCTAACAGTGCAAAAACTGTCCAGGCAAGTTATTTGTATGGGTGCTTCAGGAAGAAAACTGCTCAGATACCAAACGGAAAAATCCTCATCAAATCCTTGTCTGAAAACTGCTGCATATGAGGCGGTAATTTGAGACGAGTTTTTGAAGTTTATTTGGACGCTGAAAAATCGGTGTCCAAATCAGCTGTGTGAACATACCCTTAATGTCCTTTATATGAAACAAAAGAGCATTCTGATTATAATATGCTGAGGAGCTGGGGAAATGGCACACCGGTTTTGGGTTTACAGGACAAATGCAGGAAAATATTATAAGAATATGGGAACAAGCTGGTGCAGTCTGTTCTCAACCTGTACGCACCAAACGGACACCAGCCCACTTTTGTAACCAAGATTATAACAAAAGCAAAAAAAAAGTTAAAAGAAAAATTTGTGGGCTGTGGTGATTATAATGTAATAATTGATAAACTAATGGACAGATCGCGAGGTTGCTCCCACCACGCCCCAGAGCTTAAAAATGGCAGAGATTGGTATATCCACATGGTCGGATCATGCACCCATTTTCCTAGTATTAGCTGACACAATCTCTTCCTCCTCTTATATACCATGGAGGATAAATCACTTTCTGCTCAAATCTCGTAAGATAGTGGAAGAGATTTAATTTGCAATTAATGAGTACTTCCTTTTTTTTTTTTTTAACCATAAACTTTTTATTGGTAAGATTAAAGTAGTACAAACAGATACGTATATGTCATTGTAAGACCAATTTTCAACTTTTATCCCCAAAACACAACCCAGCCCACCTCCCAAATCCATCTCAATTAATGAGTACTTCCAGTTGAACTCTCCTTCATCCCCAACATTATGGTGTGCTCACAAGGTGGTGATCAGAGGTGTCTGTATTAAATTGGCATCCAGGGAGAACGGAAGCGTGAACAAGCCATGAATGATTTCATACAAGAGATTAACAGAATATGGGAACAATTGTGATCACGTGTTGTGTGTGTAAAGTTCTAATTATACTTATCTGAAGATTGATAAAATATTTGTGGTGATAGCTGGTAAATGCAACTTTAAGCAGTGCTTTGCAGGAATTTCCCTTGTTTTGCTATCTGATAGACACACGAGGGCAGCATAGTTCAGTTAACCTGGCATAAGCATCTGCCTACGTCTTTTATAAAGCACACCAATCCATCCGCTTTGTTTTTTTCATGACAACGTGAGAATACTCACTAACTCCATGAGAGAGAAAAACCGAATTCCAATTGTTTTAAGTCTTTGCTTACTCCCACCACTGTTTTATGTGCAAGGAGTGAGGTGGAGTCCTCATACTTGTGTGTCAGTAACCAGTTAGTTTAGAGAAGAGCTATAGTTGTTTTAGTTTAGTGTAATTATAGAGTAATCACACTGCATTAAGTTTTAGCTCATGTTGTTAATACGTCTGACACACTGGGGGGGGGGATTTATTATTACTGTCTTAGAGTTAGACAGTGTAAGACTAGAAAGGACAGGCAGAAGATGTGCCAAGTTCGTCACTTTGGCACATGCTGTGTGATAGATTTGTAGCTTCTTACTAGATATGTTTGGTTATTTGCTCTTCCTTATGCCACCTTTTGTTTGACTTTCTTTATGCCAATAATTTGAGCCAAAATAATGGTACACTTCAGTAATAAATCTTTTTATGACTCCACGCAGCCTTGACTTAATTTTTTTTTAAATTATCTGAAGAGGTGTAAGTGTCTCAACACATAATGCATTCCTCACTTAAAATATGCACTATTTATTTATTTTTAGGGGAGGGAGATTTAGGCTACGGTCACACGGCTTAAATTGGGACGTATTTCGCCCCGTATTTCACGGCATACTGCGCTCAATACAGGCGAAATGCACCCCAGTCATTACGGTAATCCACAGTTCTCATAGAGATTGGATTACGCCTCCTCTCCCCGCTCGTACAATACGCTGCGGGGGTGGGGGAGTGAAGTGACATGTCAATTATTCACGGCATTTACGCGCCGCGGGTAATGCATGTCTATGGGGCCGGCGGGCTGCCGATCGATGCGAGCTCCCGAGCACACGGTGTAATTGCGGGGCATAATTACGCCCCACAATTATGCCGTGTGCATTTAGCCTTAGAGACAGAATTCTTGTGCTTTTTGCTTCTTCTCCACCACATTGTGTATATATACTTTGGGACATTTTCCCTTTTTTATAGTTGGCGTTTAAAAAGTTGATAAGACATTTACCCTTATTATTATTATTATTAGTATCATATATCTGATTGGTAACTTAATTAGTATCTTCTTATTTTTTTTTTTTTTTTTTTTTTTTTTTAACTGGTAGAGCTTACAATATGTTTCACTACTGTATGTATTTATTTTTGTAAGGAACTAAGGGTGCTTTCACACAGTGCGTTTTTGATACGTTTTTTGTGCAGGATGGTACAGCAATTAATGCTGTACATTGCTGCACATAAATCGCGCTAAAAATCGTGATTTTTGCCATTTTTTCTTTCTACAGCATTAATTGCTGTACCTTCCTGCACCAAAAACGCACTGTGTGAAAGCACCCTAATACATACTGAGGGGAACATCCATGTATTTATTTCTGCCGCACAGAGTTTAAATTTAACTCTGCTATTGCTGCTTTTATTCTGACTTCTCTTTGTGCCAATGTTTTTTTTTTTTATTTCCTTAAATCTGAAGCTTCCATTATTACAGAATATACACACTGCATTCCCTCGCTGAAAAGTCTGGCACAGCACCCTGTGGTTCTAACGCCACACACATTCTCTCGTACCTGAGCCTGCTTATATTATAATTGCAAGTGACTGAAATATTCAAAGACAAAAGGTTGCATCAGTCGCTTTTATTTCGTGCAGCCGCATAATAACACCCTAAATATTATTTTTGGGTGTTTGAATGGAACAGCTAATAACTCAGGTAGGTGTGTCAAAGGCAGGCTGTATGACTTAGCATGTTTGACAAACATCATAATGTTTTCCTACATAAGCGGTTCAGTGTATTCCATTCCTTATCAGGGTGTGATATTAAATGATATTTTACTGGGAGTTGTTCATTTGCACCTCGTAGAATCATAAAAGCCCTTGTTACATTTCAATAGCTTTCCAGTGGCCCAACAGTAGATAACCCATTCTATTCACTCTGCTAACCTTTTTACAAACGGATTACTTTAGTAGAGTCAACACTGCGTTAGATTGTTTTGTTTGCATGTATTATCTGCAAGGATAACCTAATGCATCTTTTACATTTGTGTCACTTTGCCACATTTACTATAGACGGTGGCTCGATTAGGGAAATAGATGATCTTTTAAGAGTGGAAGTGTTTCCTTGGTTTATTTCCTTGCTGTCGAAGGACTTTTGTGCACTGCTGTGGTCGGCTTAGATCCTTCTAATATTTTAGTCATATATATGGATATTAGTCTGAGCTCTAATTTTTGAAACGGGTAAAAAAAAAAGTTTTACAATATACTAATTATTCTTAAAGTCTTAAAACAAAGAGAAAACAATGTGCAGCTCGGACCCTGATTTAGATTTAAAAAAAAAACACAAAACTTTTTTTGACAATTGACACAATAGGATCTGACATACTCTCTTAGCAAAATTTACCATGTATAAATTTAAGTTGCATAAGGACAACAAATGACTTGTCTACTGATAGGCTAGCATGGCTGCAGGCCAGTGCCGAGGATCCCATTTTTATATATGGTCATTTGTAGATTTTATTTCTTGCTATTGTTACTCTTTGATGTTGAGAGCTTCACATATAGACAATTAACCTTATGTGTCAGTGATTCCTTTCAGTTTATTCAGGCACACATTTCCTTCAGGAGGCTATGTTAGAACCTGTGATGTTATCATCATGAGAGATTTGATGTGCGAAAATACTTTGTAGTCGTAAATCATGCTCTGCTGTTGGTTAGAGCAATATCATAAATAAGTATCGGTATACAGAACAATATATATACCAACGATTGACCGTGTTCCGTTCTTTAGGACTTTAATTACATGTAGTAATTGGTAAGCTAAACTTCCAAAGATGCCTGCAATACTCATGTAGAACTGAAATTTCTGAAATTCTTATATATGAATGATTAATGTCAAGTCATTTACAAATTAACACAATGACGACTAAATGTAAATTCACGTACTCTTCACATGATTTATAACATTTTGATAAAGTTTTAAAAATGTTTGACACTGCATCAATAGGATTCTGCTTTTATTATTGCACTTCGATTGAGAGGCCAAGCCTTCCCTCCAGTGCTTTGACATATTAATATTTAATAACCAGTTTGAAGACATAATACCGGCCTCAGCATTGCATGTATGGTACACATACTGTGTAATCTGTGCCTGGGTAGCACACTGTCTTTTAGCTTCAGGTGCTACAGAAGATCCAAATATTTTCTTTCTTGTCTTTTTAACAAATCATCAATACAGTTCTCTTTTCATCATGATTTCACTCTGATCCCATAATTGACTCCTTTATCTGAGACACACAATATTGCTAGAGGATATGAAGCAAAAAATATTTACAAGCCGAAAGGCTAACTGTTGTGTTTTGGTTACTAAAAATTAACTAATAAAAATAATTGTTTAAAGGATAGCAATAATATATATGTGTAAATGGTATGTTCTATATACTTTGTCATCTCATTCATTTCTGCATTGCTGTGCTGATTATCGATCTGACTTGCATGCCATACTGTAAGGGTGAGCCCTGTGTGTTGAAGGTTTCCTTTAATTTGAAATTTTTATTTCATGCCATTTATCACCATTAATCAAGAAGCCTAAATGCTAGTTGTTGGGATCAATTACACTAGTCAGTCAGTACTGAAAAATTAGTCCTTCCAAATCTGTAGTACTAGGACTCTACCTGGAGATTGAGCAGTATAATGCAGCTTAGTCCTGGGAAATGGCAGTACTTGTTTCTTTTCATTTTAAAGTTCAAAGAAGTTATTTAAGTTTTATTTTAAAAAAAAAAAAAAGGAAAAAACCTGTCTCTTTTTAAACACGCTTGTTCCAGCGCAGCTGCTGGTTCTGGTGCGCACATTGCTATCATCACATTCAGTGCTCACGTGATGCTGCAGCCAGTCACAGGCCTCAGCAGTCATGGGCCTTATATCCAGGAACAGAGAGGCGCTGAAATGGAGCAGATTTAAATGGTAAGGTTTTTGTTTTCTCATTTTAGAACCTCCTTGACTGATGTACAATTTTTTTTTTTCTTTTTTTCTACAAAATCTTACACTCATATGGCAAATGGCATGTCCTGGCCACACAATCTTTTTAATTGTCCCAGAGAAAATCCTTCTAAAGTCACTGATGTTAAATGTTTTGGACTTTTATCAAAATTGGAACTTGAATAGTTAATATTAGGACAGATTGATTTTAGGTTTAGACTGTTGAAGTAGTGACTACCCAGTAAAAGAAGCCTTGCCCCCTGCCCTACAGATTTTTTTGGGGCTGTTTATTGAGTACAGTTTTGCGCTTTAATTTTAGTGTTTTCGGTTGTCTTTAAACCAAGTCCCCCTTATTTAAATGACTTGCAAGTACCCTCAAAGGTGTACTCATACACTGTGATGTTCCGACTAAAATGCAGCCTGAGGACAGGGATTGCTCTTTAGAGACCTGCTGTGTACCCTCTTGGGCTATGTGTTACAGGTTAAGAACATAGACTCCAGGTTGCCTTTAAAGATTGCACCTTATAGTGACATCTAGGTATAGTTGCTAATGAAAAGCTATGCTTGAAAGTGCATGGATTTTAATTTTGATGCTAATTGATGAGACATTATAAATGTAACGCAGAAGGTAGTAAAATTATTATAGAATATTAAGACATAATCTTTACGTGCAGAAGTCCGAAAACAGTCAAATCTGCCTGAGCTCTTCAGTTCAGTCGTGCAAAGTTTAGAAATGTCTTTCTGTGTTTGCATGTCTTAAAGTTGGGTCCTTTTAGGGAAATCATTTTGCTCATATTGGGTTCCTGTCATGAGGGCTTAGATAAAGAGCTTAGTCTAAAATCTCTTAAAGTTCAAGCATCTGCCACTAGGGGCAATAAATAATTTCCTCATAGGCAATCGCCTTCTGTATTGTGCTCCTTCCGAGCTGTTAATCTAATTTAAACCTCCCCGATGATTCATCGTACCTCAATGGGATTTATACTTAGTATTAAATTCTCCCATGTCAGGAGCTTTCAAACATTCCAGCTGCCATTGCTGAATATATATTCTCAGAACGATTGGCATATTTATTTTGAGGTCCTCTACAGAAAGGGTGATGACAATATTCACATAATGGCCTCAAATAGCCTAGATTATAGCTTCTTATATGACAGTGTTTATATTAAAACACACTAGTCATTCATAAGACCATAACCACGAAACGCAAACAATTAGGTCTGTCTTGCAGTGCCGATTTTTTTTTTTTTTTTTGTCCGATTAACTAGGCTACTTGAGACGTCTACCCTTCAGAAATAACCAGCACCTTCATTTAGATCTTATCCCCAGGAGGCTTTCTGTCATTATAGTTTACATTTCATTTTGCATAGTGATGCTGGAGCTCAGATGTCTTGTATGAAGATTATTTTGCATCATGCTAATGTGAAATCCTCCACGGCTGCTACTCAACAAGAAATGTCAGATTACAATTCACCGCTATCACAATCTCACGACTTCCAGCATTAGATTGTGTAAATTCTAATTTATTCGAACAGTCGTCCAAAGAACATTTGTCTGACTCTGTGAAAGTGTATAATTGTTCTGCTGGCATGTTGTAGTCACTGGCGACCTTGCAGGCCAGCAATTCCATATACATAAGTTTCTCCATGTTCACAGCCAGGGCTGCGTGTGTAATATAGATATTAGCTTGACAAGAACAGAATGGAGTGTTTTATTGGGATACATAGCCTTTGTGACAGGTTCAGTATATCTTACTTTTTTTCTTAGTGATTGCATATTTTTTATTTATTTTATTTTCTGTGGCTGTCACGTGGGAATGTGAATATATGTGTAATTTGGCTTCAATTAAAATCTAAATCTTAAAGTTTTGGTCTTAAAAAATCAATGTAAAAGTTATGGATTTTTAGAAAGATCACTTTCCTTCAGTCAGAATGATTCATGTATTGTGGCGGATCATACGCTCATACAAGTGTTATTTATTGACATAATATATACTATTTAATTTAATTGATGGTCTGCACTTGCAGAACTGAGGACAGACACTAGGGGGAATACCTTGTTAGGACTTGGACAGTTTTCCCTTCTTACTCCTTGTGCTTTCCTGATTTTGGTTATTAAATCCAACACTTTTTTTTTTCTTACAGAAAACAGTGTAGGTTTTCTAGCACACAACAAGATAAAGTACAAGTTTGAAAAAACATTTCATAATTTTGCCAGTCTTTCAGTTGATGCCATCAGTGTATTTTAAAGTAAATAAGAAGAATTGTATAGTAATGTTACACATCACCCCTTCTCGTGTAACCAAGCCTTTTGTAAGCAGACACTTTATTGTAACATTAGGTATAATTGAGAATAAAATAATACAAAAATCTGCCGTCAAAATAATTTGAAATGTACTATTACAACAATAGTGGATGAACCAGCAACCTGGACACGTTCCTGTGCTCACACAGCAACGTCTGGATACAAATATATATTTAGCAAAAAAATAAAAATAGTGTAGTTTTAAACCGATCTATGACACATGCCAAACGATATATTTTTTTTTCCACATGAACAACTGCCTGCCTATATGTTTGCCTGCTTATTGACTTTAAGGAAGATGGAAAAGATGTACACCTTAACTGAATGCTATGAATGTGTGAATTCAACCTTGAATTATGTTTTCGTGACCAGTTCTGGCTTCTTCTCCACACTGTTCAACTTTACTTAAAATTATCATCATGTTTAGATGGTCATAGATGAAAAAAAAATATTCTGACAGAAAAATATAATTTTTGATGACACTTCTTATGTCTGTAGCATGAGGCCTGTTTTGGTCTTTAATGAGCCAGTGGGCTTGTTTTTTTGTGCGACAAGTTATAACAAAAAAAAACAACAACACCTGCCCACACATACTCAATCACGCTTCCACCTCTCCACCATGGCAGAGACCAAATAAATACAAATGTGTGTGTATGTAATAAATAAATAAAATATATTATATATAAAATATATATATATATATATATATATATATATATATATATATATATATATGAGAGAATTTCTTAGGCAACTGCAACTTGAGAACCCCGTTAATTTTTGTTTTCAGTGCCCACCATACAGAATAAACAACATAACATACAACGTAACTGTTTTACTATTTTACAAAAATTAAAAACCTTTTCTTTTTAACATCCTATTTTCATCAACAGAGCTGTAAGGGGTCTTGTTTATGTGTGTTGTGGGGCGAATTGTAGGGTCAGGACCATTTTTCTTTCTTTTCAGTTTATTAGGCCACAGATAAAAAAAAAAAAAAAAGCAATTCTGACTTTTTTGTTTTCAGTGTTCACTGTGCAGAAGGAATTCTATGATAAAGATCAGGTTGTAATGAATGGGGTGAAACCAATTATGTGATTTGTTTTATATTTATAAGAAAAATGTTTTGTAAGGAAAAAAACTGTATTTTTTGTTTTGCTAAGCATATTGTTTACTTCTCAAGACTTTAATGAACATGTATATTTATACTACTGTAGTTTAGTCACACTAGGAAACCTGGATATGCGTTGTTGGCTTGCACAATATGCTGCAATACTTTTGTAATGCAGGGTATTAGGGCAGGGCCGTAACTGAAGCACAAACCATGCAGATCCAGGCTTTCTTAGCTCCCTGGCTCCAATGAAAGACACTCGGCACCCAGCAGTTGTTAATTGTTAGAATGGCTATCGTTACTGCAGCAGGCCCAGATGCCACAGTCAATGTTGACTACCGGATCTTGAGGTTTAAACAGACTACATTGGAGGTTGCTTTGCTCTCAGACATTAGAGCGGTTTCTATTGATTAATGCTTCATTATTTTTGTTTACTGAGGGCATGAAAACTGATCACATCTGAGAGCTTGGTACAAATAGTGTTGAACACAGATAGCAGAAGGTCCCTGTTGAATTACAGAATTTGGACCCATTACTTTCAATAGCTTTGTATAGCACACCAAATTAAGTTTCTTGATCCATCAGATATGGTCATGAGATGTAAACCTTTCTTTGTGACATATGCGATGAAATTTACTGTATGAAGCTGCTTCTTTTAAAGTGGTAGTCTCTTGATTCACATTCTGGATCCACCTTTGATCTAATCCTTAAAGGGTAGTCCTGTTTCACAAAATTATCTGCACCGGCCACTTCTTGTTAGCATGTGAATGAAGAGGGCGGCACTATCACCGTCCTCCTTATTCACTTCTATGGGAGTTCGGAGTATAGCCGGGTGTGTGTACTCATGTGCATCATTCACATGCAGGGCTGGATCGCAGCTAGCAATGAGGGCCAGTGAAGAGAATTTCCCGAAATGGGATTACCCCTTTAAGAATATCAGCAGCGCAATTCTCCCCTTTCATGATAGTTTGCTCATGTTTGTCTGGCTTAGCTAACTAAAATGTTGCAGCTCTCAGCTGTGAGACATATAAGGTCTGAACACGATTTCAACCTCCTAGATATAAAAAAAAAAAAAAAAGCTTCATTTTTCACAGCTGATAATCAGAGATCTTGAAAATGGAGAACTACAGCACATAGTATGTTAGAAAGTTTTCACTTGCTGTAAGTGGAATTGCACTTTAAAATGAATAATGCTAAATAATAAGGCATCAAATAACACACTGGGTATACCCTGCTCAGTTCTTTAGTGTAACAGCTTTTGGAAACATTAATAACCAGCATACTGAAATTTCTGCTAGCTAAACAATGCGTATTTTCTGGTGTCTCTTTTTAGGTAATTAATTTGAAAATAGCAGACAAAAGAGAGATTCTAGAGTTCAATCAGTTTGTTAGCAGTGTATTGTTCAAATAAAAATGACATGGCATCAGGCCAGGCCTGCATAAAGGATGACTGTAACTACATCCTCCTGAGCTCAAGAGTATCTTCCAAGAAATGTGAGTTGTAAGATGCGCAAAACAATTTACCTAATGTGAAGGTAAATCCCAGAGGCTGTGGCACATGATTTTGGGTCAGATGAACTACAATACGCCGTTGTCTAGCCATATTTTTACTGCTCGACAATTTGCGTTCAGCTTTATTGGCTTCGTTGCTTGCCACTGTGTTACAAAACCCTCTGGAAGGGTGAGTGTTTAAAGCTCAAGGATATTAACCCGGGCATGTCCTAAAGATTCTCATTCAACTTTGATTGTGATAGCTTATACACGTTTAGGACTTATGAATAGTACAAGAACTTTACCCAACTACTTCTAAAATGTTAACTTTTCCAATATGTTGCAGATTTGTTTCAGTGAATATTGCATATTGTGTAAATTTAGTATACAGTGGGATGCTTAAAGGGTAGTCCCTTGCATATTGTGTAAATTAAGTTTACAGCGAGATGATTTCTGGAAGTTATTTGATTTGCATTTTCAGTTTTATTCTAGGGTTTTTATATGTAAACTTTTTATTTTTTTATTTTTTACCTTTTTGGGTTTTAATTGTATGTTTCCACTTTCTCTTGATATTTTATGTTGGCATTTGCCTTATTTGGAGAGCACAAAACCACGTTGTGCTTGTATTCAGGTGATCTTTTGTGTTACATGTTCATTATATTTATAGTGATTATCTTTTCAGTGTGATAAAATCTGTTTGCTTAGCCAAGACCTTGAATTTACACATCTGTATTTGCTTTCAAGCTTTCGAATCAAACCTGTTTAGTTTACCAAGCCTTTTTGTAAGATATGATGGTGGTAATGACCCTTGTGACAAACCTTGCTTTTTCCCCTACTTGTTTGTGAAAGAAATAAGGAACTAGAGCTAGATAAGCCACCCTTTTCTTCAAGAACCATGATCTGGAAGTTGCTTGACAGGCACTTGTGGATCACAAACAACACTTTAGTAGTGCTGACATTTTTAATACTTAAGGAGCTTCAGTAATTAAAACACTTTTTGTTTCACTGCTGGTTCATTATACAGTATTGCTGAAAGAAATAATATAAGAATAAGAAATTTAAATATTATATAATTTTAGTGAAAATATACAACAAAATAATACCCACATAAAAAAAACATAAATGACAAAAACAGGACATCCAGAAGAAACGTTCACGAAAATAACCACCTAGAGCTCCACGATTAAGAATGAACAGCATATTATGCATAACAGGTAAGTATAAAGTAAGGTACCAAAATGTCATGAAAGTAAATATAATGCCCAAATAAAGATACCTAACCTAAATGAATAGAAGAAGAATTCAAAAGATCCCTGTCACTGGAGATAGGCAGGAAGAGCGTAGCCCCTTACCCCATTGTATATTTGACCTGCGCTTGTATCTTTGTCTGGGCAACCCTTAACCACCACAGAGTAACTCCAAGTCAATCGTACTTCTGTAAAATCAACCAGTCCAGTCACGAATCAATTTTCTCCTGCTGTTGTGCACATGCAACAGGGAGAAATGATAGTCAATTAGCAAGTCTTCCCCTATAAAGGAGTGGTTCTACAAGTGGGGACGACAGACCATTTCTCTTCTCATCCTTTTTGGCTGTTGTTTTGGTCACTTCTGCATTTTTCATTGCTTTCACCCCTAGAGGTAGGCTGTGTCTACAATCCACAGAAGTTGCTCAGGTAGTGCTGCTCATCCAGGATGACACATCAGTGCAAGCTGTTGCAAGAAGGTGATCTGTGTCGGTCTGCACAGTGTCCAGAGCATGTGGCAAATACCAGGAGACAAGCTAGTATACCAAGAGATGTGGAGGGGGCTGTAGGAGGGCAACAACCAAACAGAAGGATCGATACCTCCTTCTTTGTGCAAAAGGAAACAGGAGGAGCAGTGCCAGAGTCCTATAAAATGAGCTCCAGCAGGCCACTAATATCCATGTGACTGCTCAAACTGTTAGAAACAGACTCCATGAGGGGGGAATGAGGGCCGATGTCCTCAAGTCGGTGTTGTGCTTACAGCCTAAAACCATGCAGGGTGATTGGCATTTGCCAGAGAAGATAGGCAGATTCGACATTGGCGCCCTGTGAGTTTCATGGATGAGAGTAGGTTCACACTGAGCACATGTGACAGAGTCTGGAGTGCTGTGGAGAATGTTCTGCTGCCTGCAACATCCTTCAGCATGACCGGTTTGGCTGTGGGTCAGTAATGATATGGTGAGGCTTTTCTTTGGAGGGCCACACAGCCCTCCATGTGCTAACCAGAGGTACCCTGACTCCCATTTGGTACTGGGATGAGATCCTCAGACCCATTTTAAGACCACATGCAGGTTCAGTGGCCCCTGGGTTCTTCTGATGCATGATAGTGCTAGGCCTCATGTGGCTGAAATGTGTCGGCAGCTCCTGCATGATGAAGGCATTGAAACTATGGACTGGCCTGTCCTTTCCCCAGACTTGAATCGAGCACATCTGGGACATCATGTTTCATTTCATCCACTAATGCCATGTTGCATCACAGACTGTCCAGAAGTTGACTGATGCTTAATCAAGGTTTGGAAGGACATTCCTCAGGAGAACATCCACCGCCTCATCAGGATCATGTCCAGGCATTGTAGGAAGATCATATAGGCATGTGGAGACCACGCACACTACTGAGCCTCATTTTCTTGAGGCATTTCCATTGAAGTTGGATCAGCCTGAAATTTGGTTTTCCACTTTGATTTTGAGTACCATTCCAAATCCAGACCTCCATGGGAGATTAATTTTGATTTCCATTCATAATGTTTGTTTTATTGTTCTCAACACATTCCACAATGTAATGAATAAAGAACTGCTATAGGAATATTTCATTCATTGAGATCTAGGATGTGGTATTTTAGTGTTCCCTTTCTTTTTTTGAGCAGCATATTTACTTTCATGACATTTTCTTACTTTTATTCTTTTTCTTACTTTATTTTATTCTCTCCTTTCATACACAATATACCATTTTGCCAAATTGTCACTTGGGTGTGTACAGTTAATGATGTTGTAGGTAGCATTAACCCTTTATAGGCCTCTTAATGTTACCTCATCTATGAAAGTTTCATATAAGAGTATTTTTAGATTTCTTAGTTATATTTACCTCTAAACGTGCTTGGCAGAAGAACTTAATTATTTGTCCTGTTATATGTTTGAAGTGCCAAAAAACTATTGAAAATTGGAAGCCAAGTAATGGATATGGATACACTGGGTTAAACTATCCCCTCATGGCCCCAGAGGATACAATAATGTACATGTAATATTTCAAGGCCCAAAGATCTACCATAAGCCAGCTTAACTTGGAGCCGACTTTAGACCAATCACCATACATTCTTTTAAACCCTTTATAGTCAAAGGCATGTAACAGTTGCCAGGCTCATGTCCTGTGTAGACAGATATCTGAATGGTTTCCGTTGGTAGGCCCAAAGACCTTCAGTCTGATACTGTGGATACAGGAAAGGCTGATGTTTCTTTAGCCCCCACCAATTTTAATAGGGTTGTAGAGTTGCTGCCACTGAATTGAATGGGAGCACTCTCAGCTTGAAACAGAAAACTGCAATAGAGGCTGTCCTTTGCAGAATACGTTGAAGATTTTGTACACATCATTTTTGGATATATGTATTGTAAGTTAATGTACAGTTTGTATGAATTTTTTTTTTTTTAAAACCAATGCATAAAAAGCAATTCAGATGTTTTTTTTTTTTTTTTTTTAGTTATTTTTAATTGTTTGCTAGTCCAATTGACATCTTTATTGTATCTTTATTTTTTTTTATTAACACGGGGGCACCAACTATGAACTGTTTGTTCCAAAAAGTTGAAATATAATTTGAACATTTTAGAATGTCTTATGTTCATCAGTCTGTCTTGTGTATAAAATGGCATAAGCATTTGTTTGAGCATACATAACTGGTATTAATATTGGACAGCCCTAAAGGCATTTGTAAAGCCCCAAGCTGCTGGAATAAACCCAGAGCCAAGTCCTGTTTGTGATATACAGTACCAGTCACAAGTTTTAGAATACCTACACTTTTCACAGTTGAAATGGAAACGGGTTTTGTAATGTTGTTTGTTCCAACACTGGTTATATAAAATCAAAGGGTTTGAAAGTAATCTCCAGAAAATTAGTTTATAGCTTGCATCCAGTTTCCAACCATAATTTGCTTTCTGTACTGCCGAGCAGCTGTCCTTGACATCTAGCCTGAAAAAAACTCTTTGGTTACATTACGAAATTCAGACGGTTGTGTTTGGGGTTAAAGATTCACATTAATCTTATGTTTTTAATTTACCTCTGAACCATTTAGTGTTATTTGCTATACTGGAACTGTGTTAACGTAAAAAAAAAAAAATGGAAAAATTATAGTGTTCTAAAAACCTTTTAACAGTAGTATACATGTTCAATTCAGGTTTTGTGGAAAAGTGTTAACACCTGCTGAAACCTTTTAAAATCTAGGACTAACTTACAAAAGAAAAAAGGGAAAATTGATCCTACAACATAGATCCAGTTTTAAACCATCTAATTCACATATAATAAACTGAGTTTATATTAGATTGGGGTTCTAAATTTGGCTATATTATTGCCGTTTGATTCTGGCCTTAGTCTATACTAGAAGCAACCACAAATAGAAGACAATTCTATCACATGCTTTGGACTACAGTACAAAGTAATCCTTGGTATTATGAGTTTTAAAAAGCACAGGTGTGGTACAATGCAAGTATTTTCATACCTGGATCAAAAGATTTTAACAAATTGACTGCAAATGACTGAAAACACCTGCGAGAGTAAAAATGGATAGTGAGCACCTGAACACATTTCAGTTCACGCAATTAAAGTATTTTACAGTGTGAGCATGGAAAGAATAATACACTCTGCGGTTTGATGTCTTTTATTAAGGAACAAAAGATTTTTGAGTTATTCACTTCAGGTTTAGCCTCACCATTGTGTAGCAAGGGAGGTTTAATGAATCATTGTTTAACTTAGATAGTGAAAAGTATTTGAGCATTTATGTGTACATAGCACGTCTTTCACAGGTCTTGTGCTTAACAGTGATTAATTGGTATTCAGTGGTTATTTAATTACTTAGGGAGAAATCTAAGAACAGTGTGTATACTGATTAAGTTATTTAATGTTAGTTGATACACATTTCTGTTCTTAATGTTTGACTTACAATCGCATGTTGCATAGAAAATTCTGAATTTTGGCTGTTACACTGGAGTTGTTGAGGTATGTAAAACATACTGTAATAGCCCAGGAATTATAGTAATATTAATGACCGATAAGAAATCAAGGTTTGTTTAATGTTTTTATTGAAACTACATCATTACCAAGAATATTAGGTGCAAGTCTCCAATACACCCTTCTACCTGTAAGTAATATCCAGTAGAAGACAAAATTAGCAAAGCTGAAGATAGCAGGCCTTAGCTGGGGATTAATGATAATCATTATTTTGTTTATGAAGTAGCAACATTTTTCCAAAGCTCTATAAAATTACAGGTTACAGAAATAATTACTTTAAGGTAGGATTTTATAATGTAAACATAAGAAGGTAGGGCCCTACTTGCAAGCTTAAAATCTACAAGGAAAGGGAATGATACAAAAGGAATAGTGTTGTCACGGCCCGTGCTGCCGTCCGTGCCCTGGTCTGCAGGCACCCTGTGAACTGGTCTCCTGGCACTCACCTGTCCCTGATCCTGCTCCATCCTCTGCTCCAGGTCACAAGCATACTTGTTCCTTAGGGCGTGCGCACACCTGGCTCTTTATTATTTAAAGGGCCGGTGCGCCTTTAACATCCAATCATGTTTGATCTTGTTGTTCCATGTTTCTTGCCCGTTCATCTGAACACATTGCCTACCATCTGCCCTGACCTTTCTGCCTGTCCTCGACCACATATCTGCCTGCCGATTCTTTACCATGATGCACCCCAGCTGCTTCTGCAAGCAAGTCCTGTCAGGGGTAGCGACCTGGTAGTCTCTCGTTGCGGCGGGCTCTGGTGAATACAGGGACGTACGGAGACTCCACTTCCTGACGTGGCTTATACTTCTGCTTGTGGTGGTCCTGTAAATCCACTTCTTGGCATCCATGGCCACTTCGTACTGTCAGGACGCCAGGGTGCCTCTACCAGATATTAGAGACGTCACAACTGCTTTGGCCCAACAAAGCTAATGTATTGATCAGCTGGCGCAATGAGGCAGAACCTTGCTGCATGTCTGCCTACGTCCAGGCCTGCATCTCCATCAGTGGCAACTCCGTCTGCGTTTGTTACCGTTTCTCTGTCTGGACCCACGTTGCACCTGTCCCTCCCGCCACACTATGACAGCAATTCGAAGACATGCAGGGGTTTCCTCAGTCAGTGCTCTATCCGCATGGAGATGACGGCCCACCAGTTTCCCACTGAATGTGCCAAGGTGACTTGTGTGATAAGCCTCCTGTCTGGCGAAGCCTACCTAGTCTTGTACCACTACCTTTCAGGTCTCTGCTTTCTTGGTTACTGGATCAACTGAAACATTTTGTGGAAACTTCACTGGTGGCCAAGTTTCGTCTCCCTGTGGTCCGCCTGGACAAACCATTATTCATTTCGTCCATCAACAGGAATACCTGAGACACCATTCGGTTTCTCACCGAACCTCTAACACAAGTGGGGGCGTTACATAGAGAGAAAATGGCAGTCCTTGTGTAGTCTTGTTCCCCCTCTGAAGTCCTTCTGGGTGTCGTCTTTGGCTACAGCGTCATGCCTCCATTCCCAACTGACAAACGGGTGAAGTCACACGCTGGGGACAAGACTGCCACTCATGCTGGTTTATGGCACCTTGACCAATGCGTGCTGCGTCGCCAGTAATGCTGTCCGTTCCACTACCTGACCTTCCTTCACCAGGAGTTCTCTGACATAGTCTGTGAGAAGCAAGCCGAGACTCTTCTACCTCACAGGCCTTATGACTGTCCAATAGACAGGAAAACTTACAGAAAGTCTTTATCCACAAGCCTTCCTCTCGAGTCGGTGCAGGGTTCTTCTCCGTGGAGAAAAAAGATGGTATTCTCCATCCCTGCATTGATTATCAAGGTCTTAACAAGATAACTATAAAATAAGCGGTATCTGCTACCTTTGCTCTACGAGCACTTTGACCAGCTTCGCAGAGCCACGATTTGTACAAAGCTAGACTTGCAGGGAGCTTATAATCTCATGCGTATACATGAAGGAAAAACTGCTTTCAACACCTGTGATGGACACTTTGAATAACTTGTGATCTCATTCGGTTTTTGCAATGCTCATGCGGTTTTCCAAGATTTTGCCAACAGGATCTTCCGAGATTTCTTATGTCTGTGTCGTGGTCTACCTCGATGATATCCTGATCTTCTCCTCAGATTTAAAATCTCATCAGGGTCATGTACAATTGGTTTTTAAACGGTTGCGAGCCAAACACCTCTACATCAAATTGGAGAATTGTCTGTTTGAACAGACTAGCTTACCCTTAGTCAGATATATAGTTTCTGACAAAGGCCATCAAAAGGACCCATCAAAACTGTCGGCGGTCCTTCAGTGGCCTCGTCCGGTTGGTCTCAGGGCTGTCCAACGTTTTCTCGGTTTTGTCAATTACTATTGTCCATTTATACCTCAGTTCTCCATCTTGTTGGCTCCTATTGTGGCTTTAACGAAAAAAGGCAACAACCCTAAACTCTGCCTGCCAGAAGCTGAAGGTGCCTTTGTTTGCTTCTGCTTCAGTCTGGTCTCGTCCGGACCCTGAGAAGCTATTGTTTCTTGAAGCTGACACATCTTCCATAGGAGCTGGGGCTGTGCTTTCACAAATGACTGCTAGCGGGAAGTCTGCCACCTGAGGGTACAGAGTGAGTACAAAACTGCCTATGAGACAGTGAAACAGCATTCTTAGATAACCCGCTTAACAGTCTGCTGTTCCAGGGAGAAAGGAGGGGCTGCCATTAAAACAGTGGATTATGTGGTTCACCCATTTACAGTTGAAACCAGAAGTTTACATCCACTATATAAAAAGACACACATGCATGTTTTTCTCACTGTCTGACATGAAATCAGAATAAACTTCACCCGTTTTAGGTCAATTACGATTACCAAAATTATTTATATTTGCCAAATGCTAGAATGATAGAGAGCAAATTTTATAAGGCATTTTTATTACTTTCTGCAAAGTCAAAAGTTTACATACTCTAGGATTATTATGCCTTTAAACAATTTGGGACTGCCCCCATGATCAGGTCATGTCTTTGAAAACTTCTGAGGTTGATTGGCAACATCTGAGTTAGACACACCTGTGGATGTATCTTTTTATGCACACATACTGCTTCTGTATGTAACATCATGGGAAAGTCTAAAGAAATCAGGAACGAGTTTTTTTCCGACATGTGCATATCAACCCAAGAACAAAAGCAAAAGACCTTGTGAAGATGCAGGCGGAAGCTGCTAAGATTGAGTAATTATCCACAGTGAAACAAGTACTGTAGCAACATGGGTTGAAAGGACACTCTGCCAGAAAGAAGCCATTACTCCAAAAACAACATATAAAATCCAGATTAATGTTTGCAAATGCACACAATAACTAAGACCTACATTTTTTTTTAGACCTGTCCTGTGGTTTGACAAAACTAAAATTGAACTGTCTGGCCATAATGATGATAATTACGTTTAGAGGAAAAAGGGAGAAGTTTGGAAGCCTAAGAACACCATCCCAACTGTGAAACACATTTGTGGCAGCATCATGTTGTGGAATTGTTTTGTTGCAGGAGGGACTGGTGCACTTCACAAAATAGATGGCATCTTGAGAAAAGAAGATTGTGTGGCAATACTGAAGCAACATCTCCAGACATCAGCCAGGAAGTTAAAACTTGGGCACAATGGGTCTTCCAAATGGACAATGAACCGAAGCATAATGCCAAACTGGTTACAAAGTGGCTTAAGGATAACCATGTCAATGTTTTGGAGTGGCCATCACAGAGCCCTGATCTCAATCATATTGGAAATTTATGGGCACAGTTGAAAAAGCAGATGCGAGCAATGCGACCTACAAAACATGGCTCAGTTACACCAGTTCTGTCAGGAGGAATGGGCCAAAATTCCCACCAACTATTGTGAGAAGCTTGTGCAAGGATATCCAAAACATTTGAAGTCATAAAGTTTAAGAGCAATGCTACCAAATACTAAAGAAATGTATATGAACTTTGCAGAAAATAATAAAAATGCCATAAAAATTCTCATTATTCTGGCATTTGGCAAATATAAATTATTTTGGTAATCCCGATTAACCTAAAATGGGTAAGGTTTATTCGGATTTCATGTCAGATAGTGAGAAAAACATGCATATGTGTCTTTTTATATAGTGTACTTTTTATATAGTGTATGTAAACTTCTTTTTTTACAGAAAATAGGTATTTAAGGATCTTTACTAAAATTTAACAGAATAAATCCCCAATAAAACAATTCAGTTTTATTACACTTATTTAAAACACATATAAACAACAAACCTCCACGCTGGTACTCACAGCCAATATATACGGAAGTAAATGCTATACATGCACCCAATTAAGTCAAAGATGACCAGATAACACAAAATAGGGACACTACTTTTCGAAGTTCTACTTTGGTCTCATCTGATCACATGACCTTCTCCCATGCCTCCATTGGATCATCCAGTTGGTCATTGGCAAGCTTCAAACGGTCCTTGACATGTGCTGGTGTGATTAGGGGGACCTTACGTGCCCTGCAGGATTTTAATGCATGACGGCGTAGTGTGTTACTAGTGGTAATCTCTGAGACTGCGGTCCCAGCTTTATTCAGGTCATTGTGCAGGTCCTCCTTTGTAGTTCTGGACTGATTCCTGACTTTTCTCAGAATCATCCTTACCCCACGAGACGCGATCTTGCATGGAGCCCCAGACCGAGGATTATTGACAGTCATCTTGTGTTTCTTTCATTTTCTAATAATTGCACCAACAGTTGTTGCCTTCTCACCAAATTGCTTGCCTATTGTCCTATAGCCCATCCCAACCGTGTGCAGGTCTACAATTTTGTTCCTCGTCTCCCTAGACAGGTCTTTGCCATGGTGGATAGGTTGGAGTGGGATTGATTGAGTGTGTGGACAGGTGTCTTCTATACAGGTAAAAAGTTCAAACAGGTGCAATTTGTACAGGTAATGAGTGCAGAGTAGGAGTGTTTCTTAAAAAAAAACCTAAGAGGTCTGTGAGAGCCAAAATTCTTGCTAGTTGGTAGATGATCAAACACTTTTCTCATGCAACAAAATGTAAATTGATTATTTAAAAATCATACAATGGGATTTTGTTTTCGATTCTGTCTCCCACAATTGAAGTGTACCGGCGTTAAAAATTACAGACCTCTCCATTCTTTATTGTTGGAAAAACTTGTAAAATTGCCAGTGTATCAAATACTTATTTTCCCCCCACTGTGTGTATATACTAGCATTCATGATTCCTTCAATTAACTGTAGCTCCCACAGTTAGCAGTACTCGTGCAGCCCCAAACCATGTAACTCCCACCACCATTCTTGACTGTAGGCAGGACACACTTTTCTTTGTACTCCTTCCTTGGTTGCTGCCACACACGCTTGACACCATCTGAACCAAATACGTTTATCTTGGTCTCATCAGACCACAGGACATGGTTCCAGTAATCCATGTCCTTGGTCTGCTTGTCTTCAGCCAACTGTTTGTGGTCTTTTTTGGTGCATCTTGTTTTGAAGAGGCTTCCTTCTGAGACGACAGCCATTCAGACCAGTTTGAGGTGTGTGGCAAATGGTCTAAGCACTGACAGGCCTACTCCCTACCCCTGTAACCTCTGCAGCAATGCTGACAGCACTCATAAGTCTATCTCTGGATATGACACGAAGCACATGCAGTCAACTTCTTTGGTCGACCATGGCGTTGCCTGTTGTGAGTGGAACCTGTATTGTCAAGCCGCTGTATGGTCTTGACCACTGTGCTGCAGCTCAGTTTCAGGTTGTTGGCAATCGTTTTTTTTAGTTTAGGCCATCTTTATGTAGAACAAAAATTATATTTTTTTTCATTTCTTTGTTTAGAGTAACATTTTTTTTTCCAATCCACAGAGTGTTCTTTGCCATGAGGTGCCATGTTGAACTTCCAGTAATCAGTTTGAGAGCATGTTAGAGCAATAACACCGAATTTAACATATCTGCTCTGTCACGGCGCCGCGGCCGTTCCCCTGCGCGCACGGGGTCGGGCGCGGGTGCCGCGGCTGTCCGCAGCCGTTGTCCTTCTCCTCCTGCCCGGGAAACCCCGTACTTACCAGTCCCCGCTCCTGTGTCCAGCTCTGACAGCCGCCGTGCGCATAACCGCTGCTTAAGGCGCGCGACGGCTGGTCGGGATTTACAGGGCCAGCGCGCCATTAATTGGTTATTGACGGCCGCTGGTCCTATATAGGGTATACACCCCCAGCACTCTCTGCCAGTTTGTTGGTGTGTTTTCCGTGAGTTTAGAGAGTGTTTGGAGTCCGTATTGATTACCCGTGTACCAGTCCATTCCGCTACGTTTCCTGACCTTGCCTGTTTGCCGCCTGCCCTGACCGTCTGCCTGTCTCTGACCGCGAACCTCTGCCGCCTGCCCTGACCTTCTGCCTGTCCCCGTCTACGTCTCTGGATCACGATTTTGTACCACGCTGTACCCCGGCCGCCATCGCAAGCCAGTCACGTCAGGAGTAACGACCTGGTAGCCTCACACCGCAGCAAGTCCATCCCGCTTTGCGGCGGGCTCTGGTGAAAACCGGGGGCTACTTAGACTCCGTTCCCTGGCGTGGCTTAGCTATCATCGCTTGCGGTGGTCCAGCGAATCCACCAACCCCATTACATGCTCCTTATTCACACCTGAGACATTTTAACACTAACGAGTCACATCACACCGTGGAGGGAAAATGAGAAATTGGGCACAATTTATCCATTTTCACTTAAGGATGTAATCATTTTTGTTGCCAGCGGTTCAGACATTGATGGCTGTTTTGAGATATTTTGAGGGCACACCAAATGTACACTATTAAAGCTGTACACTGACTACCTTACATTGTATCAGAGTGTCATATCTTCAGTGTTGTGCCATGAAAATAAAGAAAATATATAATGTTTACAAAAATGTGAGGGGTGTACTCACTTTTATGAGATACTGTATGTGTGTATATATCTATTTGTGTGTTTTGACCATTTTGGCTTTTTCTCCATTTTTCTAAATTGTGCTGTGTGAATGTTGTGTTAGCGGAAGGCACAACATTTTGGTTCTGCTTCACCTATACATTTTTATCAGAGACCTACTGCTTTAGTCTCTTTAACTGTTGTAAAAATACAAATCCTTGCATGCCATGTATTGTGGCTTCACAGCAGCTGGAAAACCATGTTTTATGTGTCACTAAAACAAACTCCATATTAACTGGAAATGCAAGTTGAGGTAGTCATTCTTTTTCTCCACATATTTTTATGTTCTATGGTTTAGTAATGTTTTAAATGTTGTGCATTCCCGTCCTTATGATATAGAATTTGTTAAGATTTTGTTTTGCATTATATCTAAAGTGATGATCATAATGTTTGTACCCAATGAAATGCTGGTACTGTACAATATGAAGCAGAGTCTTGGGGGGGCTACAGGAAGTCTGAGCATTTGCTTAATGCTCATTTCACCCACGTAAGTTGTTTGTCTTTGCACTAGGGAAGTCAGAATTGTTAACAATGCGTTTGATCTTCTGCTTATCAGAAGATGAAGAATATCTGGAATGCAATTTTATTTAGAGGCTAATGTTCATTTGAATATAGCTTAAATGCTCTAAAGGCCTAATCACATCTCCGTTTTTCTTTTAAAACGAATCTTCTCCTCCCTGCGGGTATCCTTTTTAATCCCAGTACATTTCTGATAGGTACAACTGTAAATTACATTCTGAAGGTTTAAGCTCCATCCTTAAGTTTGTGGCATTCAATTAACAATTCCACTACCCTGAAGAAATATCACGATCCGCCACTTGATTTTTATTAAACTTATCTCATTCTGGTAAAGTCTTCTTTTTTTGCCTATGTTAGACATGTACTCAAGAAATGCCATAATTTTGCAGCTGTAATTCAGGTTATTCATACAGCTTACACTTCGTATTGGCCAGTATCTTTGTATTTGGAAAGACCCTATCAAATTTATAATTTCAAGTCTTCGTTTAAAAAAAAAAAAAAAGATTGTAATATAAGTATATCAGTTAAAACAAAGTAAAATTCTTATACTGGTCAATCCTACCTTATCTATAAATCTAGTCAATGTTTTTTAAACCGATATGAAGTAGATGCTAAAAATATTGAGATTCTGAATTAAAAAAGCTTTCGGTAACTATGGGTTTTTGCTACAAAGATTGATTGTGGATACAAACCAAAATCCCTGTTTCGCAACTGGTTTGCATTTTCTTCATAACAAGAAGGATATAACGAATTGTAGGCTTTATATGCAGTTGTCTTTTCTGATATTCTGTTCATCAAATTGAATGGGCTTGTGAAAACAAGTAGCTGTATGTATGTACAGCTTTCGTGGCTTTAACCCCTTAAGCCGAACGCCTGAAAAGTAGTTAATGACCAGAACATTTTTTTTAGTTTTTGCCTACTTGCGTTTCAACAGTCGGAACTTTTTTATTTATGACGCAGTTGTATGAGGCCTTGTTTTATTAGAGACAATTTGTATTTTATGGAATAGTTTAAGTACACTTAAAAAAAAAAAAAAAAAACTGAAATTATTTATTATTTATAGATTAATTCTACAGGTTATTACGGTCGTGTGGATACCAAATATGTGTAGGTTTTTTTGTGCATGTAAATTATGTACAATTATTTTTTAGCAGCCGTTCCCTGAGCTCTGTCGGGTGACCGGGTGTTCCGATCACCCGACAGAGCAGGGGAACCCTTTGATTGCGCTGCGGTAATGCACCGCCGCAATCAGAGGGTTAAAGCATCGGGTTGCGGAGGTTTCCTCCGATCCCCGATGCCTGCAGGACATCCTCTGGGATTGGGGCTGTGTAGTACCGCCCCGATCTCAGCGCAATTGCGGCGCCGCAAACTCCGATGTCTGCAGCGACGTACGACCAAAAATGCCTGCCGTCAAAAGACGGTGCGCGGTCGTTCAGGAGTTAAATTAGACTAAAACCTGGAAAGTAATCCTCTGGGTTTGCTTCTCTGAGAATGGGTTGTCCAGTTGAGACATTGCCTTTAATTGGTGCAATCTGCAGTTTTTTTTTCCTTTTACCCCCATTGGAGGGAATAATGTAGTAAAATGTTCAGGTTTTTAGCTACTAAAAATGCCCATTGAAAATGTAATACTTACATACTAAAACAGTATGTATCAGCTTTTTTTTTTATCCTTACTAGTAAGTGGTATTTTCCACCTGCTTATGTTTCAGAAGTATAAAAAATTTCCATTAATACCCAGAAATTTTTAATTTGTGACCAGAACATTTGATTAATAGTTCTGTGTTACAAGCTTGCTGCACCTTTTCATTGGACCATTTCTAGTAGTAAAGATGATGAACAGGGTAACCTTTCATCTTTAAGTTGCTGCCTTTTCTCCATGTTCTCAATTACAGTATTTCCATATATTCCATCTGGGCCCTCTGGGCATCTACAGGTTTTACACAGAGATCAAGGTACCTTCATCCTTTGGCCTGGAATGTTCAGCAGATTCTGAGATTGAGCAAATTCTGGATTGCAAGATAATTTGTGGAAAAAACTTTTATCTTATTCATTACAGGGGATACGGTCTTGAGGAGAGGAGTTAGCATTCTATAGAGGATGTTCAAAAATTCTACTTATAATATCGCCTGAAGCATCAAGTAAAAAATTACTTAGCTTGATGTTTTCCAGCGCTTTGCCCGAGCAAGCGGCTGTGGCTCCAACTAGGTACCTGGACACCTCTTTTGCTTCCAGTCTCACCCTCAGTGTTCATAGATTTAGCCACTGTCCTTGTCCTTTTCTTGGTGGGAGACGTTATATTACCAAATGATTAAGGCAATCGACCTTCACCTTCAGTGTCTTGCTTGAGATGTTTACTATTTTCTGGCCCTGATGCCTATTGTTTCTGATCTGTTTTCCTGATTGACTTTGATCCTCGCCCTTGGTCTTGTTCCTGAATAACATTTTTGTCTTGTTCTTGGAATTGTTCTACTCCTGGATCTAATCTTTGGATCCATTTAGGACTAGATACAAATCTAATCCTCTGGCCTGTCTCGTTGAAAACAGATACATTTTAAAATCATGGTCACAAAAGCAAAGTCTGTAGAAACTGGTAGCATAGTTCTGTATTTTTAATTCATAAGCAGTTTAAAAACACCACTCACTAGCTAGGAAACACATTTGTCAGCTAGAACATATAAACCACCTGCCTAATATTGTGCAGACCCCACTTTTGCGGCCTAAAACAACTCGAACTTGTTGAGGCAAGGCCTCCAAAAGACCCCTGAATGTGTCCCATGGCAGCAAGATGTTGTCAGCTGATCCTTTAAGTCCTGTAAGTTGCAAAGTGGGGCTTTAGCACATTTTAAAGATGCTTGACTGGATTGAGATCTTAGGACTTGAAAGGCCAAGTTAATACCTTGAATTCTTTGTCATGTTTCTTAAACCAATCCTGATCACTTTCTGCAATATAGCAAGGGACCTTGCCTTGCCAATCGAAAAACCACTGACCTTTTGAAACACCGTTGTTATGAGGCGGTATACTTGCTATGCATCAAAATTTAGGTAGGTAAAATGTGCCAAAGTAACATCCCCAATAAATTCCAGGACCCAAGCGTTCCTAAATACAACAATGCCCAGAGTATTACAATTGCCTTCTTACTTGATGCATCATGGTGTCATATTTTCTCCAGATAAGCGATGCACATGCATACAGCATTGCACATAGCCTAAAAAGTGATTAACCACAGCACTTTTTTCCATGGTCCAGTTGTGATGCTCATAGTGTAGGTGCTTTCAGTAACAGGGATGTCTGGCATAGGCACTAGGACTGGTGGCTGCATAAGCTGTGATGCTCTGTGTACTCTAACATAGCCAGAATTAAAACAATTTTTAGCAGTTTTGTGCTACAGTGACTCTTTTGAGACTAGATCAGACTAGACTGGCTAGTGTTTGATCCCTATTTAAATTCTTGTACCAGATGTTTTGATCATCACAGTTTGGCAATTTGAACTTCAGTCAGTTGCGGTCTTACATACTCTACACCTTGACAGGAGCTACTGTCTTAAGATTTATATTATGGCTGTTGAGTGTATATGATGGCTTCTACTTATCATAATTGTATAAGTGTATTAAATGCTTGGTCAAGGTTTGAGTGGGTTTTCCTGTGGGGTCTTCAACCTATTCTCAACTAGAAAAAAACTTGTCCTGTGATTTTAAACCGGATATATCCGCTCTCCTGCCGTAGCTTGCTTTTTTTTTCCCCTTTCTTTCTGTAAGTACTTGTTTTTCTTATGAAATTACAATTCTAGAGCATGTTGGATCTCTGTTTTGTGTTCCTTTTTTATTTTTGAATAAATTGACAACTGGATGTCATCAGTTGTGGAAGTGTGCTTACACAGTGTTGAAGGTTTTTCTTACTACAATAATTAACTTTTAACATGTAGGGAAAGGTAACAATTATCAAGTATGGTACATTATTGTTTTGATTATTTTGGTTTGGTCAGTAGATTAGGAAGATTTTATCTCCTCTTAGAGTACACATTCCCCTGGTTACTGACCACCTCTCCTCTGTTTCTTATGTGAGTACTTTAAGTTGCTTTCAGTCAGGTTGACCATTGTGAGTCTCTTCCTGCAGACTCTTTTCTCTAGCAACAGCATTTGTTTACCTAACTAAATGGCAAAGTTTTATCCTTTGTAGTTTTGACTACTACAATTTATAAATCTTCTTCACTCATGTTACTGTAACAGGAATAGCTAGGAACAGCAGAGCGGATATGGCATATGTCCACTCACAGCCTAACAACAATAGCGGAAGGTTTAGGAATATACCACTTTGATAAGTAAAATAAATACATTCAGTTGTAAATTTATTAAAACATTTCTAGGATATTTCAAATGTCCTTTGGGAAGAGAGCTGAATTCTCCGGTACCATCTATTGGATGTAGCAATCCTCTAGTCACATATGACTCACTGAGCCCCGCAATTTGAAAAGGATCCAAGCCATGCCGGTTTTATCTGCATACATCTGTTTCGAGGTATTGCCCTTCATCAGGGCAGAGTAGAACTTACTGGTTGGCTAAGTGAGAGGCGTAGTGATGTCCCATAAGCCTTTGGAAATATTCAAATACCCAGTTGAGTGTAGAAGGTGATAAATCTCCACATGCCGACATGGTGCCTTCCTAATGATACATTACACCTTCTGAGCCACTCTCAATGCCTCTCACCAAGCCAGCCAATAAGTTCTGCTTTGCACTGATGAGGGGCAACACGCATAAACCGATGAAAAACTGGCATGACTTGAATCCTTTTCACATTGCAAGGTTCAGTGAGTCACATGTGACTTGAGGTTTGCTTCATCCAATAGATGGCTCTGGAGAATTCAGCTTTCTTCCCATAAGCCTTTTAAAAATTTTTTAAAAACTCATTGGAGGTAAAAGGAAAATACATCTCCACACCAACTGGTCCCTCCCAAAATTGAGATACTTTAAAATTTCTAGAGAAAAACAAGAACATTGTAGTACAGAGGGTACATAATTCTTATTTCATAGGAAACACAAGTGTACACTAAAACAGATATGGCATGTGATCCATCAGGTCCTCTTTAAGCTTTGTCGACATACGTTTATATTGCTATTTTTATTTTTGTTTTTCTTTTAGGAAGGATTCTGAATCGGTTTTCTAAAGATATTGGTCATCTGGATGACTTGCTACCCTTTACATTTCTGGACTTCATGCAGGTAAATGAAACTTATACAGTTTTATTCATTTATATATTTTTTTTTTCAACACAAGATATGGTTATTATATGTCACAGACATAAAACAAATAAAGCAGGTTGGTGAAATATATCACAATAATTTTTGTCCAAATTTATAATCCCAAATAAGTACTACACTTTTAAAAAAAAGACACATTTTCATGTTTCTCACATCTGACATAAAATAAACCTTACCAATTTTTAGGTAAAATAGGATTCCAAAATTTCCCAAAATGCCAAAAAAGAGAGAGAGAATTTTTTTAAAGGGAAATTTTTATTTCTTTTTGCAAAAATCAAAAGTTTACAACATTTCATTTTGGGTTTGGTAGTATTGTCCTTAAAAATGTTGACTTGGATCAATACCTTCCCCAAGCTCTCACCATAGTTGGGGAATTTGGGCCCATTCCTCCTGACAGAACTGTTAACTGAGCCAGTTTGTAGTCCCTTTCTGCACCACTTTTTAAACTTTGCCCCTAAAATTTTTCCCTTAGGGTTTAGATCAGGACTTTTTATGGCCACTCCAAAACTGACTTGGGTTCCTTAAGCACTTTGTAACCATTTTGGGAGTATCTTGGGTCCTTGTTATTTGAATGACCCATTTCCGCCCAAGCTTTACCTTCCGGATGATTCTTTGGGGTTGCTTCAGCATTGCCCACAAAATTTTTTCTTTTTCGATGCCACTATTTTATAGGTGCACATCCTTCCCCGCAGCAAAAAAACCCCCCTAACATATGGCCCCCCGTGTTTTTTACAGTTGGGGTGGGGTACTTTTGCTTTTATGCTTTTTCCCTTTTCCTCTAAAAACGATGGTCTTATGGCCAAACAGTTCAATTTTAGGTCTTTGTTCCTGTGTGCATTTGCAAACATTAATCTAACTTTTATAGGTTTCTTTTTGGAGTAATGGCTTTTTCCTGGAGGAGTGACCTTTAAGCCCATGTTAGTACAGTACTCATTTTACTGTGCATAATGACACAATCTTACCATTCTGCCCGCACTCACGGGTCTTTGTTTTGTTCTTGGTTGAAAGCACATTTGGCCAAAGCACATTCATCTCTGGGACACAGAACCTGTCTCTTTTTCCTGACATATGATGATGGAGTCCCCATCTTGTTTGACTTGGTTAACTGTTTGTCAAATGATAGGCCCTTCAGGGCTGGAAATTGAACCCAAGATGATCCAGATTGTTTAAGTCCACAAACCTCTTTTGATATCTTGGCTGATTTCTTTAGACTTTCCCATGATGTTGCACAAAGAAGCAATGTGTTTCTGGTATGCCCTAAAAATACATCCACAGGTGTCTCTAACTCAGATGTTGCCAATAAACCAGAATAATAAATCAAAAGCTTCCAAACACATGAAATAGTCATATGGGCTGCCAACTAAGGGCCAGTATGTTGTGGGCCTGAAACGCGTAAGATATTTTTTGTCCTGTTTGTCAGAATTTATTCGCTTCTCAATAAATCGTGGATTTGACTACTTTCAACTTCAGCTGGACCTTTCTTCTATTTGAAATTTGGAGTTTCTGCATTTGTCCGTGCTGAGATCTTGTGTTACGGGTGAGCTGGTTTATTCTTCTCTCTTCATAATTGGTGCTTAAGGCCACATGACACATTATTGAGACATTGACATTCTTTGATGGTGTACACCCTCCACTGTTGGCTTTTGTTTAATTAAATTGTTTGAGAGGAGAAGATTAACATTGCATGCTACGACTTAAATGGCCTACCTCAAGGATAAAATATCACAGTAGCTTGAAATTTTTACGTTTTCCATAAATTTCACCTGAAAGCCAAATAACAGGGAGTGGTAATACCGATATCTTTGTACACTTGTGCATTGTTTATGTAATGCAATAGGCTGTATTAATGATCACGCCCGTAGTGGTCAAGCACACAACAAGAACTCAATGTTAAAGTAAAAAAAAAGCTAAAAATGTTTAAAAGTATTGAAAAAATAAAAAATTAAAAAGTTCAAATGACCCCCTTTTGCCATTTTAACAAATAAAAAATTTAAATGTTACAGATAATTGGTATTTTCATGTTAGTAAAAGTCCAATTTATTAAAATATAACCTCATTTAATCCATACGCTGAACACCGTAGAAGAAAAAAAAAATCCAATCTCCAAATTCCAAAATAGCAGGTGTTTGTTTTTGTTTTATCATTTCACATTTTTTTAAAATTTGGAATAAAAGTGATCAAAAATGTTACATGTATTCCAAACTGTTACCACTAAAAAGTACAATTCAGCCTGCAAAAAAAAATGCATCCTCACTCAAGTACATAGATAAAATTACATAAAAGTTATTGGCTCCAGAAAATGCTGCCACGGCAAAAATGTGTAAAGTAGAAAATCTTTGGAATTTTTTTTTTTTAAGGTACCAAAAGCTAAAGAAAAACTTGAATCTTTGGTATTGCCAGATTTGTATCAACCTGTAGAATACAGATAACACCAATTACACTGAAGATTGAACAATAAAAAAAAAACTAAACTCCCACAAACATGGCGCAAGTACGTTTTTTTTCACCACATTTTGCCATACCTAGATTTTTTTTTTTTTTTTTTTGTCGTTTCCCAGTATATTCCATTGCTACACCATTAAAAAATTAATTTTGTACCACAAAATAAAAGTCTTCATATCTTTGTGGCTCTGGGAAGGCGGGGAGGGAAAAATGAATGTGACAAAAAAAAAAATTGGCTGTCGCAGGAATAGGTTAAACCAAAATAAGTGGAGATTTAAATGAATAAAACACAAGTTCTACTGAATCTTTCCCACAGAACAATTCTCAACTCCAGTCCTCTAGACCCATCAACAGGTCAGGATTTCTGGCTTCCCACAGCAGTGCACAGGTGATTTCATTATGTTGCACAGGTGATATAATTATGATCAGTGCATTCTGTGGGAGATCCTGAAAGGGGCCGTTCACACGGCTTATTTCGGCACGGATTGGCGCCGTACTGCGCGCCGGATTTGCGCTGCAGTACGGCGCCAATCCGTTGCAGTAATTACGGTAATCCACCGTTCTCATAGAGAACAGTGGAATCCGTCGCTCCTCCCCGCTCGGCGAATCCGCCGGAAGAAACTGACATGCACATTATCCAGGCGCAATACGCGCCGTGATAATGGAAGTCTATGGGGCTGGCGGGCAGCGCCCCCACCCCTTATTCAAGCCGGAATTGCGAGCGCAATCCGGCTCGCAATTCCGGCTTGAATAAGCCGTGTGAACCGGGGCAAAACATGACCTGGAAGTGGGTCCTGAGGACTGGAGTTGAGAAACACTGCTTTATAACCTACTACCAACAGATCTGATAGCATGTTCAATGTGACAGGTTCTCTTTTAATTGTCCTATTATTTCATGTTGATATTTGATATGCCTTGAGAAATTGGGCACCTTTAACACCTTAGCATTTTGCATCAGTATTTGTTTGCCAAAATCAGTAGTATATCTGAAATGTGGAGATGTAAATCTTTCCATGATATTTTTACTATTCATCTCTGGGACCTATACAGAAATTCCAGCAGAAGTCCATAGACCTTATTAACGCTAAGGTGAACAACTTCACACTCCAATCTATGCACTTTGTATCACATTAGTAGCACTAGCATATAGAACGTGCAGAATATTGTTTTAATGTCAGTTTGTTTTATTATTATTTTTAAATTGCTTAATTTAGAGAAGGGATTGTACAATACATGCTATATTAGTATGCAGGAGGACTGTGCCTTGGCAGTACAATACAGATACTTTGTGCACAGACATGTTTGTGGCCTCGGGATAGGGTTAACTGCCAATGCTTATGCTTTGCAGACGGTGAAAATGCCAAGTTTCTGTCATACTAGTGCTGATATTCTTGAAAAGAGATGCTTTTTTTCTTAGTCTTTAGATAATAGACAAGGGGTCAGATCTCATGTATTCACTATAACTACTGCAATGCACTTAACGCCTTTGAATTTGTTAAAGCTATACTTTTAATTCGATAAATCCGAAGGGTGGGTCTCAAATGGATAAGGACAAAATATCTGTCTGTGGGATAGGAGTGGTCATAGGCTGGCTTGGTATTGCCTCTCAGTGTAGACTGGAATAGTTCTTTTTCCTTCTGTATCACTTTGCTTTCAGTTGGATTGCCTTGCAGCAGTCTGGCAAGCAAAGAAATGCATTATGAAATGTCAGAGCCTTGTAGAAACAATTCGCTCTCACGGAATGATAACAAAGATTAAGCAAATTCTAAATGTGTGTTGGCTTTGCAAAGCCCATGTTTACTGCACCTATTGAACAAAGCCAGGAGTGGTTATTTGTAAAGAAAGGAAAGATTAGCCGTTATAAGGTAAAAATAATGATGTCTTAATAAGAATAAAAGGAAAAAACTGTAACTCAAGATTATAATCTGTAAAGACACAAAAGATTTATGTGCCAGGAAGATTGTAAGAGATCAAAGGTATTACAATATAATGCTATTGGCTACTGCTCCAGTTCCAACTTTCATGCATACAACATATGTATTATTAACCTGTACAACTAGATTTTTAACAATTAGAATGTACATACTTGTGCACTGTAAGCTTGTAAATGCAACCCTTAATCATGACTGCTGTTAACCCCTTTCACCTTACTTGTAGTTATGGCAGAGCTGTGCTGTCTAGTTAGATTACTCTGGCAGCAGAAGGGTTACAGCTAGTGTACATGGGGTTGGGCTCTGTGTGCGTGCAGTAAATCCACTGCTAATTACGCCTTCTAAGGAGTGATAGGTTTCAAAGGTGTTATGGCTTAAGAACTAAATAGGTGGGGAGGCCCTTTATTTATTACACTTGCAATTTAACAAAGCCTATAAATCACATATCACTGTTCTGATGACATTGTCTTCTCACGCTTCTCGCTTTTTTTTTTTTACGTTTGAATTAAGACATAAAAAAACAGAAGGGCTACACTTTAATCTTCTGCTATATTGCTTTCCTTGTATTTTTTATATATTGCATCTTATGCACACCTCAACTTGTTAAATTTTAATGTAAAAATATTTTTCTATCAGTTGTCTATGAAATTATATGGAATGGTAATCTTACAAACTCATATCAGATTACAAGTGATAAACGATTATTGTTATAAAAGTGCCTTTTTTATAAAATAACAAAGCGCCTGCTTATTTTTAAATCAAAATGATTATAAAATTCACTTCCTAATCTATATGTAGTGAGAAGTCTGACCATGCTTTCTCCGATTATGAATTTCTTGTCATTTCAAAGATTCATGCATAGGATCTGAGGTATAAGGGTATGTTAACACGGCGTTTGAAATACATTTTTTGAATCCGAAAAAAACGCATTTAAAAGTGCTGTGTAAAACGCACCCAAAGTGTGCTGCGTGTTTGGATGCGTTTTTGCTACAGCAGAAACGCACCTAATAATTTTAAATAGGGTGCCTGCCGCATCAAAGAATTGCTGGATCAAAAATTGACATGTCGGTTATTTGGACGGATCCGAAAGACGCATCAGAAACATGCATGTAAAACACGCATCGGCGATCACTCGCCTGAACACCGATGCGTGTTTTATAATGAAAGCAATGTAAATCACACTGCACATTGTTATATGCGTGTTTGGGTCCGTTTTGGTTCCAGATTCTGGATCTAAACATGCATCTATAAAATGTTGTGTGAACATCCCCTAACTTAGACCATTTTATTTCAAGTTTAGATGATTTGTAAAGTGTTTTTTTCTGATATTTTACCATGCATCATCTGCATGATCTGAAAGCAGGACTGATTTTACTTGCAGGCAGCAGTCTTTTTAACACCAGTTCATGCAGTTTATTTCATTTTTACATAGGATTCTTGGTATAATCTCTAAGAATTTTCTCCTATTCTCTATGCCATTTACTTTGACTTTGGAGGGACATTAGATATTTTGCAAGTTCACTTCAGACCATATTTGTTCTGTAGGATGTCACCATGAAAACATAGGTAAAATCCTACAGGAACAGCCTTATAACAACGACAATGAGAGAAAACGTATATATAGATTTCTAGATTGTTTGTTTCTATGTTAACGTTTTATAATATTTGAAATGGGGGAAATGACGTAAGGATACGTGTTAATTGGACCTCCCACTTCTTTTTCTATATATGGAGAACTTTGATTGTATAATGTTGTACTTTTTGCCGTGATCAAGGGCTAGTGATCAGCCCGAAACGCGTCGAAGTTTGTGTACCCCCTGCGCATATGACAAAATAAATGCAGCACATGTTTGCACGAAGTCCGCTGGTTCCTGCTGTATATTGCTTATTAGGGATCACGCTCGATGCATATTGGTGCACATTTATAAATACTGTCCAATATGTGGCCAGTGTAATATTAGACTACACAGTCTGTGTCAGAATTCTGCTGTATGAAAAATCTGGTGCATATTTAAAATACTTTTAAATTTATATCACTTAGTTTGTGCCGATACTTGCGTTTAAAATTTTGATACATTTTTGGTGCATGATGTAGCACATGAAACCAGGCCACTTACTGCGAAGCTGCTCCCATTTTGCAAAGCCATGCCACTTTGATGGATATAGCACAAAAGAGCCTTAAAACGGTCAAAAACACCCAATAAATGTGGTGTAAAGCACGTACACCAGTATTTTGTTGTGTATTGCACCAGAATTCTGGCTCTACTGCTCTAATACTTTTTTCCTATTGCTTCAGTATGTGCACTATTGAAGCCATACTAATTTTAATTAATAATATACTCTTAAGAAAGTAAATGAAATTGAGTGTCATCAAATGCCCTTGAACCCTTACCACCACAGTGATCTTTGACAGTTGTTGTGGGGGGTTTTTTCTTGATTTTCCAAGAGTGAAACTTTTTTTTCTTGATTTTCTGTCAACATCACCAAATGATGGCTTTTTTTTTTTTTTTTGCTGGACAATTTTTTTTTTTAATGCTACCTTTTAATATACCATAAAAGGTAGTGAGAAATCCCTAAAAATTTTTACGGGACGCAATGGGAAAAGAAATGGCAATTGCTTTATTTTTTTTTTATTTTGACATTATGGAATTCACAGTGCAGTATACGTGACCTCTTAGCGTACCTTCATTCTGCAGGTCAGTATGATTACAGCGATTCCAAATTCACTTTTTCCTTACATTTTACTACTACTTTAAAAAAAAAGTAGAACATTGTATTTAGAGATGGGCGAATTGATTCTAACGAAGTGGAATTCGTTTAAAATTTCAGGAAAACTTCGATTCTGAACGAAATCGAAGTTTGGGGTGATTCGCGTGAACGAAGCGTGTTTTTGATTGATAAATGGCTGCGAGCACATGGCGTTACATGGGGCCCAAAGAAAATCTGGGGGGAAGAAAGGCGTAAACTACATGACTGTTTCAGAGATGAAGCCCAAACAGAGACCGGCGGGATTCTGTAACGTCACCGCACTATAAAAGTCCGGGCGCAACGCTGGGAGCTCATACCGCTCTCACTGTGCTGTGTAGGGAAGCTGCTGCCGCTGCTGCTTATGATATCTCATAATAAAACTCCCTTTTATACAGCGATTTTTTGGGGGGTGTCACAGATTGTCTGAGACTGCATCTCTTACGTTCTAATTCTGATTTTGTGGGGTATTGGAACTGAAGTCCAGTGTGCGTCCAGTGCAGCTGCATATACATTTTAATGCTATCTGCTCAGTTCTTGAGCACATTGAATATCCAAGGGTATCCAAGCCTGTTGCTGTTGTATTCAGTTAAAGAAACAGCGTTTTTACAATCCAAATACCACCTAGTTTTTGGTTGCTCATTTTATTTTGCGCCATTTAGATCCAGGGGTTAATTAAGTGTTGTTCTGCTGTTGTGGGTCACTAAAGAATCGTTCTTTTTCACCGCCAAAGAAGAAATTTTGCCTGTAGCAAAATTCATATCCGAAGGTTAATTAAGCCTGTTTGTGCTTTTATATTCAGTAAAATACACAGTGTTTTTAAACGGCACATACAGTCAATTTTTCCTGCCCATTTGTGGAGCGCAATTTATATCCAAGGGTTACCCAAGCTTGTTAGTGGGTTCATTTGGAGTCAAATACAGGGTGTGTATTTATCATATACAGTATCTTCATTAAACAGAGTCTGTACATTTTAGAACAAACAGTATGTCAGACAGAGAGGTGGCAGGCTCTTCACCTGCAAGTGGCAGTGGCACAAACATTCCTGGAGCAGGCCCAGGTCGTAGAACAGCAAGGGGACGTCGCAGCAGGGGTCACTCGGTGAGGCCAGAACTGCCAGTGTCATCTAGCGGCCGTGTGTTGTTCAGCAACCCAATGGTTCTTGATTGGTTGACTAGGTCATCCACTTCCTCCCAGATGACATCTGACAACCCCAGCCAAGAGTCGGTGGGAACATCAGACACAACCCTTAGTTGGCATGGCCCGGGAGCGGGTCAGCGGCCCTCACTTGTCCTCAACCCGCCTCTGTCCCATCCAGGTCCCTCAGCCAGAGATCTACTATGTGGTGTGGGCTCAGCGCCACTATATAGCAAGGAGGGCAGTCAGCAGCTACTTGGCAGCGAAGAAATGGGGCCAATATCCCCTGCTTCTTGCAGTAGGCGGCAAAGTATATATGTGGAGAGTGGCATGGGAGGTCATGTTGTGAGGGGTCAGCCTCTGCATACCAAGACCGGTGATGAGGACAGCAGTGACGATGAAACACAAATAGATGATGATGTAGCCGACCGCACTTGGGAGCCGGGTGAAGAAAAGGCTTCATCATCGTCAGGAGAAGAGGGCGTCTGCCTGTGCGTCAGGCAGCAGCGCAGTCTGCAAGTGGGTTGTGTGGCCGTGAGTCAGCAGGGTAGCAGCAGTGTGAGGTCGGGAGCCAAGCGGCCACAGGGTAAAAAACCCGCTTCGCAGGTCCAAGAAAGTAGCGGCACAGGGGCTCAGCGAGGCAGCGGCCCTTAAAACTATAGGGTGCGTTTCAGCTGTAGCAAAAATGCATCCAAACACGGACATGCATTTTGGATGTGATTTACACAGCGTTTTTGAATGCACTTTTTGGATCCAAAAACCAATCCATTACACAGTGTTAACATTCCGTTAGGGGTTGTTCACACAGCGTTTTTGAATCCGATTTCGGATCCGAAAATCGCATCTAAAAACGCAGGGGGAATGGATCCTAAACGGATCCACCATGTATCCGACACACAGCTGCATGTTTGGATGTGTGTTGGATGCAGCAGGATCGCACCCTATAGTTTTAAATATGGTGCCTGCTGCATCTTTCGGACCAAGAATTGACATGTCATTTCTTGGATCGGATCCAAAAGACACAATGAGACACGCATCGCTGATCACTGTTGTGAACGCCGATGCATGTTTCAAAGTAAAAGCAATGTAAATCACACTGCTATTTATTAGATACGTGTTTGGGTCCGTTTGGGGGTCCGACAGATGGATCCAAACACGTATCTAAAAATGTATGTTTACACGGACTCAACACGCCATGTGAACCTACCCTTAGTCTTTTCCTCCCTGAATTCTAGGAGCCTTAACTTTTTATTTTTCCTTCTACTTTTCCATTTTTCCATCTTTTTTTTTTTTTTCCTTTTTGCAGGGCAAGATATATTTGTTAATAATGCCATGTTTGCAGGGGTTTTGTTTTTAAGGTGTTCACTTAGATGTATAAATGATGCATTGTCTGTATCCTGCATATATATAAGATTCCAGCAATACCAAATATGTAGGATATTTGTTATGTTTGTAGTCTTTTATTGGTACCATTTTGGGATAGATACGACTTTTTGTTCTTTTTTATTCCAATTTTTAGGGGACTTGAAATGACCAAAAAAGGCTATTTCAGCATTTGATATTTTTGCTTCTGTATTTTTCGGCATACAGGATAAATTACGTTGTATTTTAATAGATTGGACTTTTACGAACGCAGTGATACCAAATATGTGTAACTTTTACCTTTTTTTTAATTGTAAAATGGCAAAAGGGGAGTGATTTGAACTTTTAATATTTTTGATAATTTTTTTTACTTTTTAAAATATTAATTTTTTAACTGTAACATTGAGTCCTTCTAGGGTACTTGACCACTAGTGGGCGCGATCGTCTGTACACTCATCTTGTATAATCTATGCAGAAGTTTGTTCAAAGATGGTGGTTCTATTTCTTCCTGCTTAGGGTAGAAAGTAATAGGAACCTAACCATGGCAGCTATAAAGCCTTCATTAAGCTTCCAGCTGCCATGTTCAAGGATTGGTACCCTGCCATGGGGGTGCCGATTTAGATTGAGGAAGGGTGTGCGGCAGTTTTTTTTTTTTTAATTCAGTTAGAGACTGCAATCGCTGCGTTAAATAGCAAGGCCACCAATATATAATAACTGGAAAAGTAAGGAAATATGGATTCGCTCACCGCTCCTCTCTCGTTGTTTTTTTTGTAGTTGATCGTTCGGTGCACGAGAGTTTTCACCCGGCCGCAGGTGCGCACACTTGATCCAGAGAACGACAGATTTCTCCAGTACTCAGATAGAAAGTTTAAAAGCAAAAAATCTTTTTTTGGTCCTATAATGTTAAAAATGCGATAGAAATAAAAATAGTAATAACAGAGCAAATATCGCTAACGCATTTCAGGTCTAGCTTGTGACCCTTAATCATAACACTATTAAGGGTCACAAGCTAGACCTAAAACGCGTTAGCGATATTTGCTCTGTTATTACTATTTTTATTTCTATCGCATTTTTAACATTATTGGACCAATAAAGATTTTTTGCTTTTAAACTTCCTATCTGAGTGCTGGAGAAATCTGTCGTTCTCTGGGTTAAATAGCAGGGACTGGAGCCCGCTCCCGTCTCATTTGTAGCGGACTTACTGAATAAGTACCAGTACGTCATGTATCAGTAAGGGGTTAATCAGACCTGATGGATTAGTTAGGCCCCCAGCTGCCATTTTAACCCATGGTCATACACATTAGATGCTATGGAAGGGGTTAAATTCATGGGATCAACTTTTGCTCGAATTCTGCAATAGCATGATGAACATGGCTGTGTATTACAACAACACTCTCATGGGTAGCATGGCAGGATGTACATATGTGTTTTATTACAGATGTTATATTGTAGCATGCTTAACAAAGACCTGTGCTAAGGTTGAAATGTTGCTTGTATCTTTGGGTGTTTTTTGGAGGAATAACAATCGACTTAATTTTTTAAAACCCGCTGGATGCTGTCTCTTCATCTTGTTGCAGTGAAAGTTTTTACATTGACTGCCTCTGCAATGAGGTAGAAAAAAATTCAACATTAAAAGGAGAAGGGGAAAAACACAGATTTGCGAAAGCAACTTCCAAACAGAACCTCTTGTCCCTATCGTGATATGTTACTACTGCTTTTTTACTTAACTGGGGAGATTCCATGTTGTCTTCACTGAAATGTGGATTTTCCGTTTAAAAAATCGTGAGGCTGTGGATTACAATTCTATTCCATTTCCACATACATCATGTGAACTTACCCATAATGTGTTAGTTTAAGCTCATTTTCCATACATTTTTCCAACAATTACAGAGTTGGAAAAAAACACATAGGATGGCACAAAACCACAAAATATAGGAATAAACCAGTCTTTCTTAAGACAAAAACATCAGAGGTAAAAGCAGATAAATAGCCAAAGGCTAAAAGTATCCAAGGTCCGTAAAGAAAAATCTTATTTAAACAGAACCTGATCCCAGCATTATCAAAAATTTAAAAATGTATCCAAATAGCCAAAAATGCATAACTAGATGGCAATATGACAATAAAAAAGGGAAAAAATACATATAACAAAAAATATGTATCAAAATATAAATTGCCACAAATGACATGAAATACACAAAAAGAGTATTTCAAGTAGTACTTTGAGAGAATAAATATCACAATGATAAGTGAAAAAAGCACATTAATAATAAAAAAAAAAATAGTAAAGAGTATACTAAACACGCTAATACCAATGTTGGGCAACCTACACATATTGCCGCAAAAACAGCTTCTTCAGGGGTATTGGGATCAGGTTCTGTTGAAATATTTTTTATTTTTTTTTTAAATATGTTTTATTGGGTATTTCCAAAAGAAACAACATCAGCACATATCATGTAAATTTACATAAAAGCAGAAATCATGAAGAGATCAGTAAGGCAAGAAAATTGACAATCTCTCGTTGTAGAAAAATCACATGACATTGTGGTGATACCCTTTTTGTACCCCTTCTCACCCTCCCCCCCTCTTAATTTAACATAGATAACAGAGAACAAACAACATAATATGAATCTGTATAGATTCATGTGTATTGTCTCCAGCCTCCTTACTTCCCATGAATAGATGACCTTGTCAAGAGTAGTCAATAACGGTAGTCGTGTTCGCTGCCAACACCCGATTTGTTTACCTGAACCACTTTTACATGTTTCATTCTTTGATATGATAACAGCTACTCATCCCACCACTGTCGCTGATATCATGCGAGGGTGTCATTGTTCGCATCCAAAAGAAGAGCACACATTGAAAGGATAATAGACTCCATCTTTCCATGACCTTGCAAGTTAACAAAGGTGACAACAATCAAACCATCTGAGCTCCCCAATATCCGAAAAAGGCAGTCAGCGTGCGGCCACCCCAATTTTGGGCCCCATCCCTCCCGGGATTATGAATCATATATTCGTGATCGGAGGGTCTCCACCCAAGAACCTACTCTGGTACCAAGAGGTGAAATAAAAGCAATCCCTAATGGCATCTTGGATTCGCTCTGGCAATAAAGATATGCAACTTTCCCATATTTCAAAGAAATTTTGTATGTGTTAACTTTTTTAGTGTTGACTCCACCCAGTCCATCTTCATTATATATTAGAGTTTTTCTAAGAAAAGTGTGAAGAGAGGTGGAAATATTATTTCTTACAGATCTTGGATACTTTTAGCCTTTGGCTTTTTGCTTTATTTTTTTTCTCTTTTGGCGTTTTTGTCTTAATGAAGATTGATTCATTCCTATAATATTTTGCGTTTGCGTGCCATTCTTTGTATCTTCCTTTTTTTCACTATATGATTCTGTGACACATTGGCAGCACCCATGTTTTTTGGTATTTTAGTGGTGCCCCATATATTTTACTTTTGCCAACAATTACAGAGTTGACTGCGAAACCTAGAGATATTAAGTTTAGATATTATCCATTTTCAGTATCATGAGTCAGTACTACATCTATTTTCTGTTAATGTTAAAAGGGATCCCCAGCAGTAAATAACTCAAATAACAAGGTTCTAAAAGTGATCTAAATATAGAGTGTATATCAGGAAATTAAATTTGTTTCCCGGGAGCCAGGTTCAGCTGCTGTAATTCTAGAAGTAGTCGATTAAAAAATTATAAATTGCAACTTCTTGTGTACATACATTTTGATTTTTCTTCAGTTTTACTCTTCAACTGTAAAAGCAACTGGGATTGACACAATAAGGTCTGGTTAGGTTGTCACAGGTATTTGGAACCAGTCCAAAAAGCAAAAACTGGTCACTACATCCTAGACAATTTTTTAAAAATTAATAAAAGTGCACGCTGGCGTGGCAGCAAAAGTAATGCAAACAAAATATCAGCAGCACTCTATAAACACAAAAAACATTCAAAAGGAATTTAGGAATTTTTTACAAAGAGCATTTCTGCTACTTGAGAATACTTGAAAATGTAAGGGCTCTTAATGTACATTTTTGATCAAAACTGTAACCATCCGGAACCATGCTGCCAGTAGTGAATCCCACAGCTGTTGAAGGGTGGGTGAAGGAGGATCTATAAACAAGAAGATAAATGTGGTCTTACAGTTGGATTCAAGTTTGGCAAATTTGGGGGCCATGGTAGTACTTGGTAGCCTTGGCCATGCTCTTCCAACTAATGTTGGACATTTTTAGCCATGCGACACATCACATTGTCTTGCTGAAAGATCCCATCTTTCTCAAGGAAGACAATCCGCATGTGTGGGTGTATGTGATCTGCATTGATTAATGCCTAGATTGGTAAAGATGAGTGAGCCCAGAGAATGCCACAGAAACCTTTCCTAGACCACAACACTGCCACCACGAGATTCAGTTCTTCGAGCAATGGTTTCAGGGTGTTTTGTTTTCTGATGTTTCTCCCCTGACATGCAAATGCCCATCTGTTTGATGAAGCAGAAAAAGTGAATCACCAGAGAAGGCAATCTTTTGCTAACATGTGGACTTTTAACATTGATTTGAAACATTGTTAAACAATGTGTGGCAACGACTAACCACAAGTATATCTTTTTTGTGTGTACTAGTTATCTGTTTTTTTGAATAAATATGAGAAGTTTTGTGGACAATATATAAGCCTGCTATATTGATTATGTGGATTATGGAGGGAGTCTGAGAAAAAGCTCCCCAGGCAGATTAGCCACAGTTGTGATAAATTTGGAGTTAATAACTGTCTATGTTCATTTTCTGGAATGTTTTGCTAACAGGCATAGATTAAATACTGCCATGAAAATTTAAGGGGATTTCACAGAGCCTGCTCTTCAAAGTTGGCTTCAGGCTCCCTTTTCCTGATTAAACAGTGGGCGGGTCAGCAGCAGTGATTGGCATATCAGCTCTGCTAATCCTAGCCCAGCCTGTTAAAAGGACATTGGTAACAGAAGGCTTTAAACAATAGGGCAGAAGGATACAGAACTCTAAAGGGTTAATGTTCGTCAGTAACCTAGATGAACAAGCTCCTGTACTGCTGATAAGACACAGAAGGAAGTGATGTCTCCATGGTCGGACATGGCAGCTTGAACAATGAGTGCAGAGAGAGATGGTTGATAATCTAGGAAAGCTTATATAGACAAGCACAAGATAAGATCTGCTCTAACTCGAAAACAAGCAAAATCAAAGAAGCAATGTATTTGGTAAGTCTTTATTTACCTATGCCTACATATTTAAAGCTAATAATTGTGAGAATACTCCACTATACTCTTTCTACTGACAGAACTTTGATAGTCTGCTTCAGAACCACATACGTAGTATCAGTGTGAGCTCCCGAAAGACACGATGTACTGTATGTGCCATAGTACATTGTGTGAACATACCCTAACAATGAGCTTAATGGCAATATGTTGCTAAGGGCGACCTCTCCTTTACATCCAAATGATCTTCTGAGACTACCTGGTTCACATACATTTCAGCCATGGGCTCATAGCATTTGCTCACCCCACAAAGGACAACAGACAGGTGATAGCCACTTTCATTCTCCAAAGTTACAGTACTGGTGACCATTTATAACACTTGCAGTCACGGGAGTATCGCTGCCACTTACTACAGGTGGCACAACACTTGCACACCCTGTGTCACTGTCATGATGCCTACTAGTTATCTCAGGGGCACTGCTGACAACCGCTACATCTAGGAAACCCTTGCCGTTTACCTCCGCTTCTTTGTTGGGGATTTCCTTACCATCTGTGGATTTAAACACGCACGCATGCCCCTCACTAGCATCTGAGCAAACCTTCTTTGCGGTGTCTGGCAGCTCACTTTTTCCACCTGTTTTTCTATCCGTTCAAAGCCAGCTGGGCAGTCACATTCATAGTTGACCACAAAGTCACGGCATACATGTGCGCAGCCACCAATATCAACAAACATTCATTTAAATTACACCCCTTATTCATTTTAATGCATTCCCCTGAAAACAGCAAAGTTTGTCAGTGCCATCAAGGTAGTTTCACACCCCATCGCATTGTGTATACCATGTATGCCATTCCCATCCTCACATTTAAACTGATCTGGCTGGAAGGTGTGAGAAGGACAGTTATTTCTTCACTTCTTTCTGAACAATCTTCATCGCCATTTGATTCTTCACCCATGCAAGCATACACCTGACTAAGGTTTAAGCATACCATTTTATACTAGTCGTCTCACACTTTGCAGGAGAGCAATCACATTCATGGTTTGCCTTTTACCTTTATGAGATCACACTTGCCATGTGCACACTAGAACATGCAAGCATCTCTCTAGGACCAGGAGGAGCAGACCATAACTGGTGGCTATCCACCACAGGACACACATCAGTTTCTGAAATACCCTTAGTACTGTTGACCACAACCTCTAGGGATGCACTTGAGTTAGTCTGCTCTACAGCTGGGGTTTTTCAGCTGTCGTTTTTCAGAAGCTAGTTCACACTCTGCATTTACTTCACACACAGCCCTGACAACCATGACCTCCAGGGGTAGCTGTTCAGGTAGTGGGACAGAGCTATTTATTACAGGCACATTTATCTCGCTAGTGACATTTCCAATGGGCAGTATTGTGTATATGTCCTAAACCTAGAGTCCATCAGTCTTTTCAAGTCCATAGTGAACTGTGTCAGTCTTATCAACCAATAGGATGGTCTCATCACTCTCCGGACTCTTCTCGCTTGGCAGCATGTCTAGGCCTCCGTTTGGCCCACCTAAGTCTGCATTCAACAGATTAGACAGCGAGTCTCCACCATCATCTCGGGGACTTTCAGAGGTGAAAACTCTAGCTCTTCTCTCTCGGGCAGCGGCATCGCACATTCCGCAGGGGGCATTTCCCAGGAAAAGCCACCTGCTTTGCCTGGCACACCCGCTGTCCCCCACAACTGCCAGAAATGTGAAAAGTCTTTTCCCAGTATAAACTCAACTTTGAGGTCCTCACATAACTAAATTACATGATTGATAGTCCCACAAAAGGTGTCAAAATGCACTACCACAGTCTAAACCGTTTTTGGTCTGGTCTTCACCAAGGGTACAATGTCCATTTGCACTCTGGAGACCATTTGGCGACAGTCCAGATCAACCAACAGTGGAATCTTGCCCACCAGCAACTCCAGTGTTCTTGGCTGCCTCTCTACTGACCTCCTGATCAGAGGACACTCGGGAGTACAGTACATCTTGATCTATGGCACCTCCAGTACAGCTACTCTTGTGGAACAGCAGAGGCTTTCTGCTGTACAGGTGGGTTGCTCACAGCATTGCTTCTGGGCGACTCTGGTTTGTTTGGACTTTGGCAACAGGACATCTTCTCCAGCACAAGTCCACCTGCCTGTGTCCCCACTAATTGTAAGGAGCTGGTTACCACCCTAGACCTGACAAAGGGCTACTGGCAGACTCCACTTTCCAAAGATGCTAAGGAAAAGACTGCATTCTACATGCCTGATGGATGCTACCAATATGTCAGGATGCCTTTCGGGTTACAGGGAGAGCGCCTGCCACCTTCCAGTGGGCCATGGACAGAATTTTAGGCCCCAGAAAAAGTATACAGCAGCATACTTAAAAGATATAGTAAATTTCAGCAGGGACTGGAAAAGCCATCTGCGTAAACTTTAGGCAGTACTTTGGGCCTTAAGAAAAGCCAGTATCATTATGAACCCCAAGAAATTGTATCTGGGGCCAGGTATCTGGGCTTCATGGTAATGGTGAGATCAAGTCTCAGTTAAACAAAGTGGAGGCAGTACAAAACTGGCCAAAACTATTAACCAAGAAACAGGTTAGAGCCTTCCTGGGGATAATGGGATATTACAGAAGATTTGTCCCTACTTTTGCCATGATCACAGCCCCCTTAACAGACCTTACCAAAGGTGCAAAATTCGTCGTGGCTAAGTGGTCCTCTGCGGCTGAAAGTGTGTTCCAAGAGCTGAAACAGGCTCTATGTAAGCAGCCGGTGCTCCAGAGTTTAGTAAATCGTTTATACTCCAGACATATTCATCAGATGTGGGTCTGGGCATTGTCTTATCCCAGGAAATAAACGGTGAGGAGCACCCTATCATGTTCCTCCGTAGGAAACTGCCTAAATGTGAGAGAAACTATGCCATAGGCGAGAATGAGTGTCTCCCCATTAAGTGGGCTCTTGACTTTCTAAAATATTACCTGCTCGGGAGAAAATTCAGGCTAATACCTGATCATGCCCCACTGAAGTAAATGAGGGAAAGGAAAGGGAGCGACGGCAGGATAACACAGTGGTTTCTTGCACTCCAGGATTTTAATTTCCATGTGGAGCACAGACCAGGGAAGCTGCAAAAGAATGCGGACACATTGTCGAGATTTCATTGCCTGATTGACAGAAGGTGCCCAGCCCCCCGGCTTGGGGCAGAAGGGGTAGAGTTGACAACAGAAGGTATGTAGCACCGAGGTGGCTGGCCTTGGTGATATAAAAAACCCTGTAGTTTGTTGCCAGCAACGTTTATGTTGCTGAGCCTGTTATCTTTATGGTAGTTCGGGTCCGGGTTTTTTATGGAGTGGCCAGAGAGCCTGGGTGGGGACGGTAATTCCCATATTCCAGCCCTGGCCTTTCCAGGCATATAAGGCAGCTGCCACAGCTCAGGAGGGAGCTGAGTGATCAGGCTGGAAGCCTCCGTGTGTGTGTGGAAGTATAACGCTGCCTAAAGGTTCCTGAGAAGACCTGTACAATTGTCCCAGTGAGACGGTTTCATTTTGCCTTTATTTTGTGACCCTGAAGGACTGTCTTGGTGTCCATTTATAAGCTGAAGGAAGCGTATATTTTGGCTATGTCCAAGAGACAATAAACTTTGGGGGACATGTATGGAAAGACTTTCTTTGTTACCCATAGCAACCAATCAGAGCTCCCCATTTTATTTAGAGCACTGCATGAAATTAAAGGGGAGCTCTGATTGTTTTCTATGGGCAACAAAGAAAGTCTTAGACCTAGACCGTTTTAATACATGAGGTCCCTTGTGTTTAAGTTTTGCACCAAAAACCTGTGTCTCTGCTAAAAAGTGACTACCTCTGAGCGAACACCCCCACAAAAAAAACTAAAAAATATATACATACACACATTACACAAAATGGCAACCACAACCTTGTATTTTACGAGTTGAGCTGCTTGCTGAATCTGTATATTGTTACGGATCTGAATTTCAACAAGAGCAATATCAATTATGATAAAGATCTTTTGACACTTGTTTTGTTTGCAGGTGTCTTTTATAAGGCGACCTCTAATCCCTTCAGGAAGAAATAGTTTCTCCCTTTTAAAGAGTATTAAGTAAATATAAAGGCTCTGATCCTTGCCATTGTTGCTGATTCTTTGAGGGATATTTCCCAACATTCATTGTTTAAATGGTTGTCAGGAGGAATCAAGTGAGACTTGATAAACAATGCAGCAACTGGTTCATCTCATTGTTTGTGTTGGAGCATTTATTTTAAAGGATTTGTATTTAAGAAGTGATTTTTTTGGTGGAGGTACACTTAGGGTCACTTTCAGCTCCCGGAACCTTCACTGCTTTTGCAGACTTCTTGTACAGATCTTTTTGAGCTTGGAGTGGCTCAAAAAGTTATAGCGTACCATGAACATAAGACAGAGAACTTTAACCTGTATATTTCTAATTAGTCTAATTTTATATATTTGATCACAGAATTATGTGCTGTGTGACTCTCATAAATATGCAAATGTTCACTTTGTTGTGATTGTGCAATAAAAAAGGTATGTCATGAAAGAAGCCAAAAAGCTGAAACATAGCAAACGTGTTTTGATACGTCTACACTACTGAAATTAATAATGCTTTTTATGTTTATTAAAAGCCTCCTTTTCCAACTATCTACTACTTTAAAGGAAAACCATTGCTGTTGATGGTGCCCACCTGTCACTGATTGACAGCTTTCTTTCTATTACTGTGCATAAGGATAATTTTGTCAATTACTAGTGAACAGATAGGGGGAGCCTGCATATGATAAATACATCAGACTCCTACCTCATACTGCTGATATTGCACAGCAATGGACACCTGTCACTGACAGCTTTCTCTGTATTACTGTGCAAAAGGATCGTTTTGTCCATAACCAGTGAGCAGGTGGGGGGGAGCCTGCATATGATGCGTATGTTGAACTCATGCTTCACACTGCTGGCATTACACCTGTAAGTTGTCCACAGCTAAAATATAGTTGTACCTAAGTGATAGTGCCCTGAAATCAGTGTATTTGTCACTACTTGATGCTACCATCAGAGAAGGCAGCATAAACAGACGGACAGGTTCTGTTTGATAACTGAATATCCATAGATTATTCTGTTCTCTTCAAACAGGATACTTGAGTAGTTTAAACTATTATCTCTTTCTTTTAAGCCGCTTGTCAGTGAATTACATCTGGTTTGTATTATCCAGTTTCAGTTTAAATATCATGACTCTTTCATTTAAAAAAAAAAAAAAAAGCATTCTGGTCTTGCAGAAGACATGCCTAATATCTTGTTACAAGTACAATTTTAGTTATAACCGTTGGATCACATCACTTACATTTGTGTTTTTGTGCAACTTTGGTAAGTCCCTCTACTCGTACCCCATACAGTAGATAATTGAGAAAAAGCAAAGCTACTGGGAAGACATGATATTGAGGTTTAAAAGCCTTACACTTTTGGATAAGGATATCTCTAGATTGATCTGCCTTAAATCTTTGTTTTTGATTAGTTTTTCAAGTATATCTCTACATTGTAGGTAAAATTTGTCAATCTGCTCAACATCCAGAAATGTAAAATTTTACACAAATGACTCTAAGGGTATTCACATTCAGGTTCTTAAAGGGGTTTTGCCCCAAAGTGAAATTGACGTGGGAAGTTTGTAAATTAAATAATAAACATTTTCACCATTCATCATTATTAAAAATTCTGCATCGTTTTTGTTTTAGCTGCTCCTTTAGTGATCCATTGTTTACAGCTCGTCTCCAGGGGATACGACCAGGGCTGTGAGCTCCTCACTCCTGGTCGCACATGCTCAGACATCACCGCTCCTCTCAGGCAGCTACTGAGTGTTCAAACCACAGGTGCTGTCATTCTACTTCTGTCCTCTGGACTCCTTAATAATTAGTCAAACAGTGCAAATAAATTAAAAAAGAAATCTCAATCAGGTATGTGCATTGATAAAGAGGATTGCAGGGATTTGAACCGAGGACCCTTGTTCCTGGAGGCAAAAGCTTTACCTTTGAACTACAATGTAGCTACTCATAGTGCTACACATAAACAGACTTTTCTTTGACTAGAGAGAGGAAAGGTCTGGTGATGTCATCCTGCAGGGTCACATGATATGCAATTCAAACAAATCACACACGCCCCCTTCTGAGCACACGGAGCTGAAGAGCTGGATGCAGGAGGTATGAAATGAGATCGTGGCAAAACCCCTTTAAATTTATACTAAAGCGTCTGTTCCCTGAAGAGATACAACTCCACACTTGGAGGTTGTGTAGCTTCAGCAACTGTACAACCTTCAGTGCGTTTCATATACAAGTCCTGCTAATTAGAACTGGACCAGTATACAAAATCCATTGGGTGTTATACAGTTGCAGCTGTGGAATTGAGTCTCTCCATGCCTGATTTGGGCGGGAGAGTTACAGTAAAGGGACACTTTAATCAACCTCATTAGTCAGAATGATAGTATTTATATTAGACCTGTCAACAGGATTATTCTGTCTTTTCGGAAGCATATGATTGACAGCCTACTTTTTATATGCACTCTTATATAGGGAAATCTGTCAATCACTACATGAGGGCTGGGAATATTTAGGACTCGCTGAGTGCTGATAAACCTAGCAGGAGTGAGTATTTAATACAGTAATTGTCTTCTACTACAATGATTTGTATAAACTGTGCAGCGTGTGTTGAGCTTTTCCTCCGTGAAATGCTTTCTCTACATTGGGCATCATAATCCTGTTGAGAAGTCTGCTTTACACGTTTTTAATACTAATGTAACAGGTTCTTAGTATTTATATGCCTTAAAGGTTGAAATTCCTACTCGGAACACTTGTTACTGTTGTTGTGTGCCGGCTGTTGTTAAAAGCAAACTGTAAGGGTATGTTCACACGGCGTAATTGCGGCGCGTACAGTACGCTGGGTGCTTTGGAAGCACGTGCTGATCAGCACATACTCCTGAAACACGTGGGGGTGGGTGGGAGCAGGCCGCCGGCCCCATTGACATGCATTACTCACGGCATGTAATCACCGCAAATAATTGACATGTCACTTATCTCCCCCATGCGTACAATACTTTCGTATTGTATGCGCGGGGGGACAAGGCATAATCCATGGTTCTCTATGAGAGCTATGGATTACTGTAATTGCGGCGCACATCTCGCCGCGTATTAAGCGCAAATACGCAGCGAAATGCGCGCTGCAATTACGCCATGTGAACATACCCTAACTGTTTTATATATACGGTAGCACATTAGCAGAGGTTCACAATGTTTTCTGTTCCAAGGGCCATATGGTCATATTATACATCTCCCAGCGACTAAATCCAAGATAGGTATTCCCCATCTGAGACCTTAATCGCACTTCAATTGTAAATACCCAAAATGGCTAAAAGGTCTTGGTTCCAGAGCTCCAGAAAGAGGATGTGAAGCACATATTTTCATTGTAGTTTTTGGGGAGTTACAGAATTGGCTGTTTCACAACTAGAACTAGAGAGAACACCACATATTTATAGCTACCTCTCCAACTCCTATCCTCTTTGGAGTCTCAACCCTATGATAAATTTTTATGGCATATTCAGCCATACTGTGCCCACCATAACAGTACCAAAAAAGTAATATTGGTTTCTGAACTATGAGGACAGAGACAAGACATATTTGTGTATTGATGGCTGGGGACCACACAGATGGGCACTGAGGGCCACATGTTGTGCACCCCAGATTTTATAAAATAAATGTTATTAGGTTAATTTGTATTTGTCTTACATGTAGTATACTTAATTATGTGTTCAGCATGTTACCTGTCTTTTGAGGATATATGTTGTCACTGCTGAGACCTGTCACTGAGATTACTAAAATAGGTGCTCAAATTAGTACCCTAACCTAACATAGGTAGTGCCTTATAAAATTATACCCCATTCTAGGTAGGTGCTTCTCCAATAATCTCTCCAAGGAGAGCAATGCTACACAAACAACACCATTTATCCAGTTTGTGCACATGACATAATTTCCTGTGTAGAAAGCAAATCCGACAGAATAAATAGCCTGTTGACAGGTCACCTTTACAGTGTTTTACAGTATTTCTTCTTTCTATGCTTGAACTTCTTTAGAGCTATAATTTCAGTGTTTCCAAGCCAAGCACCCCCTAACTGTAATTTCATCAGAGAACCCCCAAGGCTATGATGATTCACTGTGCTGCAAATTAAAATCGAAACTTAAGGACAGTGCAAGTACTCCATAGAGACATGGCATGTTCCCCCTGGAATAACACGTACAGTAAGCCTTCACTGTACAGTAAATAAGACCTATATCATTTAAATCTGATCATTTAAATGGGGAAAAGGAAGAAATGATGGACTAAGAGGAGAAAATAGGGTCTAACTCAGAGATAAAAATTATTCATATATTTAGTTTGTAAATTGTCCCCTAATGGTATATTCATACTATGTGGTAATTCTGCAGTGACTGCTTTGCGGCTGAGTACCACACAATAAAATCCAAGTGTTTTTACAGCTAATTGCCAGTTTTACACCAACCTTTCAGATTGTAGTACCAAGAAGACATGCGTGTAAATTTATTAGATTATTCTGGCCAAAATTATACTTTTAAAATAATATGGTATTAAAAGTCTCGAGACTTGATCTGTATTTAGTAATGTTTTGAAAGTACGAAAAAGTGAAAATGCTTCTTCATTTCAGTATATGGATTGTTAGAACAGTTTTTGAGAAACGTGTTCCGATTTAACTTTTTTAATGACAAACATTCCTTTTTGTTGTGATTAATGGGAGCAAAAAATCTAAAAGAAAAAAATAGCTTGGGAGGAAGTCTATGGAGGATATGTGCAGTGTCCTGCAGCTGCCCTTAGAAGAATCCACTGATTTATTAAAGAAAGCAGATCTAAATAGCCTTTATTTTAAAATCAACAGCTTGACTAATTTTAAATAACTGACTTTTCAAATGCTTTCATCACAAACAAAGGCGTAATCCTGGGACTACTTGAGCCAGCAATGGAGGGCATGGTGAAGACCACCAGTGAATGTGCCTTTCTCCTCCCTCCCTGTCCCCACCACACACAAAATGCATTGACTGCAGCTTTATGAACTGAAATACTGAGGAAAAGGGAAATGTGGAGATGCTGTCCACAGTTATTTATTTGAAAGAATAGCTCTTGCATCTGGACATTGAGAACAAAAAGTGCTTAAGACAGAAATAATAGCTGAGGTCATTCACTTGCATGGAAGCAAAGGACTGGAACTGCCGTGCCTTGTTTCACTACCACTGACCCTTGCATTTTATTGTGTGGAAATGTCAGGGAAAGTGTGTAGAAAGAATTTTGTGGTTACAACGACTTTGTCATTTTTTTTTTCCTTTTTGTGATCTGCTATGTTTTTCCTTTTATATTTTTTGTATACATCACTGAGTACTTCAAGCTTTCTTTCTCATAATGTATGTGACCGGACTTGTGGTTTTGGGTGGAGTTGGGCTTTACATTATTATGACGAAAACAACTTCTTTGAGGTTTGCCAAACCAGCATGTAATGTTATACAGTAGTAGATAAAAAGGAAACAAAGCACTCAGGAATCAACGCAGAGCATCATATACACAATACTAACAAACGGTTTGTAGTGCATCTGTCATTTAAATTTATCTTTATTTTATTAATATGCTTAAAAATGATGGGTCAAGATTTGATGCTGATTCTGTAACTTGAGTTTCCCCAAAACGAGAAACCAGAGAGGAGAGAAGAGCAGCATCAGATAATCAGGTTGAAATCCTTGGAGCCTGCTCTGCTTGTAGTCAAAAGCCTAATTTGTCATTCTCAGCATGAGAGCGACAATGCTGCCATTAAGTGTTAACAAGAGGCTAATCGTGGCACTTGGGGACTAAATAAGGCTATCATTTTAACACTATCATCCATGTAAGCCAGTGTGTTCAGTTGGGCTTTCCATTAATTAATTCAATTTATCAGGTCATTCCCAAAAGATTGATAGTTCGAAATGAATGCCGTAATTTAGGCACGAAACCTCTTTATTAGTCTAAGTAGAGAAGACATCCTGTTGTCGGCATGAATTCCTTGTAAATTGTAAACCTTCATGGGTAGGGTACTCTGTCAATCTGTACCTGTTTGCCAGTAATTTAGTTGATTATTGTACTTGATTTTGTCTTCTATTTTAACCCCTTTTCCGATATGTAGCTTTCTGGAATTATCTGTTAAAATAAATATTAATAGTAACATACACAATGGCTCAGTGGTTTACATTGTTGACTTGCAGTGCTGGGATCCAGGGTTCAGGTTTGACCAAGTACAACATCGCCATAGAGTTTGTATATTTTCCCGTGCTTGCTTACGTTTCCTCCAGGTACTTAGGTCTCCACCCTATCTCCAAAACCAAACTGATAAGTTAATGTGGAATACAGATTGTGAGCCCCAGTGGGGAATCGAGACCCAATGAGCGATGGAAACCTCTGTACAGCGCTACAGAATACATTACTGCTATAAAAATGAGTCAGTGAATGGTTGACTCCCTAGTGCTTGAATTCCTGTAGAAATCAAGTTAGAAGTAACCCAGTACACTAAAAATTTAAGTTTAGATTTTAATAGTTAGAACATATGTGCCATTAACACCATGAACATGAGCAAAAACTCACTGTGCACTCACCAGTAAATAGTATCCTCAGAAAAATGAAGACAGACATCACGTCACAGGACAAGTAAATTACCAGGGGAGAGTTGTGTGATGTTCGAAACGCCATTCATGATTTTGTTGTATATGGAAGAGACACCCAAACTCTACAAAACTTAAATTCAATCAATTGAGCTAACACCAGATTTCACTGATCTGGGATCCACAATGGGGCCATAAATGAACTTCAGGTTCTGGCTCTGGGATCGGCATCTTGTTAATGAAGCGTTGTGGAGAGGAATCCACAGTTTCTTATTCTTCATGAAGCAATGCCAGCTACAGTCATGGCATTTACAGGGTGTGTTAAAAATAGCCCCCATATTATTCTAGACACTCATTTATACATTTTACCTTCTTGGTAAAGACTTGAAATAGTTCCCTAGTTTACAAGACTGACTAAAGACATGTGTCCATCCAGTTTAGCCTATTATGCTATAGTGTTGATCCAGAGGAAGGCAAAAAAGCCCATAAGGTTAAAGCCAATTGTCCTTATTTTAGTAAAAAAAATAGTTTCCAATTCCCAATCTAGCATAGTTAAAACTACATATTTTCCTAGCACAGTTTTTATCAATTATTAGGGTATTAATTTACAATGTGGTGAAAAACATAACCTTTTAATCTTGTAATTATACAACCCTAAAATAGACTATCCAGGATCATCTGATATTAACTTTAATTTATAAAATGTCTCTCTTTTGCAAGTAGATTGGTTCTAGCACTAGGACAATGATTGGTGAAGATGCCTTTAGGAAGTAGCATTGTTTTTTTTTTTGTTTGTTTTTTTATAAATGTATTCATCTTTTATTTTTGTTATTATTATATGCCTCAGAAGAGTGTTTTGGTGGGTTTTATATATATTTTTAAGATTATATACGTTTCTCTATTAATTGGGCCTTCCATAGCAGAATTCAGCCCTATTAAGGTTCACTTCTGCCACCAGCATTAGTGTTTAATCACATGATCACTTGAACAGTCATTCAGTAATTTATATGTAATAACAGAGAAAACAAACCGTGAAAACATAGTGCATGCCAGTCTCAACTTTCCTTCATCTCCCAACTCACAGCAAATATTAAAATGGCACTACAATGCTTGATTACCCAACCAGACAACTCCAGCCTTTCAAGCCTTCCGAACTAAACCCCTTTAAGTGTGTCATGATTATGGAAGAATGCAATACTTGGGGTTACCTGTAGTCCAGTATTGGTTGGAACTAGGCTTTTTGTGTGTGCATTAGTATAGTCTTTACCATTTATTGTGATTTTTGTTTCTTTCAGGTGTTTCTCCAGATTTTAGGTGTAATTGCTGTAGCAATTGCTGTTATTCCTTGGATTTTAATTCCATTGCTTCCTCTGGTGATCATTTTCTATTTCCTGAGGAAGTATTTTCTGGAAACATCCCGAGATATCAAACGACTTGAGTCAACAAGTAAGTACTGTATAAATGACTGAAACTAATCAATTAACACCTCTCTGTATTCCATTTTAAGTATAGCTAACCATATGTGTTTGGGGTTTTACCAAGTACAACACATGCTGGCCTATGTTGTAAGTGATTAACATAAAATGATTAGGACCATTTTCTGTATGAACACCTAACTTATGCTGTGTTAAGATGCCATAAATGTTTCTAGCCTCATAGGGTCCATGTTACTTTCATAATAAATCCATAAAGGGAATATGACACTGTTTTTGTTATGAAATCAGTGCTTTAGCGTATTTCAGAAGTTAGAAACCTGTACGTGGTGTTCTCTGAGCTGATTCACCTCAGTGTGAGGAAAACAGGCTACGTTGCTTTGTGTATCTATGGGAACTTCAGAAGAGCATACTACTTGTGGTTGTGTTGTTCATGCACGCTTTGCCCTTGACTTCTATAATGGCCACTTCTTAATGCTATTAGGAACATCGTAATCGGGTTGAATAAGAGAGATACTGTGCAGTTCTGTGGTAAGTTTCTGTTGAGAAATTGCAGGCTTAGTGAGGCCTTATGACCGGTGGATACATAGAAAGCAGTAGACCTATAGGAAAGATTAAATCGTTCTCTCTTTTATGGTGCTGATTAATGCCACCACATCCCTTCCTACTGGGAACAGTAGATTTTAGTGCTTATTTTATTCTGAATACCCCATTATCCTCCCCCACTCTTGTTCACTGATGTTGCAGTGGACATGGAAAAGGAAACCTTGTGGAGCTTCTCAACCCTGAATAGATAACATAAGTCAAACTGGATTGGGTCTCTATAGCCAGCTGTCAATTTTACACATACGTACCTGAATCAGTTTTTTGTTAGACATTAAACAAAAGAAACTAAATAATTTGATTTTAAAAGATAATTCAAAAATATTTCCAGCATCAAGACTGGTAAAATTGACCATGCACAGTGTAAGATTACTGCATAAAGCATCACCTAGGCTGACAATATAACCTTGCATTGCCATGTATTAAGCAATTAAAAAATCAGAAGTCCCTAATTACAGAAGAAAAATTTCAGCCTGTGATTTGTGCAATTCTTTTATATTCAGCCAGAGAAAAAAAAGGAACCACTGCCCACTATGCTGCTAGAATAGAAGTCCAGCAAACTAGAAATCTTTCACCAACATCTTTGCTGAAGAACTCTCTGTATGCGTGGCTACCTTTAGCCAACTAAGGACAAAGTCACTAGTACACCAGTTTGAACTTTAATGTAATGTTCACCATATTCCTTAAAAAAAGTGTTGGTTGCTTGATACATTTTATGCTTGTCCTGATTGCCATTCTATGTTTAAAACCCCATAATTGTATTGATAATTTCACCCTACCAACCCACCTTAAATCAGTGTTAGAGATTATTAGCAAGTCCTTCATCTTCCAATATTAAACTAAAATAAAGCCGTAATAAGAAAGATCTATGTTATTTGGCAAATTTCTAATGTCTTGCACATTCGCTTTAACACTTAACATTACCAGCTCAATGGCTTTTTTTTGGTTATCCTATGATTAAACATTATCATAGGCAGCAAGAGACCATTTCTATCAATTTCCTTGTGATATGTAACTGTTAAATCAATTTACAGTCTATTTACAGTATCTCACAAAAGTAAGTACACCCCTCACATTTTTGTAACTATTGTATCCTTTAAGGGGACAACACAGAAGATATGACACTTTGATACAATGTAAAGTAGTCAGTGTACAGCTTGTGTAACAGTGTAAATTTGGTCTGCCGCTGGCGACAAAAGTGAGTACACCTCTAAATGAAAATGGACATATGGCTTGCAGGTGTGTTAAATTTGGTGATATCGCTGTCATACTGGTCACTGGAAGTTCAATATGGCACCTTATGGCAAAGAACTATCTGAGGATCTGAAAAAAAAATTGCTGCTTTACATAAAGATGGCCTAGGCTATAAAAAGATTGACAGAATCCTGAAACTGAGCTGCAACATGGTGGCGAAGACCATACAGCAGTTTAACAAGACAGGTTCCGCCATCGTTGACCAAAGAAATTGAGTGCACATGCTCAGCATCCTATCCAGAGATTGTCTTTTCAAAATAGATGTATGAGTGCTGCCAGTATTGCTGCAGAGATAAAAGGGGTGGGGCATCGGCTTGTCAGTGCTTAGACCATGCGCCGCTCACTGCATCAAATTGGTCTGCATGGCGGTCGTCCCAGAAGAAAGCCTCTTCTAAAGATGATGCACAAGAAAGCCTGCAAACCATTTGCTGAAGACAAGCAGACTAAGGACATGGATTACTGGAACCATGTTCTGTGAGCTGGTGAGAGAGTGTAGCCATTGACTGTGATAGAGAGATCGGGTGGAGGGATAGAGTGGGACGGTGGAAAGATGATGGATTCCGTTTTCTCCACGTTTAGCTTCAGGAGACGTGAGGATAAGAAGGAGGATATAGACGAAAGACAGTCAGGGATCCGGGAGAGTATTGAGGTAATATCTGGGCCGGAAATGTAGAGTTGGGTATCATCAGCATACAGATGGTATTGAAAGCCATGCGATGCTATTAGTTGACCCAGACCAAGAGTGTAGATAGAAAAGAGTAGTGGGCCCAGGACAGACCCCTGGGGGACACCAACAGAGAGCGGGCAAGAGGAGGAGGTGGTGCGTGAGTGAGAGACGCTGAATGTCCGATCAGTGAGGTACGAGGATATCCAGGAAAGGGCCAAGTCCGTGATGCCGAGGGAGGAGAGGATTTGTATGAGGAGTGAGTGGTCGACAGTGTCAAAGGCGGAGGACAGGTCTAGGAGGAGAAGCACAGAGTAGTGGCGTGAGGCTTTGGCAGTTGCTAGGTCGTTGGTGACTTTGGTTAGGGCGGTTTCTGTAGAGTGGTGGGGTCGGAAGCCAGATTGCAGTGGGTCAAGGAGAGAGTTGGTGGATAGATGAGAGGAAAGTTGAAGATAGACATGCTGTCCGAGGAGTTTGGAGGCGAATGGAAGAGGTGAGATGGTTGCGATAGTTGGACAGACAGGAGGGGTTAAGAGATGATTTCTTAAGGATGGGTGTGATGGCCGCATGTTTATAGAAGGAAGGAAAGATGCCAGAGGTTAATGATAGGTTGAAGAGATGGGCGAGGGCTGGGATTATAAAAGCAATAAGGCCAGGGATGAGGTGAGATGGCAGTAGGTCAAGATTACAGGTAGTGAGGTTGGATTTGGACAGTAGAGTGGAGAGTTTGTCATGAGTGACAGTAGAGAAGGAAGTTAGGGGGGGAATAGTGATGAGCAGGTGTAGAGGTGGGATGCGGGGACACTGCAGGAATAAAGATAGACGGAGGGGACTGCAGGATGAACCTTTGTCTGATGAGATTGATCTTATTTAGGAAGTGAGTGGCGAAGTCATCTGCTGAGAGGAGAGATGGGGGAGGGGGTGCTGGTGGACGGAGGAGAGTGTTGAAGGTTTTGAATAGTTATCCACCAGCTCTGTGATGTCATCATGGAGGAGTGTAAGAGGATTCCAATGACTGTAACCTGTGAAGCTCTAGTGAACGCCATGCCCAAGAGTGTCAAGGCAGTACTGGAAAATAATGGTGGTAACACAAAATATTGACACTTTGGGCACAGTTTCTCTATTTTCACTTAGGGGTGTACTCACTTTTGTTGCCAGCAATTTAGACAATGATGGCTGTGTGTTGAGTTATTTTGAGGGCACACCAAATTTATGCCGTTATACAAGCTGTACACTGACTACTTTACATGGTATCAAAGTGTCATATCTTCAGTGTTGTCCCATGAAAAGATATAATACAATATTTACAAACATGTGAGATACTGTATTTACTTATTTTGAGCAAGTATGTACAGGTATTTCATGAGGCTTCTTTCCCTAAATCACGAGGTACACAGTTGTGCCATCCAAGGTTTCAAAGCAACCAAACATGTATAATCCAGGATTGTATACAATGAACATGAGTTTGTATCAGAACCAATTACAAAAACAACAAAAAAATGCCAGAACAAAATAATGAAAAAATATATAATTTTCAAGGTTTCAAAAGAATGCTAGGTTTCTTTATTTCAATTTATTACTCTGACCTTTTTCTTTTATTTCAATGATTTATTAGGGTTATCCATTTATTTTTGATTTCATGTGAATTTCAGTGTATGTGTGTTGGTGCTCGATTGGGGATGCACTCTAATCATAACACTTTTAAGAGTTATTCAGTCACTAATGTTTTGTCTTTTGGAAAGTGGGATGATTGACATGTCTTCTGTTGTCTAGATCATGTTAGGTGACATTTATTTTCTATGAGAGAGTGACCACTCAACAAAAGGAAATAAAAAAAATATGAAAGAAAGAGCGAGGCAGCTACTATAGCTTGAAAGCGCTTTATAATACCTCCATTGTAAAAGTGTCTTACCTGCTGACAGGCACAACCAGTTGCTGTCACTTTATATTCCATTAATAAGCAGCCATTGTAATCTCAGTGTGTGAGGGAGGTGGACTGAGACCATCTCAAATTCTGCTGCTCTCGATTTCATTTTATAGTTGCATGCAGGAGCAGGTATGTTCCATAGATGTGCTGTAAGAATTGTGCTTTTTAATAGTAAATGCAAAATCTAATTAAATAAGAGCATTTTTATGTATATTATTAACAGTAAATGTCATTATGTACATAAATTCAATCTTTGCCCTTCATTACTTTTTTAGTAAATATGGTGAAATTGTGCTGTTTTTGTTTTTCAGTTTTGTTTTGCAACTTGTGAGTAATAATGTGGCTGTCCATTTTTTAACAAGTGCCCTGTCACATCTTACCTTGACAGGAGGTGGATAGTCTGCGTCACACATGGGATTTGGCGTAAGACTACGCAGAGGAGGGCAGTCTAAGGAGCTCTTTGGTTTTTATCCTTTAAGCAGACGTCCAAACACGGTACTAAAAAGATAGACAGGAGATATATTTTGACAAGCAAATGGTCGGGACAGACTGTGCCCTTTCGTGTCAGGGTTGTTGCCAAAAGTCAGGGCAGGTGGCAGACCAATAGTTCGGTCAATGGAGTATCTAAGGTCAGAACCAGAAATCACTATAATGAACATACTTGGTGTCTGGCAAGATATAGAAACCGGAATCGACAGTGTACCTGTAAATAACCAAAGGAGTGCTGCTATTAGGGGGGGAACAGCATTGGTGGCATGCACTGGTCTTTAAAACCTAAAAGGACCAGCATATCTGTTCACTGGCGAGCAGCTGCAGCAGTAACAACAAAGGACCACCCAATGTAGCAACCGCACCAGAGTAAAAAGCTACACAGAGTGGCGCAGAGGTAGATGGACACCGCCATGGAAACGAGACGCACTGTGGCTCATGACACATTGTTTTTTTTGTTACTCTGTTGGTTTCTCTATAACCCTATTTTACTACTTTTTATATTTTGTTTAATGAAAACATTACAAAAAATGTTGTGTGATTTGCAAATTTGTAAAATTACATATATGTGATGTTATTATGCTTAAATGCTTGTTGAAAAGCTATTTTCCAGGCTAGATGAAGTGGCATCTGAGCAGATCTGTCTGGGTAACTGCAAGCTAAATGTATTTGTTGAACATACACAAAGCAATGCATCTTAATCTGTATGTAGTGTTGATCTATGCAAGAAATGGTCCAACAGCATATAAATGATTTATTCTCTTCCAGCTCGAAGTCCGGTGTTCTCCCACCTATCATCTTCCCTCCAGGGACTTTGGACAATACGAGCGTTTAAATCAGAGGAACGTTTTCAACAGTTATTTGATGCACAACAAGATCTCCATTCTGGTTTGTTTAGCTGTTATACATTTCAAGATATTGGGGAGATACATAAAGAAAATTGGGTCCTGTCAGCCTTATTTTTTTTTTTTACTCACGTTTTGCAGCTTAAGGCATCTGCAGTGTATCACATTAGCCAAGCACTTAAAGGAAAACATTAAAATGAAAGAAAAAAAATATAATTTATTTTTAGCAGATATTCTTTTGATACAATACACAATATGGGCTCAACTGTAGTAACATATTACTGTTTGGACTAGAGTCCATGGTCAGGTCAGTTTTCTGCTACTGGTTGTCTGATAATGTTACATGAAGGGTCGCAATTTAAGCAACTATAGCAATAATTGGTGGACACCAGTCAATCCTCTTTTCATGATACTTTACCCTGCTGTGTAATCCAGCTGAATGGTAGAAGTGGCACAGAAGCCCCACACACCTGCTCGAGTGCACTTTTCCGTCATTACTTTTACGATCAATGAGACTCAATAGCAGGTTGTTGAATTTTTTCTTCTTAAAAAGAGATTATAATGTCACTGTCTTTGCTATGGCACATGCTGTTTTGCTGTAATACAACCCCATGCTGATGTCCCATCACCACCTCTGTTTCTAGTGGTTTGTGAAAAATGACTGTCCTACAAATTCTTGAGGACAAGTATAGTCCGGATTTGTCTTATATGTTTATAGTTATTTATTACATATTTTGCAATTATGATCAAGGACACCAAAACCTTTTCGTTTGTTATGAATCATGTTAAAGCGTTTTTTCCCTCTCTTGTTGTGGTGTATGTTACATTTTGTCATACTCCTCTCTCTCCAATAGAGGCCTGGTTTTTGTTTCTGACAACATCCCGTTGGCTCGCAGTGCGTCTGGATGCCATATGTGCGCTGTTTGTAATAGCCATTGCCTTCGGGTCTTTAATCCTTTCAACAAGTAAGTATTGCGTTCAGTCTATAAGACAATAATGTTTGCTTACGTAAGTTAGTTGTTACTTGGAACGGAGACAAAATAGACTTGATCAAAATACTGCATTCTGTAATAGCCTTCTACTATATCTGAAGCTGTTTGTCACATGCTGATGTGGGTGGATGGTTAATTCCATATTTAGTTTACATAGTTCATATACTTATTATCTAGAGAGCTTATTGGTATGAAGTAGTTCATTTTACAGGTAAAAATTCTGTACAGCCAAATCCTCCACTTTCATACTTCAGCATCATTGCTGAAGAACTGGATTAAGTGATGCTCACTGACTTTATGCTTTTTTTTCTTTCCTAATCTAATGTGATTCTGTTGCTGTGGGAATTAGTCTGTATTAAGTTTAGTGGATTAGATTTTAATGATGTATATACCTGTAAGGCTGTGTTCACATCACACATACAAACATGTTGAGATTACATCTAGAGCATGAGCTGAAATAGTCATTGGTCCTTATTTGTGCAATGAAGTCAAAAATAGCTATGGTGATTAGTGGAACAGAGAGTTTTTCTTCTCATGAATATACAGTATAAAGAAATAAACTTCACCACACTCACCAAGTTTCTATCAGTCTTTTCTTTTATTAAAACTTTGTTGAGATGTGAATAATGTACAAATCTACCAATGGCCATGTCACATATAATAACTTGGGCTCAAGTGCCTCAAACTGGCATTTACCCCTTGCTTATGAGAGGGCACGGAATAGCCAGAATGGAAACATTGTGGAAGTTGCTTTTAAAATCCGTACATTTCATAGGAATTATAGATGCAGGCTGTTTAAGTATAGTGGTAGATTATGCCGCTTTTTTACGTGGATTAGTAGGAATGACCCAGGTTGACATAGACAGCAAACAAAACTTAGAATGGAATGAAGCCAACCAGCAGTCGCCTGCAAGTAATACGAAGCGTGTATCCAAAAATAAATGAAGAAACTAGCCATTAGAAGATGGACAGCAATTCAAATGATGGCAAGGGCACAGATGGAGATGGATGATTCCAGAAGCAAGCCACAAAGTAATACTTGACATTAACTGGCTTTTACTAACGCCGGCCCTAACACCAGACACCCCCCTCCCACCCACCAACCCCTATTCCATCACTCAGCTATGCCGACCCAAACCAAATATCAAAAACATTATAAAGAGAACTCCGGGATAGAGAACACTTAAACAACAGAGAAGTAAAGACAATCACAGCTCTAAATAACTGATCACAAAAAACGAAACCAAAACAGGACACTCCCAGAAGAGATAAGTGAGATACTAGAAACAGAAATGCAAGCAGATCACAAGACTAAAGCTCTCAGCTAACTGTATACTCTGCGCCAACCGGCAAATAAACCTCGGCCTCGGGGCTAGCAATCAACCATTCCTGCTCAAGGTCATTTGTGTTGCATGGTCAATTGATAGTCCTAAGAGGTGTTTGAGACAGTTGCATAGCAAGTGCCTCATCTGATCTAGTAAGCAGAAGATGAAATGGCAAGAGGATTTGTATCATTCTTCCCCATTAGTCCCATTTAAATCTGAAGATACCAAAACCTTTTGTATCAATAAATCATATAAACTACAAACATAATTTTAAATAAATTGAACCAAGAGTATTTATTCCATTGCACAGTATGTATTTCTGCTTTTAATGCTAAAACCATTAGTTAAAAAGGCACTCAAGTCATTTCTTTTATTCAGACCTCACAGTCTTAAGGGCTCAACCCCACGGCAAAGGACAAATACCGGTCGGTTTATCCGACCGGTATTTGTCCTGTTTTAGTGCCGTCCCCACGGCTGCAGGGGGACGGCTTTTCTCCATGATGAGCAGAATATGTTCATATTCCGTCCGAAAACCAGACGGAAGAATGAACATGTTCAATGTTTTGTCGGCGGTTTGAAAAACCACCGGGCAGAAAGCCCATGCAGTGGGGACTGCTGCACAGGTTTTCCATAAAGCCCTGGTTTGTTAGTTTGCGGCCGGTTTTTCAGACGGTCTGAAAAACCACAAACGGTCTGAAAAACCGTCCGCAAACCCGTGCCGTGGGGACATGGCCTTAGGCTTCTATTCAAAATCAGTTTAAGCACCCTTTAAAGGAGAACCCTACATCTACCCAAAACCTCCAACCAAATGGGATGTACAAAAAAGTTCCACAAAGCTAATTGTTCTGGGATTTTCTGCATGACTTTCCTGCGTATGTCATTTTAAACATGGAGAACCTAAACCTGTCTTTTGTGATCACTCATGCTCTCTAGAATGGGCAGATATTTTTTCCTGTATAGAAAAAAATAAGCCTTATAAGCTTCAAGGTTAGTTTTACAGGTGACAACATTTAAACTTAAAACTGGCATGTACCACTGAATGGCCATAAGAATACTTCTAACATATACTACTGATGTTTATCATTAGTATGATATGAACAGAGCCTTACCGATGACGGAGTTCCTTTATTTTCTATATTTTATCACATGCTTTATATTGTTTTGCACTGCAGTGACAGATTATATATAAATTTTATAGAAATTAATTATTCTTTGATTAAAGAACTAGTCATTATCGTGCCGGATGTAACATCTTCAACTTTGGCAGTTGTGGTGGGCAGTCTTCCATATGGGAAATCATAGTGGCAGACCTCTAAAGCAAAGAACCGACATACCAAGTTTCAGAAAAGCTCTGTTCCTATATGCACTGCAGCTTTGATTTGTTATCTTATTAGGGCTTTATTGAGATTAAAGTAATTTTGATGACCAGAATCGCATTGCATGCTGCACCCTTCTTGCTGTCAAAGTGGTGGGAACCTTGATGGACTCCTAAGGAAAGGCCAAATACAAGTGTGAATATCGCCTTAAAGTGCTTTAATTCTAAATGGGGCCAGTGTGTGGGGAAAAAAAAGGTTATACTAACCTGCCTTTCTTCTGCCGCTACCGCTCCAAAGTTCTCCTTCAGTTTCAGGCTCTCATCCCAAACGAGAGGCTCACGTTCCATTGTAGGGGAATAGAGTGTGAAACAGTCTAACACAGTCCACACACCCCAAAATACATGCTGCCACCACCTTAAGAAATCGAAAGGAAAAAATCTCTATTACCCACACAAACCTTTCACCGGCACTCTAACCAAACACTGCTGTCCAGCAGTCATAGGATTAAATACTCTCCAAAGGCTATGGATTCTTAGTGCATACGAGGACCAAAAGTTTTAAGTTTTCATAGAAAAAAAGGTACCTGTTTTTACAGAAATAGAGATAAAATAAGATGATATGCATACATGCAATAACAGTTATAAAATTAAAGAGAGATGCAATGTAGTCAATGGGGCAAGGAAAGAATTGGAACACAACTCATATGATGACTGAACTCCGCACTGTGAACAAGTTTTTCTGTTGTAACCATATTTTATAGAATGAAAACTCGTCAGAGCTGCCCATCAGTTCATTAGAGGTAATTTTTTGTCCCTTATTGGCTGGATAGGTGATAAGGGGAAAGGACAAGGGATACCTAATTGTATATGTCCCTTGTTTGACCCATTGTAATGTGGTTGGAGGATGTCAAGGTTGGGTGGACAGACCCTCAACTTTCCACCCTTTGAAGTAGACAAAATTTCAGGCTCCATATCAAAAGTCTCACTTGGTGCTAACCTGTTACCTACCCTCACCCTCAATAACCCAGGCCTAGTGGTTTCTGACTGGAATTTATGATATTAAAATAAACCAATGTGTAGTTCGTGAAACATACTGTATATAACACACTTTTCTATGACTCCAGTGTATTTTTTTGGTCTTTTTTTTAATGTAAACATGGTATGGCAATATTCATAAACTAGAAAATGAAAATGTAACAATTGCCCTTCTTTCATGTTTTTATGTAAATGCAGCTCTTGATGCAGGACAGGTTGGTTTGGCACTATCTTATGCTATTACAATCATGGGATCTTTCCAGTGGGGAGTAAGGCAAAGTGCTGAAGTTGAAAATCTGGTAAAATATTTTGCTTTTCTTACCTGAATCATATTCGGCTTATTTATTAATTTATGCATTTTAAACATGAATAGTAATGTATGCCTGAATGTATGCTTGCTTTGTAATTTAGCCGTGGATTGTACATATACAGAAAAGAGAGAAAAGCGTGAAACCTTTCTTATAGCATGTAGTTCAGGGGTGTCAAACTGCGGCCCTCCAGCTGTTGGGAAACTACAACTCCCATCATGCATTTGTATAATCTATAACAGTGGGCATGATGGGAGTTGTAGTTTCCCAACAGCTGGAGGGCCGCAGTTTGACACCCCGTGCTGTAGTTAAAGGGGTGTTCCGGAAGTTAAGAAAGCTTGTTGTCAGTCAGGACATGATAAAAAAAATTGAAGATAAAGACTGTATTGACCTCTATTAAATAGTTAACAGAAACCGCACATGAGGCGTATGAGCATGGGCCCTTTCCCTTATGCCCTATATCCAGTAACTATAATAGTGAAATGTTCCTAAAGTATGGATCCTTTAAGCAATGTTTCCATATAAAATATTTCTTCTTTTATTGTATCAAATCTTAAAATGATGGTCTGAATTCACCTGACAAGCTGTGCGAGCTGCAGGGAGAAGTGTCCGGACTCAGGGTGCCTTGCTTGGATTGATTACTCCGGGACTGGAGAGCACTAGAACCGCAAGTGTTTACTCATGTTTTGAGAAACAGTTTAGCATGTTATAAAGTTATAATATTGCAGACCATCATTTTAAGATTTGATACAATAAAAGAAGAAATATTTTATATGGAAACATTACTTAAAGGATCCATTCTTTAGGAGTATTTCGTTATTATAGTTAAAAAATTTAAGTTAATCATACTTTCCTCCCGGACGTTCGCGTTTCATCCTATCGGCCGTCCCGCTCATTTCAGCTGTAGCAGTGAATGTTCATCGTTCACGTGACAGGTGCAGCTAATCACAGGCCACATCACAAATATGATTCTTATCTTCTATTTTTTTTTTTATCATTCCATGACTGACGAACAAGCTTTCTTTAACTCCTGGATCTCATAGCTCCAAAGGTGCTCTATTAATTTTAGAATCTTACTATATGAAAAGACTTTTATAAAAGCTCTTTTTATTACAAATGTCTGAAAGTGAACGGTTTTCCATATCTATTAATTTTGGTATAATGCTAATGAACGTCTGATACATCTCCTTTCACTTACATTAGATATTAGTTCTATTGTTTTTATAGTAGGTTCCACCTGTCTGGACTGCTGGTAATAACTGATCATTTTTGTCTTTTTCAGTACTTCTACCCATTCCTTTGCCACCTCCTTGTGTTTGGTGCTGATGGCCTTTGCCAAATAATATTTTCTTTGTCTTCATTATTACAAAATGTTGTGCCCTAGCTAATTACCCTTTAATTTCTTTATTGTCCTTCTTGTGGTATTGTTCGCTTTCCGGATGATTTAATTAAACTGTAATTAAAATATTTACAGAAGCAATTTAGTCAATCGATTTATTTATGTTTTGTAGATGATTTCTGTTGAAAGAGTCATGGAGTACACTCAACTTGAAAAAGAAGCTGCATGGGAGTCTAAAAAACGCCCACCACCAGACTGGCCAAGCAAGGGCATGATAGCCTTTGAAAACGTCAATTTTGCATACAGCTTAGATGGTCCGCTGGTTCTAAGACATTTAACTGCTCTAATCAGACCAAAGGAAAAGGTATTTCTAAATAAAAATGTTTTGATCTTTATTCCATCTTCGATTTTATGTTTTTATGTCCCAGTGTAAATCTTGTTTTTTTCACAGTTAACCACAAGAGAAATGTAACAGTATTGCTTCTCTGATGTTTTTCAGCTATGGTCACATGTGCCTCCTGGAATATAAACTAACTTAATTATAAGCTGAATTTAATAAATGGCCACCCACTTTATAGAGAGGCAGCTGGCATCAGAACCTGAGGCATTTGTCTTGTGTGGCTCTGTGTTCTGGCTCGTAGAAGTAGGCCATGAGTGGGAAATCTTGTCTATGACATTCATAAGCATACACAGAGGTTGTCCATTGAAAGACAATGATACTACATTAGTGCCAGGATGGTCCAAAAAAAAAAAAAAAACACAAAACCTGATGCCCGTCACGCTGGAGCGGCGAGTGATGGGCTACTCTTGACTTCCGGAATCTGATTTCGACTCACTAGAGAGGCTTGCGCTCTATTGTAAGGGAACGGAACACAAGCCTCTCCTCTTTGTCGGGATGAAAACCCAGAATCAAGGGTGGCGGGGGACAGCTACGTAAGTATATATATACTTTTTTGAGTATCTTTTCTAGTAACTCTAGAAATGTATTACTGAATCTTTCAGGTGGCTCTTACCATTGTAGCTTTCAAAGGGATGTGTTCAGTGTCATCCTGTGCAGGGACACATCCCTAAATGTGAACACCAAACTGACAGATTCAGTAATCCATTTCTAGAAGGAATAACGGAGGAACAGCACAACACAGAGTTAGAATAAACGATGCTCCGGAATTGTTATTTCATATAACAAAAAGAATAAAAACATATCCGGAATGGTCATAGCTCCACTTCAAGGTGGAGTAAATTTTTCAGTCCAGTGGAATTTCTTTTGAATTTGTTGTTCTTATTTTTTTAATACAGGACTAATTAAAACTGATATTTTTGAGGGCTTTCTGTAAGGAAAAAAAATGAGCACATTCACGAGGAAGTCAGTAATATTTACCCCAAAAATTAATACCGTACTTTAATTTGCTCATTTAGAGGGCTGCCAAGTATGTGTACATTGTTCTCTGTGCTAAAGTGACACTCGGTAGACAAAGATCCCATTTCAGTTTTAGATGTATTTCCTTCCCTTAGTTTTCTATGTAGCCTTTGTACATAAATGATAAAGTTTTTAGGGAGGATGCAAATAAAAAGGGCTGGTGTAGAAGAGACTGGCTCACTTTTAATGTTAACTGTTTTATTTACTGTATATAAATGTATTTGTCATTAAATTATATATTTTTTTTAGATATTTAATTTAGTAACATTTTACTATTAAGAGCCAGGGTATCAAGCACCAAATGATCTATGCTATAAGTGATCTGTAAAACATGCAGGGAAATCAGTATTATCATGGCATCTGCCTTTCTGGTCACAGTTTCTACATGCAGAGAAGATTTTTTTTTTTTTTTTTGCTTGACCTATAAATGTATACAAAAATGAATTTCATGTCATCGGTGATATCAGTTTTTCATGACTACCACCTAGTTGCAGAAACATCAGCTATTTGATATTTAAAGAAGTTTATTTTTTTTTTGTCATTTAATGTCATGTGTAAAGCCACATTCACACTACATTGCTTTGTCATAAGCAGATCAGTCATGTATTTTTTGTAGTTAATCTGAGACAAAAATCCATAATTGGAGCTATGATTTCTCTGAGTATCCCTGTTGTAATACACCGGAGCTAATCCTCGACTGTTTTGCTGTAAAATTCACACCAATATTGAATAATGCTCTGGATTTTGAAATTATTTTAAATTATTCTGTGGCTGATGGGGAATAAGGTGTAGAGTCCACTAGTAAATCCTAAGTGAATTCTCAGTATGTTAACATGACCCAAAGGAGAATCTACCAGCAACTGAACTCAATGGAAGACAGTTCTCCTATGATAGGATAGCACCAGCACTGGTACTACGGAGAGACTAAAAATTAAATGAAATGTAGAAGCTGATATTCAACAGACAGAGCTGTTATGTTGGTTTAAGATGTCAGGCAGTTTGATACACGTTTTACTCACCATTTTAACAGTATACAAATAAGATACCTATATCAATAAAAATGTACAGTCTTTTTACATTTTTATCTGTGTTTGCAATGATTATATTGAGTAGTACTGGGTAGTAAAGAGTTTCAACTTAACTATATTTTAACCCAGTAATTACCATGACTATTTTTGCCTTAGATGCATTCTCTGAGATTTGTGGAAACCCCTGAACATTGAGACACTGGTAGAACTAAAATTAACCTGTACTCACCTGTCCCATTGCTACTGCAATGGTTATTTACACTACTCACAAAAAATTAGGGATATTTGGCTTTTGTTTGAAATTTCAGGATTAGCATAAAATTTCTTGAATTTTTTTTTTTTTTTTAATTAGACAATCTTTTAACTTTAGAAAGCACATGTCCAACTGTTTAATGTTTTGGTCCTTTTTGCACAACTTGATGATCTCGAACAAAGAGCTTCATGGCAAAATTCACAACAGGTGTTGGATCCAAGAATCGCCTAACATATTTACGGGATCAATTTGAATTGGGTTTTAAACAGTTCTCCTCATCATGCTGTTCACCTTTTGACCTCATGGGACCAAGGCAACACAACTGATCAACAGTACCTTGCCATTGCAAGGCTTCAAGCAGGATGCTCTCAGACGGAAGTGGCCACTGAGCTTAAAGCATCCCACAGTGTCATCAGCAGGTAACAGAGTTACAGAGGGACTGGAAAAGTCACAGAACGGCAAAGAAGTGGAAATCCTTTGGCTAAATCAAACACTGATTACCGCTCCATTGTAAACAATGCCCTGCGGAACCGGATGATGAATGCCACACAAATCTAGGCACATTTAGGGAGGTGAGAGGCAACCAAGTGTCACATCAGACCATTCATAACCGTTTACATCAACGTGTCCACGTGCTAGACAACCGGCAAGGGTACCTGTCCTGGCTGATGCATAACGCTCTTCTTGGCGTCTTCATTATTGTTGGTAGCCATAATTTCTGCTCAGAGTTAATCACTGAACAGCACTGAGAACAACTGGTCCCTCATCCTGATGCTCCCTGGCCAATGCAAGATGATAATGACACTTGGGAGTCTCTTTTCTCCCTTAAACGTGCCTGGAGTTATGTGGCATTCATCATTCGGTTCTTCAGAGCATTGTTTACAATGAAGCGGTTATCCGTGTGTGATTAAGCCAAAGGATGACTACTTCTTTGCTTTTCTGTGACTCTTCCAGTCTCTCTGTATCTCTGTTACAACGTGCTGATGACACTAAGCTCAGTGGCCATTTCCATCCTAGAGCATCCTGCTTGAAGCCTCGCAGTGGTGAGCTACTGTTGGTCATTTGTAAGGTCTCATGATATCAAAATGTGAACGGCATGATGAGGAGGACTGTTTAAATCCCAATTCAAATCGATCTCCTTAATTTATTGGATGATTAAGGGATTAAACAACTGTGGTGAATTTTGCCATTAAGCTCCTTATTAGAGATCAGCAAGTTCTGCAAAAAGTACTGAAACATTGAACAGTTGGACATGTGAATTTTAAAGTTAAGAGATGGTCTCATTCAGTTCATTTTAAAAAAAATTCAGGAAATGTTATGTTCAAACTAAAATTTCAACCAAAAGCCAAATATCCCTAACTTTTTGAGATTAGTGTATACCCCAAAGTATGCCTCTGAAAGTTGGGACTGTTCCTTGCCCTTGAAATGTGATGGTTAAGAAACCAAACCTTTATTTACTAGCCTCACTGCAGCTGTTTCAGGAACCCCTGGGGCTCCAATGTATCTGGCCGGTCCACCAGCAGTGGTATCATGTATAGATTTCACATGACAATTCAGCCAGAAACTTGCCTGAGTGGTTACATGCCGTTCATGGGAGCAGAGCAATGCTTTATGTAATCTCACTGCTAGGGGACCAGTGGGAAACACCAGAGTCCCAGTGTCGGTTGAAGGATATGTTGTAATTTTCAGTGACGTGATTTTAGATGCAACAACTTTTATTAACTTTCAGGAGAGACTTGAACCAAGATGACAATTTCAAAAAATTTTTTAATTTGATGTTTTACCTTTATTCTGTGAATCAGTACAGATATGGCTATACCATATGTGTGTAGTTGTTTGTTGCTGCTTTTGCAAAATAAAAATATAAAAAAAACTTTTAAAAAATTCTGTGTTCCAAGAGCCACACTTTATTTTTCCATCAACGTAACTGTATAATGGCTTCTTTTTTGATCATGCAGTTCTTTGTCAACGGCACTATTTTTATTAAAAAATGTATTTATTAATTTATTAAAAACTTTTATTCCTGCTTTCTGGTAATGAATAAAACAAAACACAGCAGTTTTGCTTTTGTTTTCTGATTTTTATATCTTGTTTGGTTAACCATGTGGTATTAATAGGCTGTTTCCATTTTTCTATGGGACGGTATATTTATGGCGATAGAAATTTTATATATAGGTTTTTTTTTTTAGTTTTTGCTACTTTTGCACATTAAAAACGCTCTGCATGTAGCTGTATGTGAGCTTGTTTTTCTGTGGGATAAGTATTGTTTTATTGGTACTGTTTTGAAGTTTATTAAATACATTTTCTGTTTTGGGAAGACAAGGGGAGGGGCGAGGGTGATTTAAAAAACAACTATTCCACCATTGCTTGTTACTTTTTGTTTTTTACAGTGATCACTATGCAGTTTTAAAAACGTTGCTGTTATTATTCTGATCATTACCTTCACGATGACGTACATGCTAATGATTCTATCTATATTAATGGGCTAATTGCATATAGGATAAATGGAACCTCCAACCGCTCAAAAGTCACATCTTTAATATACACATCTTGTCCGTAGACAAGAATAGAATTGTGGAAACTGGCATTCATTTTTTGGCTAATTGTCCTAATTTACAGGTAGGAATAGTTGGAAGAACTGGAGCTGGAAAGAGTTCCCTCATTGCTGCTTTATTCCGTCTTGCTGAACCTGAAGGAAAAATTTGGATTGACAGACTTTTGACATCAGACTTAGGCCTACATGATCTGCGAAAGAGGATGTCCATTATACCCCAGGTAAGTTTTCATGGCTTATAAGACTTGTGATTTCAGTTTTTCTTGTTGATCGAGGAAGAAAGCATCCAGTATGTAGCCTTGATGAACATGTATGCATAGCAATATAAATACCTTGTAATACAGGTTAATGTCCTACAAAAAACTCTGGTCTGCCTACTCCTGAAATTTTTTTTAGTGTTCAGACTGTCTGCCTGCTGTGCACCGAGAGCGTTTTCCTATAAAGCCTTATTCTGTAAAGTACAGGCAGTCCCCGACTTACACCGTTCTGACTTACATCTGTTCCCTAGTTACAAACGGAGACTTATGGGGCATGCTGACACTTGTAGTTCCATGTTCCACAGCAGATAGTAACTGTGGAACGACAAGTTCCAGCATGCCACATCATCACATGAGGTAAAATCCTCTCAACAGGGGCACAGACAGCAAAACAAATGTAAAAACCCTTCCCTGCACCATCCAAAACTAAAAAAATACTTTTGTGCTGGAGTTACATTTAATAAATATACCTGCTCCGACTTGCATACAAATTCAACTTAAGAACAAACCTACAGTCCCTATCTCGTTCGTAACCCGGGGACTGGCCTGTATAGCATAGTTAGTTGCTGATAAGTGACCATACAGTTTCATGTGCAGGAAGATGGTGAAAAACCAAATTACCTGATGCTATATTCTGACTATTTCAGGAGCCGAAACCTCAGATTGTCACAGAAGTCTATGTGACTAAAAGGGGTCAACATTTTTTTTATGCTCGATTTCACAGTCAGCCCACGCTAAAAGTGAGAATAACTTGCATCCCAAACAGCCCATACACCAAAGAACACCAGTGCTGCCACTGCTTATAATATTGCCGATAGGTCCCAACATCACACATACAATACAAACTGGTACCAGCTATATGCTAGCAGTCACACCGGCAACATGGACAAAGTTGCAAATTATAGGCTAGACTAAGCCAGCTACCCTAATAACCATGCTTTTACAGATCACATCACCTGTTGGCAACTAGATGGAGCTAAACATGACTTTTATAATTGTCACAGGAAACAATATTAATATGTCCAAACATTTTAGAATAACTTTTGATGCGGGGCACACTAGAACCGTACGAAGCTACACATTTATAGCTTCAGTATGGCAATTCCAATCGCATTACTGCTGGAACAGGTAGAGCACTGTCAAAGTGGTTTACCTGAGCCAGTAGTGTCGTCTTAGCGCTAAAATGTAGAGCGGGTTCATAAATCAGGCGCATTCTATACTATTATAATGCGCACAAAAATTGGCCTCTAAATGCCAGAACTCATACATGTTGCCTAGGTATTTCTTCCTCTAGCATTTATTCAGAGTAACACTTAGAAACCTAGTATATCTTAAAGGATATCGCACATCCTGACATGAATGCATCATTACAACAGCAGACGGATATCAAAGACATTGGCGGACTTGCATTGCACACAGTCTAAGGCTAGGTTCACACAGCTTATTGCCGGCGTAATTGCGGGGACGGATTTCGCCCTCAATTATGCCGGCTGCTGTGTAGCGGGGAGGGGAGGGGGCGCTAGCCGGCTCCATAGACAACCATTATCCACGGCACGTATCCTGCCGGGATAATGTGCATGTCACTTTCTCCCCGCTCGCCGTATTTCGCGAGCGGGGAGAAGAGACGGAATCCATAGTTCTCTATGAGAACTGTGGATTACCGTAATGACTGGGACGGATTTGTGCCGTATTTCGGGCAGTACGGCGCGGAATACGGGACCAAATCCGTCCCAAAATAAGCCGTGTGAACATGGCCTAGTGCTCATTTTAGTATAAAAGAAAGGTCTGAGGAAATGTTTGTCAAAAACAGTTTAAAAGGCATTCTGTGGTTGTGGAAAATGGGTGTTTCTAAATAGGATTCATATTTATCTCTTTATCATCAGCGTAGAATCATTGAAAGATTCCCTCTCAAAAAAAAAAAAAAATTATTTCCCAAATGACTAGTTTTACGGCAAAGCTTAATTAGCACTATGATAGAAATACATGGGAAATGTTTGAAGGAGGTTGCATGACTTCTGAAGTCCCCATTGATTTCTACCTCCAACCTTTAGTATGTGATGATCTTCAGTGTCAGAGGTGCAGTCCAGTGGACATTGTCGCTAAATGTTCAGCAGCAGGGGCGTAACTAGAGAAGCCAGGGCCCCAAAGCAAACTTTTGGATGGGGCCCCCTCCACCCCACTCCCCCACCTCGCCCATCTCCCTGACCACAAACCATGTACGCAGGACATGCTTGTTAGACATAATGTAGATAATACTCAAGGGCAAGATACCGATCACCATACAGAGCACCATATATACAGCTACCAAACACAATGGACCTCATCTTCAACACGCCTCTGCCCCTATCTGACATCTCTAACTCTTTCCACACCCTATATCTGACCACAAACCTGCTTACTTCACCACTATCTCCTCCCCAACGGCTCATCCTGGCTCTCATATTCCATACGACCCCGCGGAAGTCTACAAAAACACATTCAAACTCTCACACTCTCTCTGACTCTCTTACACCTCTTTTCACTATCTCCTCATTTCAAGTGACCCAGACGCAGCACCACTTTCTACAACCACACAATCATACACCGCCCATCGGATCAGTCGCTCCTCTGCAAACACAACAGAACCCGCAAAATTGAACAGACAACCCTGGCACACCTGACTCTACCAACTAGCTGAGGCGAGACAGCTTACCAGAATTGCCTGAACGCCGCTAGGAAGAAAACTCGATCCATTGATGACTGCTGCCCGTATACAAACAACTCACTGCAGAACCATTATAAGTCCGCACATCGCTCAGCAAACAGAACTATTTCACACCACTCTCATATCCTCCCTGTCCCACAACCCGCGAGACAATTATTCAAAAAAACTTTCAACTCTCTGGTCTGCCGTCACCAACACGCTACTGCCCCAATTCCGCCTCTTTCAGCAGATGACACTTTGCAATTCACTTCTTCCTCCAGAAGATCACCTCTCAGAGAAAGCATTCAGCCGCAGGTCCCCACCACCTCCCTGACCTTCGCAACTGACTCTCCCCACTTAACTTGTTCCCCACGTCACTCATGACAGCTCTCCTCCTTAACTGATCCCAAACTCCCACCTCACTACTGTACGTCTTGACCCAACTGCACATCCCACCTCATCCCAGGACTCTGTGCTTCTTTCATCCCAGCACTCACCCATCTCCTTCAACCTTGATCAATAACCTCTGGGAGATCCTTACCTTGTGCCTTTAAACACATGCTACTATAACTCTCAATCTTAAAAACAACCATTGAACCCCTGACTGTCGCTGTCACAATTTATCGCCATCTCCACTGCTCCCTTTTGGCTTCCAAACTTCACACGTTCGAGCAGCCAAACGTCTCTATCTTCAGCTGTCCTTCCCACCTATCCTCCAGACTCTCTTGCTTGACCCACTACAATCTGGTTTTCGACCCCACCACTCTACGAAAACTGCGACCTAACCAAGGTCACTAATGTATCTTTGTATTGCTAAAGGCCTCATGGCCAATACTCTGTGCTCCTCCTCCCTAGGACCCGGTCCTCTGCTTTGTCCCTGATCGACCATTCCCTCCATGTAACAAATCCTCTCTCCCTCAGGCATTCACGACTTCTTGGCTCTTTCCTGGTCTCCTCGTACCTCAATGATTGGACTTTCAGCGGTCTCTCATTATCAACATCACTCTCCACGGCCTCTCTCTGTTGGTGTCCCCCTAGGGTCTAGTCACTGGGTCCACTACTTTCTCTATCTACCACCCTTCGGCCTCGGTCAGTCATAGCCTCAACAAGTGCTTTCGAATTACACTGTGATGCGGTTGACTACCCAACTCTATCATCTCTGGGCCTCAGATGTACTTCTCTACTGTCCGGATCCTGATGTCTGTCCTCCATTTCTCCCCTCCTCCATTTCTTCACGTCGACCTAAAACACTTAATGTGGAGGGGAAATCAGAACTCATCATCTTGTACACCGTCCACAACTCTACCCCTGCCCCTGGATCTCTGATATTACAGTCAACGGCCTCTACACTTTCACCAGTCCACAGTGTCCGCGTCTTGGGGTAATCCTAGACTTGCTTTTTCTTTCAACCACACAATCCAAAAGCCTCCTCACTCTCTGCCTTCCGCCTCCTCCTGAAAAAAAACATCTCTCGCATCCGCTTCATTCCATCGGCTATGCACTACAAAAATGCTGGTCCATGCCCATTGTCATCTCACCGCCTAGATACTGCAACATCTTCTAAGTGGCCTCCCAGCTAGCACCCTCGCTCCACTCGCCAATCCATCCTTAACTCTGGCTGCCCGTTACTATTCCACATCTCTCCTCGCTCTACTCCTCTGACCCGCTCCACTCTGCTAATCCCTCTCACTGGTCCCACTTGCCAGCGAAATCATTCAAGATACTAACACATGACCTTACAATGCTCTCCATGACCTATCCACACCCAGTACTCTCTGCGCCTAATTTCAACATATCTACCCCCACGCACTCTCCGCTCCTCACAGGAACCTTCTGCCTCTGCACTCCCCTTATCAGCTCCTCACACATAAACCGTTGCAAGACTTCTACCCGTGCTTCACCAACACTCTGCGATAAACTCACTGGCCAAGCACATCGACTCTCCTCACACTTTTCACCATGCTTCAAGTAAGCAACCTGAAATCCCATTTTTCAGGCCTTGCCTATAACCTTCACTAAACTTGTGCACTACTTCCTCCACAGAATGGTCTGCCCCTCAACACTCCTGTCCTCTTTCCCCTCCTTGGTAGATTGTAAGCCATCGCGGGGTAGGGTCTCTATCCCTCTGATACCGTGCCATATTGTTCATTATTCCCTTATCACTGTACTCGTTTTGGACTTATGTAATGTATGTAACACCCTCGAATGTACAGCGCCCTGGAATCATGGCGCTTTAAAAATAAATAATAATAATAATAATAATTACCTATACCCTTCTAGCATATGACTTTTGATTATACCACCATGAACCATGACCACAAATTACCACCACATTAGTGACCTGAATAATAACCCTACAATCATTACTGCAAGTCAGTACTACACAAAGACCAAGTCGTATCCGCCATACTAGTGGTATAAACCCAGTGTAAACAGGCTCTAGCACACTGTATATAACCACAATTAACAGTTACCATATAGTGGTTTGTACACCAGTGTACACAGGCTATGTAGACTGTTATAACCACAAATACATTGAGCATATTGTGGTAGACAACCAGTGTACACAGGATCTGTAGACATTTAACGTGATTACAGTGCTCAGTTTAATCTTGTGAGACTCGCAGGGAACTTGTTCTCTGAGTCGTTTGACTTTCCCTTTGTTATGCAATTCGGTCCAGTCTCAGCCATCATGATGAACATATCCCGACCACTACTAGTCCCGGTCAGATTTCGTCACAAATATTCTTAGAATCTGACTTTTTCCGAGACACCTGCCTCCCTGCTATATGGGGTTCATTTAGGCAGGCAGGGTTTAGATAGGATTTATGGGGGGCCCCAGATAGGCAAGGTTTAGGTAACAGTAGGAGTTGCCCATATAGGCAGGCAGGTGGGCTTTAGGTAGCTATAGGGAGCCATACAGGTAGGACAGGGGTTAGGTGGGTCTATCGGGGCCATATAGGTAGGGTTTAGGTAGCTAAATGGGTGCCCATCATAAATGACACATGCAGGATTCGGGGGCTATTAGGTATGGCAAGCGATCTAGGGGGCGTATACGTGCTATATATGCAGGACTAGGCTTCACAGTAGCTATAGGGCTATTCAGGCAGGCAGCCTTTGAGCTATATAGGCAGCCTTTAGGGGACTCTGCAGGCAGGCTGGGGGGCTCTGCAGGCAGGCTTAGGGGGTATACAGGCAGGCTTAGGGGGTATACAGGCAGGCTTATGGGGTATACAGGCAGGTTAGAGGTTTTATAGGAAGGCTCTGTTAGGGGGTATATAAGGGCAGGCTTAGGCGGCAGCGTAATAATAAGAAATAAGTTTACTTACCTCGGTCCACGCTCCCCCGTTGCGGCCTGCGACTGGCAGCTTCTGTGCTGCAGAAGCGGGCGGACGCAGTGATGTGGACCATCACCGCGCGTCGCCAACGTGATCACAACGGAGGGCCGGCAGGGGAAGTAGCAGAGCGTTCGTCGCTCCGCATTGACATCTCCACGGCAGCGCTGCCTCTGAATGCAGGGCCGAGATTGCGGCGGGCGTTCATGAGGCAGTATGCGGCCGGGCCCGCGTCAAGCTCCTCGCTGCCCGTCCGCAGTGAACTGTTAAGTTCACTGTCGGCGGGCCCAGGATTGGATTACCGGGGTAGCGGACGGCGAGTAGCAGCATGCCCCGAGGCGCCGGGCCCCCCAAGCGCTAATAGGCCCCGGCCTCCCCAGGGCAATTTGCTACGTGCTGCTTACCCGGTAGTTATTGCCCCTGTTCTAGCAGGTTTGTCTGGTATGTTTGCATTGGGCTGTTATTATGTTTAGCTAGGTTAGGTCATGTGACCTCTATGTTTAAATAGCGACGACGTGAGATACACCAGCACTAGTACGGTATTAACTTGTTCTACTCATTGCCAGAAACCTTTTTATGCAGTGCCACATGAGTAGTGCAACTGATGTAAACTTTACATGAATTGTTGTTTAGTAGTATTCTTAAGCTATCGTCTCTAAAATCAGTGCTGCTGTTCGTTCACCCAAGTGTCATGCCTCTATTTGTGAAAGAGCACTAGTTCCTAAAGCAAACAATGTTGGTTATTGATCTTAATGCAGTGCAGTTTAAGAACAAGACCGCTCTTAACAAGACCTGAGTCTTGTGATATCAAATAGCAGGATAAGAATTACACGGCATTACATGACAAAGGAACATCTCTATTTATTTGTGTGTATGTATATATATATGTGTGTTATATATATACTATACTATATATTTTTTATATATAATATAGATATTTATCGAATATATATTATATATATATATAATATATATATATATATATAGCTCTGGAAAAAATTGAGACTCCATACTGCAAACATTTTCAGTTTCTCTTATGTTTCTCTTTCAATGTATGGATTCTTGAGAAAAAATGTAACATTGTTATGTTTATTATATAAAATACTGACAACGGTCTTCCGAAGTTCAAAAGCAACAAAAATTTGTTATTTTATTTGCAGTATATGAGAAATCTTCAAAATAAAAAAAAGAAGCAGTTCTGTCAGTCCTCCAATAGTTCATATTTCTTTAGAAACAATAAGACTAATGTTTTAAGTTACGAATAGTTTTCTTTTCAACTCTGAAAGACATATTGCTATAGAAAGTGAATCTAACCCCCAAAATATTTTTTTAACTATATAAATAGTTAAAAAGATTAAAACAGAAAAATGTTGGCCCTCTTGAAATAAATAACATGAGGCGAGATAGGAGACCAGTAGTAGAGGGCGATGGAGGAACAAAGCAAACCTGATTAAACACTTTGTGTCTCCACTGTATTTACCGGGAAAGGAAGATGACCTTTGCTGTTGAACAGAGGGATGAGTTAAACGCCAACGTTAAAAAGTATACTTGTCTAAGAAGTGCAGCTCAGTCCTTAGGAAGATAAAATAGACAAATCCCCTGTCCAGATGGCATTACCCAAGTGTCCTCTAAGGGACGTTAAGTGATGTCATAGATACGGCACCATATTCTTACATTTTTATGGACTGACCTCTAATAACGGGGGTAGTCCCAAAGGATTGGCGCATGACTAATGTAGTGACAATATGTCAAAAAGGGGGTGTAAGAAGTGATCCAGGAAACTTATAGGCCTCGATAAATTTAACTCTGTTGTAGGTAAAACGTTTGAAGGTTTTCCTCAGAGATGCTATCCTGGATCTATCTCACTGAAAATAACATGTATAACGCGTTCAAAACGGGTGTTATGACAGGATCGATCCTGTCAAGACTATTCTATCGCTTTATGAAGGAATTTCAGTGCTAGGACTGGATCGGGGAGAGGGCACTGGATGTCATATATCTAGATTTTTCTAAAGCATTTGATACGGTGTCACCATTAAAAGGTTGGTAAATAAAATGAGTAATGGCCTTAGGATCCTGGGGGGAAAATGTGATGCACACACGTGGCGTAAGATAACTGGCTCATCTGGCATAGGAAATACAAAGGGTAGTAATTAAAGGGCTACTTACTCAAGAATGGTTTGCTGTTACTTGTGGGGTACCACCAGGGGTTAGTATTGGGCCATATCCTCTTTAACATTTTCACAATTAATGATGTATACACAGGGTTTACCAGTAGCAATAATCGATCTTTGCAGATGATATTAAGCTCTGTAAAGTAATCAACACACATTAGAGGATAATGTTTTATTACAAAGGATCTGGGATATGTTGGCTAGGCCTGGGCAGGGAAATGGCAGATGAGGTTTAATATCAGATAATGCAGGTTATGCCCATGGGAGGAAAATCCATTAATGATTACATGTTAAATGGAAACATTGGGTAAAAGTGCATGGTAGGAAGGACTTGGGAACTCCTAGTGGACAGTAAAACTATAACTGTAGCAGCCAGTGTCAGACAGCAGGCTGCCAGCTCAAATAGATCTATGGGGTGACATTACAAAGCGGGGCATAGCGGCACATGATGCGGAACATTCATTCTCCCATGTATACTAAGTCACAAATGGAATATTGTGTACAGTTTTGGGCACAGTGGCACAGGAAAGACATTGTAGTGCTTGAACAGGTACAGAGGCTGCGGGGAACAAAAATAATAAAAGGACGTGGCGTGGGACTACAATACCCCAGAAATATTAGCAAGATTAGGGTTATTTAGTTTAGAGAAAAGACGGGCTTCGGGGGGAGAAATAATAAATATGTTTAAATAAAATGAAAGGTAATAGAGTGATACTCTCCCTATGATCCATTTATTACAACAGGGCTTGTATCTTCGGAACAAGGCGGCATCCTCTACACGTTCTTGAGGAATGACAAGTTTGCTAACATTAAAACATAGAAAGGGTATTCCTTTACTGTAAGGACAGTGAGGAACTGTGGAATTTTCTGCCAAGAGGGACTTGTCATGTTAAGTTCAATAACAGTGTTCAAAAGGGTTTGGATGCATTTCTGGAGAGCTGGCGGTGCCGGGTTAAAAAGGTTAAAATTAAAGGAGTTAGGGGGCCGGTAAATAAACGGGAGATATTATTATAAAGCAATTAAATATATGATAAAAAAAAAATAAATAAAATCTAAACAGAAAAAAACAAAAAATAAAAAAAATATTAGACTATAGCGCGGTAAAATAAATGTAAAAAAAAAAAAAAAAAAAAATATTTTTCTAAAAAAAATTTAAATAATCAATGGGCTCGCTGACCGTGTCAAATATATATAAGAACGGATAATATAAGATAATATATAACAAGTTATAGTGTTCGCTAGGATTCTTGAGAGGGTCATTGATCAGGGATTTTTACGATTACAGATTGGCAGGGTCGGAAGGAATTTTTCCCTAAAATGATGGAACAGTTGGCTGTCTACCTCATTGGGTTTTGTTTGCCTTCCTCTGGATACAAACACCTTAGCACAAAGGCTGAACTGGATGGACGTCTTTGTCTTTTTCGGCCTTCAATAAATATGAATATTATGAAACTCCTTTGGCATGGGTAAAGTTTTATTTTTTCTTCAAATTCCACATTTCGCTGGCCCTATTTCAGAGAAAGTGTGTGAAACAAGGTTGTATATTGGCAAGAGGATGATGAAGACCTCAGCAGTGTTTGGTTAGAACGTTCCTGCTGGTTAATAAGATGTGGTGCTGGGGATAGAGCTCCTAATCAAGAAGATCTTTATTTAGATAATGAGATGTTCAGGTGGTGGGTTTGCTAACTGGAATGGGAAATGGCTGTCCAGAATGTAGAGATGATGATTTTTAGATAAACTGTGCAGTGGTCTCTTGTTTTTTTTCATAGCTATTTAGTTTTTCCTGAAAACTTCTCATAATTCGTATTTATAATGTGAGTTGGCAATAAGGAATAGAATGATGTCCAATTAGACACATTGCCAGGTTTATGACAATAATGTTTTGTTATTTGAAATAATAATTTTCTAACTTCAAATTTGCTTTCGTTTAAAGGAATGCATCCTTTGCAGTAATTTCTTACTGGGACGCAGGACACCTGGGGCATTTCTACTGTTATTTTGCGTGGGGTAGTATCGGTGATTATTTGTCATCACCATATGACTGACAATGTATACACAGCCACAAGAATATTGGTTCGGCTTGATGGACAAGTGTTGCGTGGACCTTTTGGTAGTGAGGAAGTCCCTCTTCAGCGCATGGGGGGGGAGGATCTTGAGTGTCTGACGCGTGGTAACTCCAGTAAGATAGTAGTACTGCTGATGGATCTGTCCTATTTAGTTGCGTGACAGGAGTGTGGAGGGGTGCGGGGGGGCATGGGGCAGGTGGTTGGTGGAATGGGGACTCCTAGCAAGCACTGTCCCAGAGATGGCAATGGCGTTGCAAAATGGTGGTGATAGCCTTCCTTATCAAGTATCCATTTCACCGCAGCCTAAGCAACCAGACCAGCTCAGTACCTACCACCATGCTTGGACGTTGGCATCAGGCACTCTCTTCACAGCATCTCTTTCAGTTGTTCTGTGGTCTCACAAATGTTTCTTCTTGTGTGATCCAAACACTAAACTTCGATTTTTTTTGTCCATAAAACTTTGTTCCATCTTACCCTCAGTCCCAATGTCGTGGTCTTTAGCACCATTTTGATCTTTTCCTTGTTAGTAGCTCCAGTGCTCGACATGGCCTTTTCTTTGCTAGACTCTGCCCTGAAGGCCAGCATACTGGAGTCGTCTCTTCACTGTACGACTATTGACACTGCATTTTGTCGGGGTAGACTTTTAATGAAGTTGCCATTCTTGAGGGACATGTGAGGCTGTCAATTTCTGTCAATAGAGAAATTTAGGTCTCCACTTCTCTTTCTACTATGATAGAGCTGTATTTGGGCTCTCCCTTGAAAGCGGCTGAGTGTAGTACACTCTATTGTAGGTAATCTTTCAGTTTGCTGGCGCAATTTCTCGCATGGATATAGCCTTCATCTTTTAGTCAAGAATAGGACATGTCGAGTTTCATCATCACAAGTTATCTTTTTGGCTTATGTTTGCGAGTTTAATGGAACAAAATCAAATGTTAACGCTCCAGATTTTCAAAACTAGCTGAAAGAAGGAAGGTAACAGTTTTATAGATCTTCTTACTAGGAAAAAACGGTTTTCAGCTGTGCTAACATATTTGCACAAGGTTTTCAAGGTTGTTCAAAATATCCAATAGCTTTCTTACACTAGTTAGGGCCTCGTTTACACGGTTATGCTGACGCGGGATTGGGGCACCGTACTGCGCGCCGGATTGTGCGACTGTATGTACCGGCGCTCCAAAATCCGCCGGATAGCAATTATGGTAATCCACTGCTACTCTTAAGACGAACTGTGGAATCCGTCGCTACTCCCGCTATGCGAATCTCACGTCCCGCGGGGGAAATAGTGACATGAACATTTATTTACGGGCGGTCGCGCAGTTTAAACAATGCTTTGTCTGTGGTGGCCCGGGTGGCAGCGCCCGCCGCGCTCCGGCCCCGCGCCCCACGTTCCGCCCTTATTCACGACGGATTTGTGAGTCATTACGGTCTCACAAATCCGTCTGGGAATAAGCCGTGTGAACACGGCCTTAGCAAAAAACAATGATACCATTAGAACACTGGAGTGATGTTGTCTGGAAATGGGGCTATATACACCTATGTAGAATATTGCAGTTAACTAACCAAGACGTTTGCAAGCTAGGAATAGTCATTTCCCACTTGTATAGAGTGTATTCTTGATCGATTTATCGTTTGGCTTCATTAAAAAAACTGTGCTGTTTCTTTCAAAAATAAGGTCGATTTCTTAAGCTGAACCCCATGTTTTCAAACGGAGTGTGCTTATGGATATATATAAAGGTGGGTGTGTGTATGTATGTGTATATATGTGTGTGTGTGTATATATATATATGTGTGTGTGTATGTATGTGTGTGTGTGTGTGTATATATATATATATATATGTATATATGTTACAGGTATATGAAGCTACTGTTACTTACTGTGACTGTAAAGCAGGAGCTTTTAGGTGTTCTGATTTATTGTTCTTCGTTTGATATATGGTTGTGTGAGGTGTATATTGTTAGAAACAAAAGGATTTTAAGAGCGCTGATTAATTACCTCTTTTTTGCATAGCCATACCAGAAGTCAATGGGCAGAGTTGTATGGAAAAGTACAGATTCTTTGTAGCCTAATACAGAGCTTTGTCTCTGCACATTGAAGGCTTCATTAACACACAGTGCAGCTGCTCACCAAAGCTAGTAACCTTTTTATTTCCAAAGAAGACCCTACACAGACTTAAAATATCTTTTTCTTTTGTTCGTTAACAATATGCTTTTTCTCCTGAAAACAAATGTTGTTAGGTTTTCCTTTATGCCTTAGTTCAGACAGACTCTTTAGAGGTCTTGTTAAGTGGAAGTGATAGGAATTACTTGCGAAATAAACTTACTGTCAAGAGTCTACATTTTTGGATTTGTTTTAACTTCCACTAAACAACTGCCATTTTATGACTGTCTAGGCTATGTCTCCATGGCATAGCAAAACGTTTGTATTTGACAGTTTTAGTATTCTAAAACCGCTGAAAATACGATTGTTCAGGCAGCCCATAGACAATAATAGAAAAAAAACGACCTGTAGTCTACACAGGTCGTTTTCTCTGCTCGTCTTCTGGCGCCAGTATATTATACAACATGTTGTATAATACGCCGGTGCTTTGAGTTTTTTCGTCGGTTTCCCATACAATTGATTGTATGGGTGACTGCAAAAAAAACAGAACCAACCGCAGTTTGTGTGCAAAACGTGACAAAAACCGCGGTCATGCATCAGAAAAAAATGGTCGATTTTCAGCCATTTTTTGTCCGATGGAGTTTAGACATAGCTTTAGGGTATGTTCACACGATGTACTGCGGCATGTATATGTGCCTCAAGCTAAGGTCAGAATCAGGAGTCCAGGAACAAGGACAAGCAGTAGGTAAGGCATGGCAGGGCACTTCACTTTTTTAATAGATTGCTAGACCTGACATCAACCTTGGGTGTCAGTTGCCTCGGCAAATCTATGCAGACAGAAATGGAGAACTGCAGCTGGAGAGAAGCTGGAGAAGACAGAATGCAGTGCTGGAACAAGGTGAGGTGAGTAACAGAAGGCATATATGATAAAATGGGTCTTTGTCTAGGAAATTTGTCACAGTCTCATAAGCTATTTTCTTTTGAAGCACCTGGACACAGATATTCCTCAAGAATAGCCATATATCTTTTGGCACTTTTACGTCGTTACTTCCTTAATCTGTTCCATGGACATTTTATTCGTCTCATGATTGTTACTTTGCACTAACCTTATCAAGGTGGTGTTTGGCATGTTCTTGAAGCCATTTTAGTCAGAAAAATGAACTTATCAATGGCAGTTATAACATTTATAAAAATCACATCACCACTGAACTTTTCTACACAAGCTCAAAACATTACATTTATGCATATTTCTCAGTATATATTAGATGTACAAAATGCATCATACATTGGGAAAAACAAGACATAGTCAGGCATATGTTCATCCTTTGATGACTTGCACTATAACTCTTAGGGTATGTTCAAACGGCGTGTTGGATCCGTTTTTCTATCTGTTTTTAGATGCGTGTTTGGATCCATGTTTCGGACCTTAAACAGACCCAAAAATGCAGCTAACAATGTGCAGTATGATTTACATTGCTTGCAACTCGTTTAGACGAGTGATCGCTGATGCGTGTTATACGTGCGTCTTTGTGATGCCTCTTTTGGATCTTTTCAAAGAATTGATGTGTCAATTCTTGATCTGTTTGACACAGCAGACACTCTATGTAAAACTAAAGGGAGCGTTTCTGCTGCAGCAAAAACTCATCCAAACACACCTGTGTGTTGGATGCATTTTGGATGTGATTTACACAACACTTTTGAATGTGTTTTTCGGATCCAAAAACGGATCCAACACGCCGTGTGAACATACCCTTAATATTACATTACTCTGTCAATGTGATCAACACACAGCATAGTTTTTGCTGCAGTGCCTTAGTTTAACTAAGATATGTGGAGGATTAGCGGCAGTCAGGTAGCAGGCTGGGCTTCAACAGGCAGAGACAGTGACACAGGATTTAAAAGTTCAAGTCCAGGCAAGCCTGGGTTTGTTCAAAGGGCAAATCAAAACACGGCCTTAACTTCAGGCACAAAACATAAAACAAAACCTGCTCGGCTGAGCTCTAACTAAACACACAAGACCTAACTATACCAGAGACACACTAAGTCACCCTGGGTGAGCTGCAAACACAAGTCGCATGTGTTACTCACATTATGGCTCCAGCAAACACCAGCAACAGCCATGACAGGCCTGCATACTCAGGCTTTAAAGGCCTGATACCAGCCTCACCTGGTGCGTGAGAGTGGCCACCCACGCTTCGCTTTGACCACTCCAAGAAAAGCCGACCCAGATAAAGCATACTGGAACCGCTTATACTAACATGTCAATAATCACTGACACATAAGAACTGTCGACCCTCCTTCACCGAGCCCAGGCCTCTCGGTGACGGGCATTGGTACATTTCCAAAGGCCACATAGGAAAGCATTCTCTGGGAAATGTACCTTCCCTCAACCACTCAGCCTGTCACGGTCTCACAGATACCACAGCCAATAGCGACTGGGGCATTTAAATATATTAAGGGCCAATATAGAGATCTCGCTAAAGATTTATTTATACCCAGGACTGTATTTAGAACAAGGGGGCATCCTCTACGTCTTGAGGAAAGAAAGTTTCTACATAAACATAGAAAGGGATTATTTACTGTTAGAGCGTTGAGACTGTGGAACTCTCTGCCAGAGGAAATTGTCATGGTGAATTCACTAACAGAGTTTAAGAAGGGCTTGGATGCATTTCTGGAGCGTGATAATAAGTTATAGTGACTAGGATTCTGGAGAAGGGTCTGGATACATTTCTAGATGTAATAATATAACAAGTTATAGTGACCAGGATTCTGGAGGGGGGTCGTTGATCCAGGGATTTATTCTGATTGCCAGATTGGAGTCGGGAAGGAATTTTTTCCCTAACATGAGGACAATTGGCTTTTACCTCATGGGGGTTTTTGCCTTCCTCTGGATCAACACTTTAACACTTTAGCAATACTTTAGCAAAATGGGCTGAACTGGATGGACATATGTCTTTTTCGGCCTGACAAACTATATAAAGGCCTAACAAAGGCCACAGACATGGCATAATAGGGTGCCTGTCAGGGTTCCCAATTAAAACTAAAACTCATCTTGCAAAGAAACAAGCTTTCATTATGGCTCTTAGAATGCCACAAATCTGTCAAAAAATGCTGTTTCATTAAGAATAGGTAAATGAAAAGTTAACATAGAAAGTAATGCTAAACATAAGCAGGAATAAATCTTTCCAACACTGTTGTTAAGTCTATAGGATTTTCTGCTCCTGAAACAAAAAGGCAAGGTCAGCTTCATACTTTCCATTATCTGAAAAAGTGTTTCAGTTTTTAAGGCAGTGTTTTTTGATCAGTTTTTTTGAGCCAAAGTCAAATATGGGACCAGCAACAATGAGAAGTGAAAATTATTTCTTTGTATTTTGCATTCCTTTTAAATTCATTGCTAACTTTTGGCTAAAAAAAACTGCAGTGTCTGTATTCCAGCCTTAATAAATCTTGCAAGAAATTAAGTTTTCAATTTTTGTCCTTTCTTTGTCCGTTGTGAACTATAAAGATGGCCAAGGGGCAAATTTGTGATTGGTCTCATAGTGCTTGGTCTATTACTGGATATGGAAGTGTAGGAATGGAGAGCCAGCTCTAACATGAAGTTTGAGACATAGTGGCAGAAACAAGAAGGAAATGGCTGATCTCCTAGGATATATCTTGAAGAATTTTATACTACTCACAAAAAGTTAGGGATATTTGACTTTTGGTTGACATTTCAAGATGAACATAAAATTTCTTGAACATTTTTTTAAATGAATAAATGTATAAGACCATCTCTTAACTTTAGAATGCACATGTCCAACTGTTCATTGTTTCAGTACTTTTTGCACAAATTGCTGATCTCTAACAAGGAGCTTAATGGAAAAATTCCCGACAGGTGTTTGATCCCTGAATCGCCCAATATATTATGATTGGGATTTCAGTAGTCCTTCTCATCATGCTTTTCTCCTTTTGACATATGAGACCTAGACAACACCTTACAATTGTTCAACAGTGCCGCGTCATTGCTCAGGATGCTAAGACGGAAATGGCCACTGAGCTAAGGGTGTCAGAGTGTCATCAGCAGGTTGTAACAGAAAGATTGGAAGAGTCACAGAACAGCAAAGAAGTGCACATCCTTTAGCTACATAACACACTGATGACCGCTTCATTGTAAACAATGCCCTATGGAACCGGATGATGAATGCCACACCACTCCAGGCACTTTTAAGGGAGAAGAGAGGCAGCCAAGTGTCACGTCGGACCATTAGTAACCATGTACATCAGTGTGGTTTGTGTGCTAGATAACCGGCAAGGGTACCAGACCTGACTGATGCATAATGCTCTCCTTGATGTCTTCAGCATCGTTGGCAGCCCTCATTTCTGTTCACAGTGAATCGACTTTCATTACTGAACAGCACTGAGGACCACTGGTTCCCTGTCCAGCATAGATGCTCCCTGGCCAATGCAAAACAATTGTGCCTGGTGGTGTAGTCAGGTACCCCAGCTGGTCCTCTAGCACGCAGACCTTGCTGATGTAAACAGTGAATGGTCTGACGTAACACTTGGCTGCCTTTCCCCTCCCTTAAATATGCCTGTAGTTGTGTGGCATTAATCATCCGGTTCCACAAGGCATTGTTTACAGTGTATCTCTGTTGCAACATGGTGATAACACTCTGGGACACTCTAAGCTCAGTGGCCACTTCTGTCTGAGAGCATTCTGCTTGAAGCGTAGCAACGGTGATGTACTGTTGATCAATTATAAGGTGTTATTTTGGTCTCATGATGTCAGAATGTGACCCCCTAAATTTATTGGGTGATTCAGGGCTCAAACACCTGTTGTGAAATTTGCCTTTAAACGGGTTCTCCCGGACTATCTTTGTATTTGTTATAGAGCTCACAACTTAATTATAGTGAACTTTGTAATTGTTATTCATTAAAAATTAGTTGCCTGTTCTGCTTTGCAAAACCAGGCAGTGTGCCCTTTACTCCCCTCCATCCTACTTCATGCAAACCATGTGATGTCCATTGATCACCATTGGCCTCAATAGATGTTTTGTCATCAATTAGTGGGTGTGCTTTGAAGCCAGGCTCAGCTCAGAAACACTCTCCTGTTGTGGGTGAGACCTGAGCAGAGAAAGCTCTGGCTGCCTCCAGTGACTCATCAGTCACTATGTAAACAAAGGTGCTGACAGGACTGCAATGTAATATACAGAGCTGGAGGGGGAGGGTGTTATACATGTGGACAGATGCACACTTGCAGTGATAACTATGTGTGTCTAGTGACTCATCACTGCTAGCTGCTAGAGTCTAGATGCCTTCATTACTGTGCACTGTATTTACCTCTGTTGATAGGAGGAGATGTCTTTTTGATAAATTTGCTGAATAGACTTTTTCACCTGGTTAGAAGACTTGCATTGATTGGCTGAATGTGCACTTTATATAGTAGTGGTGCCAGGGTAAAGCATCATGAGACGCTGCAATGACATCACTGGGTACAGGAATGATGCTACATTCTACTACAGCAGGCACACAGCTTTCCCATAATCAAAAACTGATTGCTGTGGGGGATGTGCCATCACCCACCTTTTCTGAATGATAGATAGGCTATCCATTGTACAGGAAAGCAGGGTGATGCCACATTCCCCACAGCAGTCAGAGTTACAATGATTGGATATATATGTACCTGCTGTGGGAGATGTACAGCATATACATAGAAATATATAAACCAAATTATATATTTGTACATGTATTTCATATATCATAGGATGAGGAAAGCATGTTTTTTTTTACCATGTTACAAACTAATTGGTGCACTGTACTATGCACAGCCTGCTGCAGAAATCCAGGAAGTGAACTGGAGCAGAGATGCAGGGGGCATGAGGTGTACATGTCTGATAATAATGATGGAAGGGTGTACAGGATAGGGCTGAACAGTGCTGGGAGGATTAGGGTGCAGGTGCAGGGAAGCCCTAGATTGTAACTGCAGCACATTGTGGGACTTGTAGGAAAGAGCTGCTGAAGAACTACTGACCCTCCCACAAGCAGGAATTTACATGAAAAAGTCGATTTGATAGATGAATAAAGAGTCAAAAAAAAGAAAAAGAAAACAGAAGATAGGGAATATTTTTACTTTTCAATAAAAAATAATTGGGTTGTTAGGCCCCCAAATATAACAGAACCCAGGAAGATGACTTGGGCAAATAGATGAGGGGAAATCAAAAATGAGGTTATTATTATGGGCGACTTTAAAATTCCAGAACTAATTGGGAATCTGAGTTGTACTCTATAAAGGAAACAGGTTTTTGTAAATAATAATGATAATTACCTTTGCCAAATGGTGCGGGAACGACTAGGGGAAAAGGCCCCTTCTAACTAATATTAAAAATAGACCGACGAGAAACAAAGGTTCAGGTTGAGGGGCATGGGAAAATTGTGCCCATAATATAATAAATTTTCGTTTTCCTTCAATAGAGTTTTTTTTGTCAGGGCCAAAAAAAACAAAATTTTAGGGGCAAATTTTTTTTGCTTAGGGGGGCCCTAAACGTATTGCTGGGCAATGTTTTTAAAATTGGCGAAAAAAATTTAATAAATGGGAATTTTTAAAAAAAACATCCAGGCTACCATGTGGGGGGTACATACCTTAGGGTAATAAAAAAATTAGAAACAGGAAAACCCCCTGGGATCAACAGGGATGTAAAAGGGCAAAAAAAAAACAAAAAAAAAAAGCGTTTCACCTATTTAAAAACAGGGGGGAGTGGGGCACAAAGAAGTATAGGGAAAAAATAAAGTGTGTAAAAATAAAGAAAAAAGGAAGCAAGGGGAGAGGGAAAAGGACATATTGCTATAGAAAAAAAACTAACCAAAATTTTTTTAAAACTATATAAATAGTAAAAAAATTTAAAAGGAAAATTTTGGCCCCTTTAAAAAATTGGGAAAGGACAGTAGAGGGCTGAGAAAAAGCAAAGTTTTTAAAACCCCTTTTTTTTCTCCCTGTTTTTTTCGAGGGGAGCCCTTTCCTGTTAAACAGGAGATGTGGTAAACCCCCAATTAAAGTTTTGTTAAACCCCGGGAAAGAAGGCGCTCCGTCTTGGGAAAGTTAAAATAGACAAATCCCCAGGCAGATGGATACACCCCGGCCTAAGAGAGTTAAGTGATGTAAAATGGGCCCCCTATTTTTAAATTTTTTAGGATGTCTAATAAGGGGTATTCCCAAGGATTGGGATATCAAGTTTTTTTCAATATTCAAAAAGGGGTCAAAAGTGACCGGGAAAATTTAGGCCGTAGTTTAACCTCTGTTGTAGGTAAAAGTTTGGTTTTTCAGAGTGTATCCGGGTTTCACTGAAAAAATGAAAACGCCGTTCCAGCAGGGTTCATGAGGTGGCCCGTAGACAAATTCATCAGCTTCTATGAGGAAGTCAGTGCTAGACTGGATCGGGGTGAGGCACTGGTGTCATTATCTGTTTTTCTAACCCATTTGAACGGTTTTTCAATAAAAGGGTTTGGTAAAAAAAATGGAATGTTGGATGGGGAAAAAATGTGTGCAAGTGGGTAATAATGGCTCATGATAGAAAACAAAGGGTAGAAATTAACGGAAATACTCAGACTGGATGTGTTATGTGGGGTACCACAAGGGTCAGTATTGGGCCCTTTTTTTACTTTTTCTTAATGATTTAAAAAGGGAATACACGTAGAATATAAACTTTGCAGACGATACTAAGCTCTGTAAAGTTCAACACAATAGGGAAATTTTGTTATTACAAAGGGATCTGGTAAGTTGGAGGCCTGGGCGGGGAAAATGGCAGATGAGGTTTAACATGAAAAAATGAGGTTTATGCAAGGGGGGAAGAGAAATCATTAATGTTACATGTTAAAGGAAAAAAACATGGGAAAAAAGTGAATGGAAAGGATTGGGGAATCTGGTGGAAGTAAACTTAATTGTAGAGCAGTGTCAGGCAGCAGCACCCAAAGAAAATAGGATAGGGGTGCATTAAATGGGATAGATGACATGATGAAACTTATTTCCCATATACAAGTCCTGGTTAGACCCCATGGAATTTGTGTACAGTTTTGGACCTGAAGGAAAGCATTGTGGTTGAAAGGTCAAAGGGGGCAAAAAAATAATAAAAGGGATGGGTGGATACGTCACAAAAGTTTGGGGAAAAAATTGGGGTTTTTTTAGTTTAGAGAAAAAAAGGCTTGGGGGGACTAATAAATATGTTTAAATTTCCCTCAAGGTCAAATAGGATCTCTCCAAGATTTATTTATACACAGGGTGTGTCTAGAACAAGGGGATCCTTTACGTCTTGGGAACGAAAGTTTTAAAATAAAAAAAAGGGATTCTTTACTGTAAGAGCAGTGAGATATGGGAATTTCCCCTTGAGAGGGTGGTCATGGGAATTCAATAAAAAGAGTTCAAAAAAAGGGTTTTGGTGCATTTCTGGAGGGAATAATTTACAAATTATAGTGTCTGGATTCAGGAGGGGGTATTGATCCCGGGGTTTTTTTGATTGCCAGTTGGAGTCGGGAAAGGGTTTTTTTTAAAAAAGAGGACAATTGGTTCTATTTGGGGGTTTTTGCCTTCCCCTGGTAACACCTTTGCAAAAGGCTGAATAGAGGACGACTTGTCTTTTTTAGCTTACAAAAATGAAACTATGAAACTATGAAATTTCTGTTTATAATGTTCATGAAACATTAAACTCCCCCGGGTAACTCCCTTAAAACCCTTAATCCCGGCCCGAAAAGTAGTTAATGACAGAATTTTTTTTTTTGTTTCTGCCTCCCTTTGGGTTTTAACAGTTGTAACTTTTTTTTTTTTCATTGAAGGTTGGATGAGGCCTGTTTTATTCGAGCAAGTTGTATTTATGGGGGGAAAAGTTTAAGTTCATTTTAAATATTGCAGAATTTTTAATTTTTTTTTTAATTTTTTTTTTTTTTTCACCTTATATTTCCCCCGTAATAATGTTTTGATTTTAAATTCTCAGATTATTAAAGTCATGTGGATACCGAATATGTGTAGGTTTTTTTGTGTGTTTAATTTATGCACAATTATTTATTAAATTTTTTTTTTTTACAAATTTTTTTTTTTTTTTTTTTTTTTTTTAAAACCCTGAAGGGGAAAGTTTTACTTTTTTTTTTTTTTTATACTTAGTAATGTTTAGCTTTCTATATGCTAATAAATTATAATCTTGTCAGTCTGACCAGGCAGTGATCAGGACCCAAAGGTGGCCTGTTGAATTGTTACACGGCAGCTTGGGGCCATCTAGGGCCCCCGATGTCTGTGCAGCCCTTCCAGGTCTGTCGGGTCCCCCGAGTGTTCGTCACCGACAGAGCAGGGGGCCCTTGATTGCGCTGTGTTAAGCACCGCCCCAATCAAGGGTTAAAGCTCGGGTTTTCCCCCCGTGCTCACAGGACATGTTTGGGATCGGGGCTGTGAGTACAACCCCCGATCCCAGCGCAATTTTCGCGCCGGGCGCCGCAATCCCCGAAGTCTACAGCGACGCCCCAAAAGACGTCGGTGCGAAAGACCCCCACCCCGGGGCCGTAAAAGACGGTGTGGGTCCGTTAAGGGTTAAAGTCCCTTTCTGAGATCGCAAGTTGTGCAAAAAATACTGAAAGAGTGAACAGTTGGACACGTGCATTCTAAAGTTAAGAGATGTTGTTAGTTCATTTAAAAAAACGTTTCAAGAAATTTTATGTTCATCCTGAAAATTTTAACCAAAACCCCATATCAACTTTTTATAGTTGTGTTATTTTTCACGGTTTTTTACGATTGAGCCCCTATAAGAAATTTTTTGGGGTTTTTTCATATTTTAAATTTGCCTTTTAAAAATGAAAACATTTGAAGATGTGTATAAAAGTAGAGTGATGTTTAAAATTTTTGCATTTGGATATGCAAATTACAGGTTAATTTTTGGATTTATATTTCCCCTACAGTTTTAATCATTTGAAGTGAAATAAGAGGCTAGTGTTAAACACATGTAAGAGTGGTTACATTATAAACTATTAATGCCATTTCATGTGCAGACAATTTTATCGTTTAAAATGGAAAAAAAACCCATTTATTGTTGGTGCATTGTTAAGATTTTGCATTGTATGGTTCTAGTTTTTAATTAAAGACCACCAACATTATTCATTTATCCATTGTTCACATTGATTTATATGGGTTGTAAACGGGGATTTAGAAATGCTATATTAGGACAGAGCAAGCTGTCGTCTCTGTCAATAAAAATGCAGTTTTCCAAGCAGGTTAGTACCCCTTAGGGGCCACAAAATGGTTTATTTAAGTGTTTTTACTCTTATCCGAGAGCCCCCGGCTGGTGGGAAAACATTAGGTAAATTATTAAACGGGGGGCTTTTATAATATTTTCTTACAAGTTAAGGGATATATTCATCTAATTTCAACATGCTATTCTACATTGCCCCTACTCTTTGAAATCAAATTACACAAGATAACTCTGTGGTTTACATAATGTAAAAAGGTTGCACCAATTTACATATTTTGGGATAATCCTCAAGTCAATTGACAAGAAAGTGTATGCACTTGACTTCTTGTTGCATTGAAGTCACACAACTATTTTAGGATGCTATTAAGGATAAGATACTCAATAGACTCAGAAAAAGAAATTGTTGACCTGGCACAAATGAGTCGGTTGCACATGACTTCGAAAAGTTGCTTATGATCTAGGACTGAAATTCCAGCATAATTTTACTTTTGCATCACGAGGCTCTTATTAATATGACCATTTTTGGAAACCTTACTTGTGATGTTGCAATGCAATCTTGAGATCTTTACACATGGTCGAAGTTACCATATAGCCTGTTTTAGGAAAGAAACACACATGCAGTTTTAGATAAAGATTTTAAAAGCCAGCAGTAATTCCAAAAGGAAGTATAAACAGACTTATCTATTTTTCCTGACATAAAACATTTCCTTTCTGCTTGATACATGTCCTCCCTACCCTCAAACCACTGCATAAGAAATTGCCTGTGTGATACCAGACTAATTCATCAGTCAAGACTGCAGAGAAAGCGATATCATAAGGCACAATGCATGATGCCTATGAAAAACCAGAGATCTCATCATACACCAACAAACACAGTGCAACACCTTCTTCATCTTAGTCAAAAATGAGCAAAATAACTCCTTTACAATCAACCATATTACCACTCCATTTTTATGAAGCCAAAATAGGGTTCCCTAAAGGCTTTTGAGCCCTCTATCTCATACTTCTGATTTCATGTGGCGGCATACAGAGCTTTCTTTATTCTGTTAGATTTTGTATGCAAAAAAAAAAAATTATAAAAAAATGACATGTTCTATCGGACATATAAGGAGGAGGCGTATAGGTGGCACAACGCTTTGTCCATAGTGCAATTAATTAACCCTTTTTGTTTTTGATAACCCTGTAAATGCTCCTTAATTATTTATGTAGATAAATTATACTAATTTAATTTTGGCCCGTGTGGATATGTTTTGTATGTGTAGGGGGGAAAACCAAGTCCAGACACCTCTGGTAGCAGTTTATTTTCCTTGGAGAACAAGACAGTCAGGCATTGACATCCAAATACCCTATCCTTACCTCCCCCAACATAAGGGGAGAGGCCACAATACTCATTTTATGATATATTAGTCCCACTGACCTCAGCGGGCTTGTGACATTTCTCTGATATTTGTGATCAACTTAAGAAAACTTTGTTTACCAGTTATTCTTCGAGTCCTGTTGTTGCTGTTGCTACACAGGTTTGATTGAAGTTAGTCTAATTGGAAAAACACTTCAGTGAAATCTTTGGCATGATGTAACAAAGGAAATAAAACAATTGGATTTCTTAATGTGTTTAATATGCAGCTAATTCTGCCTGAAAACACTTCAGTGAATTACAGGATTAAAATAACAATGAACATATTTGTTTTATTTAAAAGTGTCATAGCATAAATTCTTACATAACGAAGAACATCTCTTTAAACATGTCATTTTAATACCACCGTTTTAAAGCTCCACTGGGTTTTTGCCAATAGTTCGAATATATCTCCTATGCCCTGTAGATGCCTTTTTTAACCCCTTCACAACATTGGATGTAAGATGACATCCAAGTTGTGCAGAATCTAACTCAAATGGACGTAAGTTTCCACCCAGATGGTTGTGCGCAAACTGAGTTTGAATGATCAATGCGGGAAATCAACTGTACATTACAGCTGACGTCCCGCAGCATCGTCCCCCGACTGGAGATTACTCCGGGGGAGAAAAGGGGAGAGGTTACTTCCTTAGCTGCCGCGATCAATCGGATCCCGGTAGCTAAGAGAAAGACAGAAGGAGGGGGCTCCCCTTGTCTCTATTGCAGCAGCCTGAGAGACTTCCGGGCTGTCTGTGACGTCACGGTGATTGACAGTCACCATGGAGACCAGTATATAGCAGCAATGTTATGTTTTGAGCTCCATTGTATCAGTTATCTGAAGATCAGTAAAACATGAAAATCGTACACCATCCTTTTCCCCTTTCCCAATGCCAGCCAGTATCACCACATACCTAACAATCTACCCTAAAAACCTGTAGTTAATTAACCCACACAGTGAACGCCATTAAAATTTAAAAAAAGTCACACAATTGCGATTTTCGTTTATCCCGCAGCACATAAAATGGAATAAAAGCATTCAAAAAGTCAAACGCCCAAGTGCTACCAATGAAAATGTCAGTTCATCCCGCAAAAATAGCCTTTACACAGCTCTGTATACAGAAAAATAAAAAACGTTATGGCTGTCAGAGGATAGTGATACATAAATATTGTTTTATATAATAAAACACTTTTTTTTTTGCCAATTTAAAGCACATCAGTATAAAAAAATCTATATAAATTGGGTATTACCATAATCATATCGACCCACGGTGTAAAACTTGTCGCGTATACTGCACAGTGAGCGCTGTTAATGATAAAAATCACTACTAGAATTGCAGTATTTTTATTCACCCTGCCTTCCAAAAAATTTATTTAAAAGCGAAAAATGAAAAAACAATCCCATACACAGCTCCGTACACAGAAAAATAAAAAAGTTAGGGCTCTCAAATTATGGTTTGTTTACCTGTATGAATAAAAGTGTTTTTATTGTGTAAAACCTAAAAAAAAAAATACAAATTGGGTATCATTGTGGTTGTATTGACCTGCTGAGTAAAGCTGGCATGCCACTTATACTACACGGTGACCGCTGTAAAAAAAAAAAAAACAATACCAGGATTGTTGTATTTTGTTCAAAATTCCTCACAAGAACCTTAATAAAAAGCGTCATATGAACCTCATAATGATACCTATAAGTTATAGCTCTCAGAATGACGACCTAAAAATGCAACTTTATATAAATGCATTTCTATTGTGTAAGAGTAATAAAATATAAATAACTATATAAAATGTAATTGTACCGACCCCCATAGTAAAGTTATCATGTCATTTACAATTGAAACCAGAAGTTTACATACAATATATAAAAAGACACTTATGCATATTTTTCTCACTATCGGACATGAAATCAGAATAAACCTTACCTGTTTTAGGTCAATTAGGATTACCAAAATGATTGATATTTGCCAAATGGCGGAATAATAGGAGAGAATTTTTAAAGGCATTTGTATTATTTTCTGCAAAGTCAAAAATTTACATATATTTCATTAGTACTTGGTAGCATTCACCTTAAACTGTATGACTTGGATCAAGCGTTATCCTACCACAAACAACTCACAATAGTAGGTAGCAATTATGGCCCAATCCACATGACAGAACAGGTCTAACAGATCCATGTTATTAGGACGTACTGCTTGCACCTGCCTATTCAGCTTTGCACATACATTTCCAATGGGATTAAGATCAGGACTTTGTGATGGCAACTCCAAAACATTGACTTGGTTATCCTTAAAGGAGTTGTCTCATTATGAGCTTTCAGCCTGTCAGTGAGCCTGATAGTTGAATTGAGGGGCGTGCTTCTTGGTCTGTCTCTTCTGCTCCCTCTTCCCCCCTCCCATCAGCACACAGGCAGCTCAGTAACTTCTATACAGCAAGGGGGAGGGGGTTTGCTGCCAGAGTTAACCCTGTGTGTGCCTGCCTAGGTCTGTTGCAGGAGAGGGCTGATCTGAGTGTAGAGAGGAATGTGAAGCTGTGTGCTAATAGCAGAGGGGATGCAAGTGTTCCTATATCCCCTGCTTAGCTTACAAGTCTCCACATCTCCAGCAACAACAAACCCTGTCAGAACAGACACCGGGCAGCTGGGACGTGTTACTATACTCAGGATGTCTCACTAATACAGGAGAGCATGAAGTATTCACATGCCTGATCTGTATAGTATTAGTATAGTGACAGTTCCAAAGACACATCATGATTATAGTAACACACAGGGTCACTGCTGTCACATCTATCTGTGTAGAGAGCAGGAGGAAGCAGGCACACACAGGGTTAATCCAGGCAGCAGGGACAGAGAAGCCAGAGTCCTCCCCCCCCTCCCTCCACTACAGAAGCATTCTGTGCAGGAGGGGCTCTCTGCTCAGACCTGGCTTCAAAGGTTGATGAGTCATACAGACCTGACAGCCAGTAAGATAAGGATCAACAGGTCAGTGGCTATAAAGATTTGAGAAGCTGATGCACTCCTGCTAACAGGGCTAACTCAAAATCAGTAGGACATTTGTAATGAACATATATTGCAAAGCTGCTTGTTTTTTAAAGATCTTTTAATTAAAACCCAATCATTGTAGCGAGACAACCCCTTTAAGTCCCTTTGTAACCAGTTTGGCAGTATGCTTCGGGTCATTGTCCATTTGGAAGACCCATTTCTGCCCAACCTTTAACTTTCTGGCTGATGTCTTGAGATGTTGCTTCAGTCTTGCCACATAATCTTCTTTCCTCATAATGCCATTTATTTTGGGAAGTGCACCAGTCCCTCCTGCACCAAAACAACCCCACAACATGATACTGCCAGCCCCGTCTTTCACAGTTGGGATGGTGTTCTTAGATTTCCAATTTTCTCCTGCAAACATAGCGATGGTCATTATGGCCAAACAGTTTGATTTTAGTTTCGTCAGACCACAGGACATGTCTCCAAAATGTAGGCCTTTGTCCCTGTGTGCATTTGCAAACATCTGGCTTTTATATGTTTCTTTTGGAGTAATGGCTTCTTCCTGGCAGAGAGGCCTTTCAGTCCATGTTAATACAGTATTCAGAAGCTTCTAAAGACATGACATCATATGGGGTGTCCCATATTGTTTAAAGACATAGCAATCTTAGTGTATGTAAACTTTTGACTTTGCTGTATAGAAGTTACTGCAGTCAGAGGAGGAGAGCTGTCTGTGTGCTGAGAGGAGGAGGGAAGAGGGAGGAGAAGAGGCAGACAAGAAGCATGCCCCTGAATTCAAAAATCCTTTGCTGCCAGACACATTGAAGTAGGCTGAAAGCCTGTCGTGAGACAACTCCTTTAAGGAAACTGTCTTGTTGGTGGGCCGTATTAGTGTAGTGGGTTTTTTCCCTGTTTGTCATATTCGCCTGTATATTGTAAGAATAGAACAAATGAATTGCACAACATAGCATTTTTCATGTTCCTATAAAGAAAAAAACAGCAGCACAGGATATAGAAAAGGTCCGGCAATTTATTGATTACTAAAAGCAGGTGAGCCTATTCTGAGATAAGTGCCCTGTGTCATCCTCTGTGCTGTTCTCTACAATATATCACAGCAGACAATTATGTACTACAAGATTAAACTTGCAAATTCAAATGAATGGAATGAAAACTGGAAAAATATTGCCATGACAGTAAGTAGAAAACAATCAAGAACTCACAAAAAAAAAATCTATATAAAAACATACTTGTTCACAGTTATCCATTCTTTATCTTTTATCATTTGTGTTTTCACATATTTCATTTAATGTTTCTCAAATAACAGGAGCCAGTATTATTCACTGGGACAATGAGGAAAAACCTTGATCCTTTTGATGAGCACACTGATGATGAGCTATGGGATGTTCTAGAAGAGGTACTGACAACACAAAAAGATAGATTTATGGTCGCTTCAGCTTCTCTGTAACATTTTTCTTCCACGCGTATTTGAACAGTACGTTTCTTTATTAGGATGTTTTTCTGTAATGAAAGCCTGTGTGCTGCTGAAAGGTATTGCAAAGGTTAGAGATGACCAAGGTAATTTTGAGAATCACGTTTGCTTTCTAAAGGTTACAGTGCTTAAAGGTTTTAGGTTTCTTTTTGAATAATGTTTGTGTACATTAATATTTAAGCATATTTTTAATGCAAAGCAAATGCTTGTGGTTAGGCTATGTTAACACGGCATAATTGTGGGGCGTACAGTACGCTCCGCAATTACGCCAGATGTTCGTGAGTCGCGCTGATACACTCGTACTCCCGTGGCGCGCGCGCAATACGATCGTATTGTACGAGTGGGGAAAGGAGGCGTAATCCATAGTTCTCTATGAGAACTATGGATTACCGTAATTTCGGCGCGCGTCTCACTCGTATTAGAGTGCAAAGACCGTGTGAACATACCCTTAGTTTATGATTTCCACCAGGAAGATTTTGACTATATTTACATCAGTGTTGTGGTTTACAGTCCACAGCTCTGTGTTTAATCCGTCACAAAACTGACCCCGTTGACTTATGATATTGTCAGTCAGGCTCGGTCAATGGGTCCATATCTTTAAAGGAATGAGGGTCAGTTGATATGGTGGTATCCATGGGAGGACTGTGAAAAAAAGTACAACAGGCTCCTTGAAATCAATAGAGCAAATGTAGTCCCACTTGGACTATGTTTGTTCTATTTGCCAAATGTACATAGTTTCTGTGTGGAACACAAGAGTGGTGTACAACATATTTTATCTCACACATTGGGGGCCATGTATGAAAACTATTTCAATCTAAGACTTTCTGTGTTGTCCATAGCAACCAGAGCGCCCCTTTCAGTTTTTTCAGAGTACTATATGAAATGAAAGGGAAGCTGTGATTGGTTGCTATTGGCAACAAAGACAGTCTTATTTCTAGACAGTTTTCATACATGTGGCCCATAAAGTGTATACTGCTAGGAAATAGAGCAAAAGTAGTCCAAATAAAGATGTAAATAAGAACATTGGCTACTTTCAATTCGTACCAGTCTATTCGCTTCAAGAGTAAATAGATAAAATGTTTGAGAATTGCGCATGTGTCTAGAGGTGTACAATGCCAACTCTTCCAATTCACATTCTTGTCCATTTAACAGAAACTGCATGTTTTTCAATGGGGGTAGAGAAGTAAATTGATGCCAGATAACCCTGGCTGTAGCCTATCTCCTGTGGGAACAAGGGATCAGACATTTTGTATTAAATGTGCCCGACTCCTCTTGTACCAGTGTCTGCCACTGTTTGGAGGCCCTTCTATCCATAAAGGTTGTGGAGTGATCCCGCCAAAATCAATGGGTTCTGATGAAATACTGTACATCTAGTTTGTATGGCCTGTTGCTGTAAAATTTGGACCAATTTTGGCTGGAGCACCAGTTGCTATATACAGTTGTTTGTATTTACAGGTCTTAATTGTGAATTTATTTTATGCCGTAGGTGCAGCTAAAAGAAGCAATTGAAGAATTACCTGGAAAAATTGAGACTCAGTTGGCTGAATCCGGCTCCAATTTCAGTGTTGGCCAAAGACAGTTAGTGTGCCTTGCCCGGGCAATTTTGAGAAAAAATCGAATACTGATTATAGATGAAGCAACAGCTAATGTAGACCCAAGGTACACACAGTATATTTTCTAAGCTAATTATCATGTACATTTAACATTTTAATTGTTCATATTTGTTAAAATAATTGTCATCACAAAATGTTTTTGTGAAAATAATATGAAATATTCCAAATTTGGGTATTGTCACGGATGCCCCTGCGACCCTCGTCCCCGGTCGCAGGCACATCCGTGCCCCGCTGCTGAGCGGCGCCACGTCCTCCTACTGGTGCTCAGTATAACTTACCCAGCCATGCTCCTGCTCCAGCTGTCTCTGTCCCTCGGCGCGCGCGGCAGTGTTAAATTTAAAGGGCCAGCGCACCGGTAATTGGCTATTGCCGGTCGCTGCCCCTATTTAAGCCTGCCTCTTCCTAGTAACCTCGCCGGATCTTTAGTGCCCTTTGCCTATAGAGAAAGCGTTCCTGAAGCCTTGTTCTGATTATTGTGTACAGTACCGTTTGCCTCCGTCCCTCGATCACGAATCTTACCGCCTGCCCCGACCTTCCTGCCTGTCCACAACCACGAACCATTGCCGCCTCTCCTGACCTTCTGCCTGTCCCAGACTACGAGCCTGCCTTCCGATTTTGTACCACGCTACACCTCGGCTGCCTCCGCAAGCAAGTCACGTCAGGGATAGTGACCTGGTAGACTCCCGCCGTAGCAAGTCCATCCCACTTTGCGGCGGGCTCTGGTAAAAACCGGGACCTAATTAGATTCCGCCCCCTGGCGTGGCTTACGCCATCGCTTGCGGTGGTCCAGAGGATCCACGATCTCCAACCGTGACAGGTATGTTTACATGGTGTACATACAGTACACGCCTCAATACGCCAGATGCGCTAACCAGCGCAAACTTCTAAAGCGTGGGGAGAACCCCATTCACTTCCATTATCTTCGGTGTGTAGCGCTTGAAAGAAGTGACATCTCACTTCTTTCATCTGCCGCTCAATATGCGTAGGGGAAAATAGAGGGTAATCATAGCTCTCTAGTTCAGCTATTACTGTAGTTCCAGGACATATTTCGGGGCATATTACAACACAATTACGCCCCGAAATACACTCTGAAAGGCGCCATGTGAACATGCCCTTTAACTTAATAATTAGGCTATGTTCCAACTCCGTAAATTCATTGCAGCAATGAAAACAAATAGATCCCTCTAAGCTGCCATAAAATGTTTGGGGCAATCCCAGATGTTTACAACTATTCTCTGGTGTGCAGAAATGCCCTAAGCATAAGAGCTTATTCATGCCATGCTAGAAAGATTGCACAATTTTTTTCTGGCAGCTATATTTCCTATAATTACTTAAGTACTGTACAGAAAATACTAACATTCGTCCTTAAAAAGTGTTTTTTTTTTTGTTTAACTTTTTACTGCAATGTACTAGTATTGTGCAAATCAAACTAATCTTCAATTTCAGAATCACTAATTTATGACCGTTCCCAGCTGTCTGTCTTTTTTCTGTTTCATGTAGATGTGATATCTTTTTACTTAAAGCTATTATCCATCAATCTCTAAGTACTTTATTTGTATTTTTTCTTAATATGGATATTATATTTATATTGGCAAGATATGTAGCCTCGTCATGGAGTATAGTTCATATTTATTTTTAAAATGGTAAAAGGCATTCCTCACTCTTTTTTCTGCTCCATATACTGTACATCTTAAATCCAGCGTTGTATTAGAGTGATATGACAGTTTCTTTATTTTTTACTCTCTCTTATTATTAGCATGGTGTCTCAGTCTTTATGTTCTTCATTTTCTTCTGTTAGTGCTAATACTCAGGTTCGCGTGGTGTGTCACAGTCTACACTTCATCTACTTCACATAAAACCAGTACTTAAAGGAGTTGTCTCATTACAAGCTTTCAGCCCACATTAATGTTTTTAGAAGCAAAGGATTTTTGAATTGAGGGGCGTGCTTCTTCTCTGCCTCTTCTCCTCCCTCTTCCCCCCTCCCCTCAGCACACAGGCAGCTCTCCTCAGTATCTTCTATACAGCAGGCGGGAGGGGGGGGAGCAGGGGGATTGCTTCCAGAGTTAACCCTGTGTGTGCCTGCCTAGATCAGCTGTATTAGGGCTGATCTATGAGTGTGGAGAGGTCTGTGATTGCTAATAGCAGAACAGAGGGGATGCAAGTGTTCCTATACCGTCTGCTTAGCTTACATATCTCCACATCTCCAGCAACAAACAGACCCTGTCAGAACAGACACAGGGAAGCTGTGAAGTGTTACTCAGGATGTGTCACTAGTACAGCACAGCATGAAGTATTCACATGCCTGATCTGTATAGTATTATTATAGACACATCATGATTATAGTAACACACAGGTTCACTGCTGTCACATCTATTGATCAGCCTCATCTCTGCTCAATCTGTGTAGAGAGCAGGAGGAAGCAGGTACACACAGGGTTAATCCAGGCAGCATGGACACAGAAGCCAGAGCCCTCCCTCCCCCTCCCTCCACTACAGAAGCATTCTGTGCAGGAGGGGCTCTCTGCTCTGACCTGTATTCAAAAGGTGATGAGTCATACAGACCTGACAGCCAGTGAGATAAGGATCAACAGGTAGGCTGCTATAGAGATTTGAGAAGCTGATGTAGTACTACTAACAGGGCTTACTCAAAATCAGTAGGACATTTGTAATGAACATATATTGCAAAGCTGCTTGTTTTTTTAAAGATCTTTTAATTAAAACCGAATCATTGTAGCGAGACAACCCCTTTAAAGCAAACCTGTCAGGGGGTTTACATTAAGAAAGCGGAATGTGGTAGAGGGCTTTGTGATCTACAGGTTTATATGATTTGGAACAGAATTTCTGAGTAAAAAAGCATTGAAAATTCAGATTAGACTCCTTAAGAGACATTGGAAATCCTGCTTCTTACCTCTCCCACATACAGTGATGAAAAGCTTTTCTTATAACTGTGTTATACAGAGAAAACTGTTAATTACTGTAATTAGGCGGGTCATCAGTACTTTAACTTTGTTTTAGTATCGTCTCTGCTTTTTACGCTGAAATCCTACTTTAAATTATATAAACATATAAACCTTATATATCCTAGAGCTCGACTTCTCTCACTGAATCATATTCTGTTCTCAGATAGGGTAGCATAAATCAGCTGACAGTTTTGCTTTAACTTCATATTGGCGTGGTACATCAGTCTCTATATTCATATTTTTGCTTCTACTCTGTATAGAGCTTACAGTTAGCTTATTGTTATGGTGCTTCTGTCTATGTTCTAGATCTAGTATGAAACTCGAGACCTCCAGGCCGAATCTGACCCATCACATCATTTTGTGTGACCCTTAGAGCTTAGAGACAGCAAGCAAGGATGGACAGAAGCAGAAGGGCTGGCTCTCCGCTTTCCTAATGGATGCAGCCTGCCCTTGGCAGAGATTGTGGTGCCAGCCCACAGAGCTGACACCATTTGAGATTTGAAGCACCAGTGTGCGCCTGTAGACCGAGTTGTGCTGCAACTCCCTAGTGATAGCACAGCTCTGACAGCCCTATAAAGGCAACCTATAATGCCCTCCAAGAACCCTTTAAGGCAACTATAATGCAGATGTGACCCTTTGTGAAAATAGTTTGACACCCCTGCTCTAGTGTGACCTGATGTCCGTTTCAGAGTGGAATGGCACTTTTTTTTTTTATACTTTACTCCTCCAAATAAAGAACACTGAGGCATGTAGTGGCGTGCCAGGATTGATCTTTCCCACTGTTGTATTCCCTACTGTATTTGTAACTAATATACTTTACAATTATGGTAATATATATATTCTTCACACACTCTTTAGATAGTGCTAGTAATCTTGTCTGTTTTGGCATAGCATTGTGGGTTTTGTCTTCCTTTCCCTCCACTTTTTTCAGCTGCCAATATGAGTTACTGACGCACAAATTCAGTAAACAGTAGTTGTTGGCACTATTTTTCTGCGGTTAGAGAAGGTTTTAGTTGCTCTAAACGGCCAGCAATGTATTTTGCTCATTAAAAAAAAAAAAAAAAAAGATATAAACACCAATTTAATATTTGTACAAATGCGCAATAAAATGAAGTTAAAGAATGTCTTTTTCATCCACCCATGCAATGTAAAAGATCATCGTTGCTCTGTCTGCTGTGTTTTTTTTCTGTTATGACAATTGAATCACCCTTTTATCCTTAACATCTTTTAACTATATCTTTTATGGTGTTGGTTTTTTGTTCTTTTTTTTTTTTTTCCTTTTTTTGTATTTTATAAATATGTAAATTTTCTACCAGCGGATGATTTGTGTTCTAATTGCACAATATAAATGTCACAAATATTTACACACAGCAAAAATGGAACATGAAACACATGAGGGTTTATTTCTGTGTTCTGTGGCATGTTCACTTGGTAGCATTAGGGAGAAAAGAAATGTACACTGGATCATGATTACAAATGTAGATTTAACACAATTTCGGCATTTCCTGCTAAGCATGAAACAATAAATGACAGGCACATGAAGGCTAAAGCTCTCAAAAAGTTACTGTTTCTAAAAGTAGAATTTAATCCCAGACATTTGCATTAAGAATCGTGAATCACCCTCCTCGGAGCATTACAGCTTAAAATCTCCATTAATTGAGGCGTATGAGAAACTTTGTGAGGAATTTACATTTCTTTTGAAGATTAATCTGTTTGATTGACATTTAAATAGTGGTTTATTAACAGCTGTTTTGTGCTTAGATAAGACACTAGTTTTATTTTGTGAGCGTAAACTATGTTAGGCTAGATATTGTTGGCGTGTTTGACAACTATATTGTGGAGCCCTGCATGTGTGTATCTGGTGTATTACTGTAATTGTAAACTCCATTTGTAACAGCAGTGTTTGTGACAAGGTCCTTAAAACTTGGTGACAACCTTTTTTCATTTTTTTAATGAATGTCGGTGCTTGGTTTGCCTTTAGAAGCAGTTTTTTTTAAATGGCACTGTTTGTACAAATATACATGTTCTCTGCTTTTACCCCTATTGTATGTCTTTCTGTTCTTGAGAGGATAATCTAATACAACATTTCCATTATATACAGCAGATATAAATTGAATGTGGGCATGTGAAATGTCTTTTGCCGTAGTCTAACCTCTGAATAGAGAGCAGCCCTTAAAGACAGAGGCAGATGAAAATGTGTAATGTTCAAAAACCTTGGGGATGATGTTTATCTTGTTCTGTATTTCAGCGCAACTCATTGTTTTGCTACCCACATTCAATTACTGCCCATTGAAAGTAGCTAAAAATGATAATGAAATCTTGGGTTATATTAGGCTAACCTCTTCATTTCCGCAGAATGCACACAATAGTCGTCCTTCACAAAGTGTTCTCATTGTTAAACTGAAAAAGTTTTTTTTTTTTATCGGTTTTAGTCTGTTATATGTATTCAGGAGCAAACTCATTGCTTTCAGGCTGTATCATTTAATTATGCTACACGTATAAACTTTCTCAACAACAGCACATTAAGACAAGGTTTCTTTATTTTAGAGAGTGAGAGAGTTCTTTGTAAAATGTTTGATCATAAACATACATTCTTATTACATGTATGTTACAATTCTGATACCCTAGCCTGTCTTAGCCTGCAACATTAGCCTATACCAAAGGTACTTTAGTGTTACTGTTAGTTGCCAAATTGGTCCCTGCTGAAACTGGTATTACAGTATGCTCAGTATGCTGCTTGGACTACAAAAAAAGGTTAAATCACAATGTTGCAGTCACTTATTTTATCCATGATTTGAATATATAAAATAGTGGAAATTTTGTAAATGTACAGAAAAATAGCACAGATACATCAATCAGCCATAACATTAAAACACAGGTGAAGAGAGTCATTTATCTGGTTACAGTAGTATCTTCAAGGGGTGGAATATAATAGCTTGTGAACAGTCCGTTCTTTAAGTTGCTTGGTTAAAGCAGTAAAAATGGGCAAGGGTAAGGATCTTAGTGACTGACTAAAATCAGATTGTTAGGGCTAGATGACCAGATCCAGAACAGGTATAGTGGGGTGTTCCTACTATGCTGTGGCTAGTACCTACCAAAAGTGGGCCAAAAAAAGGTATCCAGTAACCTAGCAGTAGAATTATGAGAGCTCTAACACACAATAATGAATGTGGGAGGCAAAGACTAGCTTGTTTGGCCCAGTTTCACAGAACTGTAGTTTCTGAAAACAATGTTTGCTCTGCACATCCTAAAAGATTTTTTTTTAAAAATGAGAATAAGTAACCGCTGGTGTGGCAGCAAAATGCAAACACAATACAATATCAGCCGCACTCTTCTACTACTAAAAAAACAGTTAAATGAAACAGGAATTTTTGGAAAAGCATTTCTGCTACTTTTAAATACATTAAAACTTGAGGCTCTCAGGATAGATTTTTAATCAAAACTGTAAAATCCCATCTGTCATGGCAAGGTGACCTCAATACAGATGGGACCCTACATTAATATTACCTCTCTTGGTCTGTTCAGACCTCCACATTTCAGGGTGAGAAGATTCCAACTGCAGTGGGGAAAAAGTATTTAGTCAGCCACCATTTGTGCGAGTTCTCCCACTTAAAAAGATGCAAGAGGCCTGTAATTGACATCTTGGGTAGACAAATGAGAAATCCTGAAAATCACATTGTCTGATTTGGAAAGAATTTATTTGGTGGAAAATAAGTTTTTGGTCACCAACAAACAAGCAAGGTTTCTGGCTCTCATAGACCTGTAACTTCTTCTTTTAAGAGGCACCTTTGTCCTCCACTCATTACCTGTAGTAATGGCACCTGTTTGAACTTATCAGTATAAAATACACCTGTCCACAACCTCATTCGCACTCCAAACTCCACTATGGTTGAGACCAAAAAGCTGTCGAAGGACACCAGAAACAAAATTGTAGCCCTGCACCAGGCTGGGAAGACTGAATCTGCAATAGGCAAGCAGCTTGGTGTGAAGAAATCAACTGTGGGAGCAATAATTAAGAAATGGAAGACATACCAGACCACTGATCATCTCCCTCGGTCTGGGACTCCATGCAAGATCTCACCTCGTGGGGTCAAAATGATCACAAAAACGGTGAGGAAAAATCCCAGAACCACACGGGAGGACCTAGTGAATGACCTGCAGAGAGCTGGGACCAACGTAACAAAAGCTACCATCAGTAACACTCTACGCTGCCTGGGACTCAGATCCTGCAGTACCATACGTGTCCCCCTGCTTAAGCCAGTACATGTCCGGGCCCGTCTGAAGTTTGCTAGAGAGCATTTGGGTGATCCAGAAGAGTATTGGGAGAATGTCATATGGTCAGATGAAACCAAAGTTTGGTAGAAACACAACTCGTCATGTTTGGAGGAGAGAGAATGCTGAGTTCCATCCAAGGAACACCATTCCTACTGTGAAAATGATGGTGGCAGCATCATGCTTTGGGGTGGTTGCTCTGCAAAGGGACCAGGATGACTGATCCGTGTACATGAATCAATGAATGGGGCCATGTATCATGACATTTTGAATGCAAACCTTTTCCATCAGCAAGGGCATTGAAGATGAAACGTGGCTGGGTCTTTCAGCATGACAATGATCCCAAGCACGCCATCAGGGCAACAAAGGAGTGGCTTTGTAAGAAGCATTTCAAGGTACTGGAGTGACCTAGCCAGTCTCCAGATCTCAACCCCATAGAAAACCTTTGGAGGAAGTTGAAAGTCAACAGCGCCAAAACATCACTGCTCTAGAGGAGATCTGCATGGAGGAATGGGCCAACATACCAGCAACAGTTTGGCCAACCTTGTGAAGACTTACAGAAAACGTTTGACCTCTATCATTGTCAATAAAGGATATAATTTTTGTTATTGACCAAATACTTTCCACCATAATTTGCAAAATCAGACAATGGGATTTTTTGGATTTGTTTTCTCATGTTGTCTATCATAGTTGAGGTCTACCTATGATGTCAATTCCAGGCCTCTCATCTTTTTAAGTGGGAAAACTTGCATAATTGTTGGCTGACTAACTACTTTTTCCCCACTGTACTAGATTCATAAACAGGGCACGGTCCAAGTTGATATAGTAGGCTTACACTAAAAAATATCTCATAAACCTATAATAGTAAAAGTGCTGGAAAATGCTCTACTATGAAACTCTGGTCATGTTTTCTGATACATTCAACATAAGTGCTATAATTTTTATGTATGGTTACATAAAGTCTCTTTTGTCCTTCTATTCACAGAACAGATGAGCTGATACAAAAAACAATTCGAGAAAAGTTTGCTGACTGTACGGTGCTGACAATTGCCCACAGACTGAACACCATTATCGACAGCGATAAAATTATGGTAAATTAGATTTATTAGGCCTTTTAATTTTACAACTTTTGTGGACGTTCATCTGAATTGTAGTGCATTTTCCACAGTATTTTTATGATATATAGGTCAGCGTTTGATTTGCTTTGAGTGGTATATCATAAACACAGCTCTGAGATGATTTTAAGGCCGTGTTCACACGGCTTATTCAAGCCGTAATTGCGAGCCGGATTGCGCTTGCAATTACGGCTTGAATAAGGGGTGGGTGTGGGGGCGCTGCCTGCCGGCCCCATAGACTTGCATTATCCACGCCGCGTATTTCGCCTGGATAATGTGCAGGTGACTTTCTCCCCGCCCGGCGGATTCGCCGAGCGGGGAGGAGCGACGGAATCCACTGTTCTCTATGAAAACTGTGGATTACCGTAATTACTGCGACGGAGCCGTACTGCAGCGCAAATCCGGCACGCAGTACGGCTCCAATCCGCGGCGAAATAAGCCGTGTGAACGGCCCCTAAGGTAAAGTTAAAGGGCTGTGATTAAGTTAACTACAAACAGACTGCAGTTGTAATAAAATGTTGGATGATTCTTAAATATTAAATAATGTACAATAATACACAGTTAAATCTTGTTATACTCTCTTCCTACTGTTGGCATCGACAGCGTGTAGCTTATGTTGTGAGCTAGCTTAGTGGGTATAGGCTGTAAATTGTGCGATAGGCTGTGTGCATACATATCCTTCATTGCTGTCATGAATAAAGGGGGTGGTTTACAAGAGTTGCAAAAATAGATGATTAATCACTTTCGGGCCAGGGGCGTCAATATTTATAAAATTGCATATTTTGTGAACTGTTTGCGTGCTGCTGTGGTAAGAAGTGTATCATTGTTGGACAAAATGACACTGTGTAAATAAGCAACGTGGAAACTACAGTGCACACGGGTGGGACGATACGCTGCAGTAGAGCAGGTCACCAACATAATGAACCAGGGGACTACCACACATGTCTAAAACAAACATTCATGTAACCCTACTATGTATGGGGCTCAGAAGTAGACGGATGGTCATTGCACCTCTACTAATGAAGTTGTATAGACAAAGTAGGCATTCATTTTCATTTCAGTATCGAAATTGGACCTCTGCTAATTAGTAAAGAGTTACTTACTCCAATGAGTATTCAATTTGAGTTTCTGTGGGACCACCAATATCATTGTGCTCACTCTATGGATCCTCCTCCATGCACTCTCCAGCAGCTGTGGGATGCACTGCAGTCAGCATGGCTCCAGATACCTGGGACAACCTATTAGGACTTTACAGAGTCACACCCAGCCCGTCTAGCTGCTTTCTGTGCTTCATATAATGATTACTCTGGGTATTAGCTTGCGGCCACAGTAATGTTACTCGATTTGTTATAAAAATTTACAAAAGTAATATATATTATATATATATATATATAATATATAATATATTATATATATATTTTATAATATATATATATATATATATATATTATATATATATATATATATATAATATGGAATCAGTAAAAAATCCACGGGCAACTCCTCGAAGATGTTCAGGCAAAAAAGTAGTTTATTCCTCCATGCCACAAAGCGGTTTCAGCTTTTCTCACAGAGTATAAAGGGGGTGTTTACAAGAGTTGCAAAAATAGATGTCACTTTCGGGCCAGGGCGTCAATAATTATAAAATGCATATTTTTGTGAACTTTTGCGTGCTGCGTGAAGAAGTGTATCTTGTTGACAATGACCTGTGTAATATGCAACGTGGAAACTACCGTGTACACGTGGACGATACGCTGCGTAAGCAGTCACCGACTATGAACAGGGGACTACCACACATGTCTAAACAACATTCATGTAACCATATGTAGTGGCTCAAAGTAGGGATGTCATTGACTCTACTAATGATTTGTATAGAAAGTAGTATCATTTCATTCAGTATCGAAATTGGACCCTGTAATTAGTATAGGTTACTTATCCAATAGTATTTAATATAAGTTTTGTGGACACAATATCATTTCTCACTTATGATCCTCCCCATGCATCTCCACAGCTGTGGGATGCATGCAGTCAGCATGGCTCAGATACCTGGCAACCTATTAGACTTTACAATCACACCCGCCGAAGCGCTTCTGTGCTTCAATATGATACTTGGTATTAGCTTGCGCACAGTAATGTACTACGATTTGTTAATAAATATTACAAAAGTATGTATGTGTGTGTATATAATCTATTAATCGTATAAAAATCCAGGCACTCCTCGAAGATTTAGTCAATAAAGTTTATTCGTGCAAAAGGACGTTTCAGCTCTACAGAGCCATTGTCAAGCTCTGTAAGATAAACGGCTTTGTGCATGGAAATAAACTACTTTTGCCTGACATCTGAGGAGTGCCTGATTTTTTCCGGATTGAAATGATGTTTATTGTACTAACACAAAATGTGCAATATGCATTAAACCAAAATTTGACCGGTGCAAAAATATGGGCACCCCAACAGAAAAGTGACATTAATATTTAGTAGATCCTCCTTTTGCAAAAATAACAGCCTCTAGTCGCTTCCTGTAGCTTTTATTCAGTTCCTGGATCCTGGATGAAGGTATTTTTTTGACCATTCCTCTTTACAAAACAATTCAAGTTCAGTTAAGTTTGATGGTCGCCGAGCATGGACAGCCCGCTTCAAAGTATCCCACAGATGTTCAATGATATTCAGGTCTGGGGACTGGATGGCCATTCCAGAACATTGTAATTTTTCCTCTGCATGAATGCCTGAGTAGATTTGGAGCTGTGTTTTGGGATCATTGTCTTGCTGAAATATCCATCCCCGCATAACTTCAAATTCATCACTGATTCTTGTACATTATTCTGAAGAATCTGCTGATACGGAGTTGAATCCATGCGACCCTCAACTTTAACAAGATTCCCGGTGCCGGCATTGGCCACACAGCCCCAAAGCATGATGGAACCTCCACCAAATTTTACAGTGGGTAGCAAGTGTTTTTCTTTTTGTATGACCAAACAACTCAATCTTTGTTTCATCAGTCCACAGGACCTTCTTCCAAAATGAAGCTGGCTTTTCCAAATGTGCTTTTGCATACCTCAGGCGACTCTGTTGTGTGCGTGCTTTCAGAAACGGCTTCTTTCGCATCACTCATCCCATACAGCTTCTCCTTGTGCAAAGTGTGCTGTATTGTTGACCGATGCACAGTGACACCATCTGCAGCAAGATGATGCTGCAGCTTTTTGGAGGTGCTCTGTGGATTGTCCTTGACTGTTCTCACCATTCTTCTTCTTTGCCTTTCTGATATTTTTCTTGGCCTGCCAATTCTGGGCTTAACAAGAACTGTCCCTGTAGTCTTCCATTTCCTTATTATGTTCCTCACAGTGGAAACTGACAGGTTAAATCTCTGAGACAACTTTTTGTATCCTTCCCTGAACAACTATGTTGAAAAATCTTTGTTTTCAGATCATTTGAAAGTTGTTTTGAGGAGCCCATGATGCCACTCTTCACAGGAGATTCAAATCGGAGAACAACTTGCAATTGGCCACCTTAAACACCTTTTCTCATCATTGGATACACCTGGCTATGAAGTTCAAAGCTCAGTGAGGTTACAAAACCAATGTTTGTGCTTCAGAAAGTCAGTAAAAAGTAGTTAGGAGTATTCAAATCAATAAAATTATAAGGGTACCCACATTTTTGCACCAGTCAAAATTTGGTTTAATGCATATGCACATTTTGTGTTAGTACAATAAACCTCATTTCAATCCGGAAATATTACTGTGTCCATCAGTTATTAGATATATCAAATTGAAATGGCTGTTGCAAACACCCAAATATTTAGAACTAAAAATGATTAAGATTAATAGGGGTGCCCAAACTTTTTCATATGACTGTACATGCAGATAATTACTATGGCTTTTCTATGCAAGCTATGGTATTTCATAATTTTTTCCAATAGTTGTATGTTTTGATAGTTCATATTTAATAACGGCACAAACATGTAAAGCTGTTTGGGCTAACACCAAAATAATCCTGCCTGGATACTTTAGGGGATCCAGGATAGTGATTTGAGTGTTCTCTTGGTGTGTATACTTATAAGAGACAGTCCTAAGTGGTGACCACAACAGGCTGTTCTGGGTCCTGTTCTTTTAAATATGTTTGTAAATGACACACGATCATTTTTGGTAGGTATGATTTTCCTGAAACTGTGCATTAGGGTTAATACTACTGCAGGTGTCTGTAATATGGAAAATGATCTAGCTTTACTAAATAAATGGTCAAACAATGAAAACTGCAGTTCAGTGTTTCCAAATATAAGATAATGCTGCTAGGGAGAAGGACTTCTCAGTCTTCCTATCATATCAGCAGTCTTTTATTATTCAGCACTTCCAAAGTGAAGAAGTTAGGGGGAACTCCAAAATGAGTCAACAACACCTTTTCTCTGCTGTTCATCTTCTGTGTTTCACTATGTTGAGATCCGCTTCAAATGGAGTTTTTTTATGAGTTTTGTGTGTGCTTTACATAAGCTGTGAATCACATTTGCCTTGGTTTAAATGTCACTTTTCAAGTAGTTATGCTTATTGTGTTATGTCTTCTCTTTCTAAGTCCTGTTTGTGTAGTCACATGATACATTGGTGTGACCATATTATAAAAGGTTTAACACATTTGTGCAAGGTGTTGAGCCCGCCATAATGCAGTCTTGTTATAACAATGTTAGAAGGATAACATACCTCAGTGAGGACAGTATTGACTTCAACGCAGAATTTGGAGAGACAGAATGTAATATACTGTTATAGAACATTAACAATATAATTCCTGTATAATAGTCTGACCTAATGTCTTATTAATTGACATGTAGCCCCCCTGCATGGTGGTTATGAGTGTCGAGGGTTATTTTCAGCTGCTTAAACTGACAGGCCTTTATAGGAGAATTAGCAATAATAAATGTAATATAGTACGGTAGGTCATACTATAAAAGGACAAAACACAAATAAGGTGGTTGGTATGAGAAAATGAAACATTTTAAAGGGGTTTTCCCCGTCTCACACGTTGATAGTATATTGATAAGATATGCCATCTATGTGTGATAGGTGCAGGTTCCACCTCTGGGAACTCTCCACTATCTCAAAAATGCAAATTTTCAGAATAGTGTAGTGGCCGCCCTTTGCAAGCACTCAACTGTACTCAGAACTCCCATTGAAATGGAAAAAAATAGAGGAAAGACATTGGTGATGAATGGTTTTAAAAGCAGGCTACAGAGCTCTAAGGGGCCGTTCACACGGCACAGGACAAATACTGGTCACTTTATCCGACCAGTATTTGTCCTGTTTTCGTGCCGTGCACACGGCCGCCGGGGGGACAGCTTTTCTCCACGGTTTGCGGAGAAAAGCCCTCACCCTTCACATAGACATGTTCATATTCCGCCGAAAACCGGACGGAAGAATGAACATGTTCTATGTTTTTTGGACTGCCTGCGGTTTGAAGTTCCGCCAGGCAGAAAATCCGTGCAGTGGGGACCACTGCCCGGATTTTCCATTAAGGTCCATGTAAAAGTTCTTCAGCCGATTTGCAAAACCGAGAACCGGCTGAAAAACCGTGCCTTGGGGACATGGCCCAGCCTGGCTATGGTCAGAAACCTAGAGAAGCTTATGTACACAAGCACACAAGCAAGAGATAAGAACTGCTCTTGCTCTGAATGTAAAGAAAATTAGAACAGCAATGTATTTGGCAATAATATTTATTTACTTTTGCCTGTTTCAATGTTTTGAGAATAACCTTTTAAGGTATGTGCACACGGCTTATTTTTAAGCATAATTGCGCGTGCATTTTGCCGCGTATTGCGCTTTATACACTGCGAAATGCGTGACGCAGTTACAGTAAATCATAGCACTCATAGAGAGCTATGAATTACGCTTCGTCTCCCCGGGTGTAAAATACGAACGTATCGTACGCCTGGGGAGAGAAGTGATATGTGAATTGTTCGTAGCGCTTACGCCCCGCTGACAATGCATGTTGATGGGGCCGGCCCTCCCATGCTTTGAAAGTACGCACAGAGTAGCGCGTACTTCCAAAACACCTGCCGCAATATGCTGTGTGAACATACTCTTAAGCCTTTGTTTATATTTCCCATTTTTTAATCCACTCTTGACTTTAGCTCAAAAGATTAAATGCATTTTTCTGAAAACCATGGTCTGTAAACCACCCTAGAAGTCAGAATGTGTTACGCAAATGTTCTCTTTCTAAGCATCGACTGAGTGGGATAAGCCACATTCTTATTTGAAAGGCAGGTTGCAATTTAAATGTTTTATGAATTGCAGATTCCAGCATTTTATGGAGATCAAAGCAAACAGGGATAAGTGCATTGATTTTGTTTTGTTTCTTTATAATGACAAGAGAATTGAAATGCAACACTATATTATGGTACAGTCATGAAGCTAAGATAAAACTCATAATTGTCACTTTGATCTTAGGCAAGCCATCTTCTCCTTTGTGGAGTACTGTAAGCAATTTGCCAATAAAGCTGTTCAGCATTAGCATTGTCATCATAACATCACTTAATTACTATTGTTAAACTCATTATAATCCCATTGTTGTTCTCTGGATTATTTCTCCCCCTACAAATACAAGTGGGATGTTCTTCTGCTATTGTTGAATGAAGACGAACAAAAGGAGTATAGAAAAAAACATCTGTGAAGTAATTAATAGCATTATTAGGACTCTTGTTTACTTGCTGGTTCTCCAAAGGGATTCGATTAATTTTAATTCACCAGTTTTAAATTAACATTATCATTTTATTTCTTTTCTTGTTGTCACTTTCCATGATAACTTTAAAGCTCAGGTCCAAGTTATTTTACATAGTTATTCTCTAAGAATCTCTGGAATATTAATTCAGAGAAAGATTAATGTCTTAGGGTAGTAAGTTTAGATACTGACTAGCAAAAATTTCTGAATAACATTTCCATGATCACAAAGATCTTGCTTTTAATTGTTCGCTTTATAGCAATAGTCCATTATTTGCTTAAAGGGAATGTGTCATCAAAAATGACTTATTGTTTAATTCACATTTTTATGTTAAACACATTTTTTAAGAATTTTTGGTTATATTTATTTTTAATTCTCCGTATCACTTTCAATATTTTTTAATAATTCTTAAAGGGGATTTGCCACCAGACCAAGTACTGACCTCCGTTCAGCATGAGAGCAAGATGTAAACAAATCACGCTGAGTCATGAAGCTGCAGTGGAGAGAGGGAGAGGGGAGGAGGGAGTGAGGAATCCAAGGGAGCGTCTCAAAACTTAAGTGAACTAATAAACAGTACAACAGTGGATTCAATACAGCAAGACACAGAACCTCAGACGGCACTGTCAGGAGAAACCTTATCTGCTTAGCAGCTTATGTAATGTAAACAAATCACGGAGCTGACAGAGACGCACACAGACACACACAGCCAGAGCACAGAGCCTGCATAACGGATCCTGTGACATGTTCACTCAAATAATCAAACTCTAACTGGTGACTTCTGTATACAAAAGAGAAAAACCTATTCTAAACAGCAGATTGAAAGCTTCTTCATCAGATAAAGCAGGGATCTAATACCACTACAGCTAGTTATTCAGTATACAAAAGAAAACCTATTGCTACCCGGTGCCTTAAAAGACCATTCATTCTGCCTGTCATCGAATAAGAAGTGATTCACGCAAGCGCGGCCTTTCAGCTCCTGGGTCGTGACTAGGGGAAGCTTTGTGGTAACCAAGGGGGGTTGAGAAATGCTGTAGCTCTCAGAGTTTTCACTTTTTTTAATCACATATATTTAGAGAAGTGATTAAATACCCATTTTAGAGGATTCCACGTCAACATTACAATGTGGCAAAACCCCTTTAAGTCCTGCAGTTTTCACTTTGGCCACTAGGCCTAATAACAGTCTGACACTTCCTGCCCTATAGATAAAGACTCTCAGTAGTCTGCTCATTATTAACACAAGCAGGGTCAAACGGAAAGGAGACTCCAGTGTAAATAGATAACACAGAATCCACCACTAGTGGCCAAAGTGAAAACTGCAGGATTTAAGAATTATTAAAAAATATTGAAAGTGATATGGAAAACTAAAAATAAATATAACCAAAAATTCTTAAAAAATGTGTTTAACATAAAAACGGGAGTTAAACAATAAGTCATTTTTATGACACATTCCCTTTAAAGATGTATCATTGTATAGCATAATGAAACATTATGCAACCTTGTAGCCTACTGTGTCTTGGAATTCCTTACAATTTTCAATATCTCTGCTCATTGTCATTGAATGGAAACATTTGTATATAAATGCACACACTGGAATCCTGTTCTGAACGAATACTGCTCATGGGTGATAGTTTTTTTTTTTTTCTTTTCTTTACAATGTATTGGTCTTCTCAGAGCGAAGCACAGCAGCAGCATAACAGCTTCATCTACCACTACTGTCTCAAAATGCTTACATACTGTACATGGATAGATGACAACCGGCTCATTAACTACTTGAGCTGGACAAGAGCAAGACAGGACAGATGTTTATCCTCTAAATATAAACTAGATCTATTTTTACGGATTTTGTCACTAATAAAGTTATCTCACTTTTGTCGCCAAAAATAAGTTTTTTATGGATTTTGGCCCTAAAGTCCATTTTTTTTTTACGGACTTTGGTGCTAAAAATCCATATTTTTACGGATTTTGCCGCTGATAAATTTCTCGCTTTTGTTGCCAAAAACACTTTTTTTTTTTTTACGGATTTTGGCCCTAAAGTCTATTTTTTATGGATTTTGGTGCTAACATCCGTACTTTTACGGATTTTGCCGCTTATAAAGTTATCTCGCTTTTGTCGCCAAAAATAAGTTTTTATGGATTTTGCCACAAAAATACGTTTTTATGGATTTGGGCGCTAAAATACGTTTTTTATAGATTTTGGCGCTAAAATACGTAGTCTGTAAAAAAATGACTTTAGCACCAAAATCTGGAAAGAAACAGTCTTTAGTGCCAAAATCCAGAAAAATAATACTATAGCGCTAAAATCCATAAAAAAAACTATTTTAGCGCCAAAACCCGTAAAAAGACGTATTTTTAGAAACAAAATATGTAAAAAAAAAAAAAACTTTAGCGACAAAAGCAAGAAAACTTTAATAGCGACAAAATCCATAAAAAACATATTTTAGTGACAAAATCCGTAAAAAAAAAAAGGTATTTTTAGCGAAAGAAGTGAGAACTTCTAGTTCCAAAATATGTTAAGAAAAGGATTTTAGTGCCAAAATCCGTAAGAAAACAGATTCTGGCTCAAAAATCCATAAAAAAAAACTTATTTTTAGCATCAGAAGCGGGAGAATTTTATTAGTGCCAAAATCTGTAAAAACAAAAAAAGAAATTTAGCGGCAAAATCTGTGTAAAAAAAAAAAACAACTGATTTTTAGCGAGAAAAATGAATTGCGCAAAAATCGTTAGCGACCAGAGCATGATCATTTTATTACGAACGATGCAAACAAGGACACGTCGGACACTTGTATGCAAAATTGATAATGTATAACCTTTATTAACACCCACTATAGGTGGGACTTGGGTCTCTTGGTGGGTTTTCAGTGAAAAATCACGATAAAAAAACGCAGTGAAAATGCGCTAAAAGACGTCCGGCGCTTTACATAGACTCCTGTAGTAAATTTTCTGCCCGGCTCTGGCGTTTTTTAGAACATGTTGCAAAAGACGACCAGTGAAAAAAAACGAGCAGAAAAAAGAAGCTCCTTGTAGACAGCAGGACGTTTTTACAATAGAAGTCTATGGGAGAGATTACAGTCGTTTTTCCAGCGTTTTTAGAAAACGAAAAATGCTAAGAAAAAAATGGACGTTTTTCTGTGCAGTGTAGACATAACCTAAGAAAAGATACTTCAGAATTTTTTTATTTATTTTTTTATAAAATAGGTATTTCAGGAGAGCCAACAGGTTTGACTATTGTTTAGTTATCCCATTCTTCATTATTATTCAACCATTGTTGTTTTAATTTTGTGATCTCAAATAGAATTGATACAACTCTAACAAATTTCAGGGTAAACAAATCACACTCTTGCTGTCCATGTTTCCCCTACTATTTTTAGTTGTTTAACTTTTCATCCTTTTTCTTTTGGTTATGTTTATGAATGTAAACTAAAGAACCCATTCCTTTATATTTTCAAAGTTATTGTCTTGTACTTCCTTTTTAATTTTTGCACATATCTGCCATTGTGAAAGCTAGGTTTGGTGCAGATTTTTATGTGGATGGTGATTGTGAATCCAAGAAAAATCTCCACGTTATGTAACATGCTCCTGAGGGTAAATGTCATCAGACCTTTTCAGTAATGCAGCCTGAGCCTTCAGGCCTCTTACTTCAAGGGATCATATCAGGCTTAGAAGTAAGATAATAAGAAATTATTTTCACATTTTAATTTGAACCAAAGAGTCTTTTACAATTTTTTTCTGGTAATTCTGCCTCTACGCTCTTACTGCTAATTATAATTTAATGCCCTGCAGTAACCAGGAGCTAAACGCCAGTAGTGATCTCTTTAGCTCAAAATTTGGATAGAAGGCCTCAAATGAAGCAATTTATGTTGATTTAGTTCCGTATAATTAGTTTAAGAACATGTTCTTTGCTAACCTTCAACTGTCTCCGAAACAGGCTTTTTTTTTACTGTATATTTATAGTAGATTTTAATCCAACTAAAAATAACAATTTAGTATCTGTTGTCACATACAAATTGAACATTAATAGTTTCATTAGTCTTTAGTGTATATAAGCATTGATTTAAGCGAGGTTGAGAGGACAATGGTTTCTGAATAACCACTGATGGTGAAAAAATATTGAATCCAATAGCACAACAAAGAGGGCCACACATATTAAAACTGTCTAGATATAAGACTTTGTTACCCATAGCAACCAATCAGACCTCCCTTTTATTTTTTCAGAGCACTATATTAAATGAAAGGGGAGCTCTGATTGGTTGCTATGGGCAACAACAAAAGACTTTGACCTAGACCGTTTTCATACATGTGGCCCAGAGTCTTTGGTATAACATTTGGTTTAAAGTGTCAATAGAGCTGAGAAAAGACTATACAAGGACAAGACTTAATGATGGGATTGAAGGGCATATTAATGTTTAAAATCAACTTGTACTAATGTAAAGAGTTCAATATGTTTCCTATAATCATCAGACAGCATTAACCCCTTCCTGACGGACGGTCATAATAATATGGCTCTAAAATTTTTTGCTCTTTGCCTTCTGAAAGCCATAACTTTTTTATTTTTCCACCTACATAGACATATGAGGGCTTTTATTTTGTGGGACAAGTTGTACTTTCTAGTGGTGTTATTTATATTACTATAGAGTATACTAGGGAACGGCAAAAAAATTCTAAGTGGGGCAAAATGTGAAAAAAAACGTACTTGCGCCATGTTTGCGGGAGGTTTGTTTTTACGGAGTTTATTCTTCGGTAAAAATAATGTGTTATCTGTATTCTACAGGTTGTTACACATCCGGCAATACCAAACATGTAGGGTTTCCGTTAAGTTTTGGTACCGTAAAAAAATTCCAAACCTTTTCTATTCTTGAAATTTGCGCTGCTGCGCCATTTTGTGCGACCAATAACTTTTTTGTACTAACACCTACGGACGTCAGTGAGGGGGCATTTTTTGCGGGCTGGAGTGTACTTTTTATTGCTAGCACTTTGAAATGGATGCACTTTTTTGATTACTTTTATTCCAATTTTTATGTGACGTGAAATGACCCAAAAAACGCAATTTTGCCGTTTGGAATTTTTTTTCTTCTACGGTGTTCAGCGTACGGGATAAATTATATTATATTTTTATAGATCGGACTTTTTCGGACGCGGCGATACCAAATATGTGTAACTTTTTTATTATTTTATTGTTTTTATTTGTAAAAGGGGGGTGATTTTAACTTTTTTAATACTTTTTTTTTGTACTTTAAAACTTTATTTATTTTTTTACTTTAACATTTAGTCCCCCTATGGTGCTTGACCACTAGGAGGCGCGATCGTAAATACAGCCTAATGCATTGCATAGTCAATGCATTAGGGTGTACAAAGATGGCGGTTTCCCCACTTCCTGTCTGCGGACGGAAGTGGGGCAAACAGGAACATGGCAGCGATCAGAGCCTTCACAAAGCTCTGCCCTGCCATGTTAGCCCGTCGGGACTCAGCGATCTTATCGTTGATGTCCCAATCGGGCTGAAAAACGGTGTGCGGCATGGTGTGCCTGATGGGTTAAACAGCGCAGGCGGGCGACACCGCCCAGTGTTAGCTGCAATTTGCCGCTAACACCCGGCGGCTGTGAAGCGGGATCACGCAGCGATCCCGTTTCCAAGCCGCTTACCGGCGCTATGACGTACTCATACGTCATAGGTCGGTAAGGGGTTAAAGGTTTCAAACTTATTACGCAGCAATGCAGCAAGATACTACTGTGTATCGCTTTAGTCCTAGAATATAGTTCGATTGGGTTCGGAGAGACCTGTTTACATTTCCTAGCCATAATTAGTAGAATTAAACTAGCTCCTCACGCACAACAGAGAAAATAGAGGGGCACTGGCTGGTAAAGGGTTATGACCAAACCACTAGCCCCAGTCTGCCTCACCCTGTATCCAAAGCTTGCCTACGACTGCTGATCAACCACCAATGGTCGTTAATTCTGGTGGACACTGAGAACTGGTGCAAGCACTCTTCAACTACATTTATTAAAAGGGATTTCTCACAATGCTGTTTCACTGAGTCACAGGCAGCTTTTCATTCACTCTGCCTCGAGATTGTTTTCTTGTCACAAATTGTGCGTTAAGTTAGTAAGAAATTTTGGTTCATACAATCATTGTTTATTTGTAAAAAAAAATATATAAATTTCGTGAAAATTTGGAAAAATTTCATTTTCAAAGTTCTAAAATATCTGCGTACAAGACTCAATTATTTACTACATAATAGTGTATAACTAGCATCTACCACATCTCTACTGAAGGTTAGCATCATTTTTTATTTTTTTTTTACAACATTAGGGGGCTTAGAAATTTAGTAGTAATTTCACATTTTGAAGAAAATCTGCAACATTAATATTTTTAAAGATCGGTTCAGTTCTGACATTGTTTTGAGGGGTCTGTACATTGTATACCACCATAAATGTCTCCATCTAAGAAACTAAACCCCTAACAGTATTGAAAACAGCAATTCGAAAGTTTATTAACCCATTAGGTGTTTCACAGAAATTAAAGCACTTTTTTTTGCAGATTTTAAATTTGTATCCATATTCACAGGAACACGGTAGATGTGACAATGGAATTGCAACTTAATATTGATTCCCCCAATTCTGCCGTTTTTGGAGATATCCCATATGTGCACTATTTGGCTGAACCACAAGCCTTTTAGTAGGAGGCGCACCTACCAGACTTTGGGGTCTTATTTTCAACACGATTTTATGTAGGTGCCATTCCAAGTTTGTGGGCACCCTAAGTTGCTAAAACTTAATACCCACCCCGAAACAGACCTCCTATTGGAAACTACACCCCTTGAGGAATATATCCAGGGGTGTAATAAGTATATGGACCCCACAGGTGTATCACACATTTTTTTAGTGTTAGGCTGTAAAACTTAAAAATGAATTTTTTTTTCCAACATTCTGCAATTTTAGCTTAAAATGTTTCATTTTTACAAGGAATCCTGGAAAAAAACACCCCAATTTTTGTTACACAATTTCTTCTTATTTCAGCAATACCCTATATGTGGGTGTAAACTGCTGTTGGGCACATGCTAGGGCGTACAAGGGAGGAAGGGTTTTGGTTTTAGCGCAGATTTTGGTGAATGCCATGTTGCATTTGCAAAGCCCCCAAAGTACCAGAACAGGTGAAACTTTCCATTAGTTGCCCCATTTTGGATTCCACACCCCTCATGGATCTCAACTGGTGGTATTTTGTGCATTTTTGGTGCACAGGTGTTCCACAGATTTTTTTTAGCATTGGGCCATGAAAATGTGGGGGGAGCACATTTCCATCATTTGTTTTTTGGGCTTCATTTTTATAGCATTCGCCTTGTGATAAAAATGATGTGATAACTTTACTATGTGGGTATATACAATTATATAAATTTTATATCGGTTTTTATGTTTTATTATTTTTACACAATAGAAATGTGTTTAGAAAAAAATGCGCTTTTATGTCATCATAGTCTAAATCATAACTTTTATTTTGCTGTGTACAGAGTGGTGTATAGGCTTGTTGTTTTTTTGCGGGATGAATTGTTGTTTTTATTGGTATCATTATGGGGTTCATATGACGCTTTGATCACTTTTTAATTAAGATTTTTGTGAGGCATTTTGAACAAGATACAGCCATTCTGGTATTGTTTATTTTTACATCAGGCACTTTGCAGTATAAAAGACGACATGCTAGTTTTACTCAGCAGGCCAGTACAATTACAGCGATACCCAACTTTTTACACAATAAAAACACTTTTATTCAAACAGGCAAACACGTTTTTACATTGCCTCAGTCTGAGAGTCATGACTTTTTTATCTTTCTGTGTACGATGTTGAGTAGGGGCTTGTTTTTTGTGGGATGATTTGACGTTTTTATTGGTATCAGTTTTGGGGGAAAAAGACTTTTTGATCGTTTTTAAATCCGTTTTTTGGAAGGCAGGGTGAAGAATATACTGTATTACTAGAAGTGTTTTTGTTATTTTTAACAGGGCTCACCATGCAGTATACATGACAAGTTTGTGTTACTTTGTGGGTCGAGATGAATACGGTGATACCAAATTTATATAGGTTTTTTTTATGTTGCAGCTCGTTAAAAAATTTTTATTGTGTAAAACAATATTTATGCATAGCTATCTTCTGATAGCCTTTATTTTTCCGTATACAGAGTTGTGTAAAGGCTTTTTCTTTGCGAGGTGAACTGAACTTTTTTTTACTTATTCAAAAGGCTTTATTAGGAAGCAAAACATAAAGTACAATCATCTTATAATATAACATAACCTCTGCATTTGTACCACAATGTTATATACACAATGAATATTAATACATCCAACTCTTTATTAAGCTGATCCCTCCTCCAGAAACATCATTCTCTTTAACCCTAAGCGTGGGAATCCTTCCCCAAACTCGGGGTGTGCGGAGCGATATCGGGTTATCAAATGATGTTCCCATAGTTGAGGGATTTGACATATTCTGCTCTGTTGTGTGTGGATATTGCCGTTGGAGGCACTTGTGTTAACCTTAACGAAATGTATACGAAACAAGTAATGAATAATAAAAACATAAAAACTACTGTCGACCATAACCCGTAGAGAGTTAAGATACTCACTGAGTATCCTGGATCCAGAGGGATATAAGGGATGCCCCAATTGACACAGAAGAGGAAGAGAAGCGGTCGCCTATCACTGCTACGAGACCATCAATTCCTAACCTGAGCACTCTCCGCAGCAGGGAGGCGCGTGTCTCTATGTGGCTAATGCTTGGGCATAGTCCGCCGAGTTGCTTAACATCAGCCAACTCGACCAAGTGGCCATAAATTTATCATGGGAATGATTAAGTTCGGCCCGTAGTTCTTCCATACGCTGGATTGAGGAGAGCTCGGTTAACCAAGCCGATATGGAGGGGGTCTCCGTCGACCTCCACAGACGCGGGATCAGCGCCCTAGCTGCACTGAGCATAAAGATGAGAATGTGGCCCCTAAGAGCGTGCAAGGGTAAAGGGATAATTTGCAGAAGCACCACTGCGGGCTCATTCTGAAGCCTGATCCCTGTGACCAAATATATGATCCGTAGCACCTCAGCCCAAAAGGCCCGCACTGCTGGGCATTCCCACCAAATGTGGGACATCGTCCCCTCGGCCTTCCCGCATCTCCAGCAGGTACTCGGCGCCTGGGGATAAATAGTAGCCAACAACGACGGCACCCTGTACCAGCGCGTTAGCACTTTTAAATTTAGCTCTTGTAGTCTGCAAGCCACAATGGATTTGTATGTTAGGGTACTTGATTTCTGCCAATCGGCCCCTGAGATTGATATTCCTAGTTCTCTTTCCCAACTTATCTGGTATGTGGGTCTAAAGTCTGATAGGGATGAGAGGATCATATCGTATATTTTAGAGACTAGATGTCCCCCAGGGGGATTTTTCGTGCAGATCTTCTCAAAGGGAGTCAGCGGTCTGTGAAAGTCTAGGGCAATCTTCTGGGTAGCATAATAATGAGACATCTGCATGTAGCCAAACCAGGTCAGAGACAGGGATGGTAAGGTGTCGTTTATTTCTGTCCTAGCCCTCAGACCCTGGGCAGTAAGAACATCAGCAAACAGCACCGGTCCCTAAGGCCCATTGGGGCAGTGACATGCGGCAAGTCAAACCCAACTCGGTTACTTCCCCGGGGAGACGGGGGGCCACCGGTCAAAACGGGCCACTGCAACCCTGAGTGCGCCGGGCTTGGTAGTGTTTTTTGGTTACCCAGGGAGTTTGATTTAGGGAAGCAAATGGAGCAAGGATGCTGGAACCAAGGGAAGACGAAGTGGCGCCCCATGGATACTTTCCTCCAAGCCCCCACATTTGGTGAATGGCACTAAAAGAATCTACTACCTACCCGCAACAGTCGCCAGGTAGTGGGCTTTAAATGCCGGCAAAGCTACCCACCATCTTGTCTACCTCAAAGAATTCGTTTACGATTCTTGTTTTTCTACCCGCCCATTAAATTCCCACCGTTTTGTCCACTGTTTTTAAAAACACTGAGGCGGAAAACAGGACGGCCTGGAGGGATACAAAAAACGGGCAAAAGTTTTTTTAATTATGCTTATCCTTCCTACCGGGAAAAACCTTACATCCACTCAGGGGTCTGCTTATATTTTTAAACAGGGGCGAAAATAAGCTCATACACATCCGCGGTCGGGGGAAACAAAAACACCCAGATATTTAAAACGCATTGGACCATTTAAAGGGGAAGCTCGTTTTCATCCTGGCCACCAATTTTTCCATTTTTAACCCCATGCAATTTTTTCAAAGTTGTTTTTGAAATTCGAAACCACCAAACCTCTAAGAACACGTCAGCAGGTTAGGCAAAGAGACTACTTTGGTAATTATACAAAGGTCATCTGCAAACCACACTTTAAAAACTGTGAGTCCCTACTTTACCCCCAAAACCCCGGGGTTAAGCTTATATCCTGCAATAGGGTTCCACACTAATACAAATATTGGGTAAAAGGGGGGCATCCCTGTCTGGTCCCATTGCGTTTTGGGGACAGAAGGGGATAAGGGCCGTTTTTCGGTTTTGGGCACGGGATTTTGGTATAGCTCCGCGATTCGTTCTAGCTCAGGGGCCCCAGCCCCACTTGTTTCGGGCCCCGCATCAAAAAAGCCCCAAACGTTCATAAAACCCTTTCCACGTCAGAGAAAGCATCATCCCATTAAACTTTTTCTCCCTCATAAACTCAAAATTGAAAAATTTTTTGTGTTATCGCGCGCTTCGGCGTGGGACAAAGCCCCTTAAATCGGGTCAACGAGATTTTTGAAAAAAGGGTTTCAGTCTCATTGCTAAAAGTTTGGCTAACAATTTCGCGTCCACATTTAGCAAGGAAGGGGGGTCTAAGCTACCAGGGGGAGGGGGTCTTTCCCCCCCTTTGGGGGTTACTGTTATGTACGCTAAGAGAAAGTTTGGCAAGGATTATTATAGAGGAGAGGATTAAAACTCCAAAAAGGGCCCACTAGTTCATCACGGATGTTTGGTAAAATTTTGGGCGGGAACCACGGACCCGGGCTCTTCCGAAGGGAAAAGGGATGCAGGGCCCCTGAAGTCTTCCGTCAGAATGCGCTTCCACAGGGCCAATTTTTCTGGATCTAGAGGGGGGAGAGCCGTTTTTTTCAAGTAGTCATGAAATTTTTTTTTCGGGCTTTGACAATGAGGGGGTTTTTGGGCATTTTATACATCTGATGTAGGGCCGGGGAATCCTCCAAATATCCGGGGTTTAGACACACCTTCCCTTTCTTATCTTTAATCGGGAGACAAAAAAAGATGCCCCTTTTCCCTTAGTCCCCGGCCAGCTTTTGGGCCTGGTTTTGTCCCATTCAAGAATGAATTTCCCAACATAACTCTTGTATATTTTGTCTTTTCTGCTCAAGCACTCTGCGACCTCATGATAACCTGAATACTCCCTAAAACCCCCCCACCACCTTTTTCTTATGCTCAAAATCCAGCGGTGCAGTCAATTTAAACAAAGTTTTCAATCGAGCCGCTGCTTTTTTTTTTAAATCCGATCCATGCTTTATAACACCCCTCGGACACACACTTTAGGGTTTCCCCCATTTAAAGGCGGGGGTTCATCGTTCGCAGGGCTTCCGCAAAGTGCTGAACAAATTGTTTAAGAAAGATGCACAGAGTCATTGAGTAGCGTCCGTTCAGTCCCATGGAGAGTTTTCCTCGAGCTTTGGGTAAGTGAAACAAACAATGCACCCCCCGCATGATCGAATGTAAAATGTCATCAAAAGAGACCCTTTTGGCCCTGGGAATGGGGAAGTTTTAGAAATTGAAGTCAAATCGACGAAGTTTTGTTGGTGGGGAGTAATACTGAAAACTCGGGTCCGGGTTTCATAAGACCCCAAAAAACGTCAAACAGCTGCATCTCAGCAGCATTTTTTAATTTTGTGAGCTTATTGAGAGGGACTGTGGAATGGCCAAAGAAATATCTATTAAGTAGAAAGCAAATTAAATCCCACAAAGGTTACTCCCCCCGTGCAAAAAGTGTTAATTCATCCAAGCCCTAATTTTTAAACAGAGCTGGCCCGATTTGGAGCATACAGGTTTTCCAAATTTTATAAGCCACCTTGTAGGGACATTTTATAAATTGTATCTCGCTTCAGGGGCCCTTAATTCATAATTTTATGTGGGAGGATTTATAAAAAGGGCAGCTACACCCTTTTTTTTTGCATCCGCACTACGGAATGGCACCAGACAGGGAAATATTTTTTTCTTCAGGCGGGAGATGATTTAAGCGAAATTGTCTCCCGCGGCATAAAAATTTGCGACCCACGTTTATCATGCTACGTACCGGGGCAGTTTTTTTTGGTACATTAAACCCCTTCACATTTGAAGGGGGGTTTATTTTATCGAGTCATGGACACAAAAAAAAACATTGCAAGACTCTGAAGGGGACCCCACCCTTTTCGGGCCCCCTCTCGGCCAATAACCAAGCGTGTAACAAAAACTTGGGAGGCTCCACCCCCGAGTCCCCGATAACTCCAACACATTAAATTTTTTAAATTTTGCAGCATCCTGGGTGCGGAGGGGCCAGCGCCGGCCTGAGCCCAACCTATTGGCGGTCAGGGTGCTATGCATTTGAAAACAACTACAACGGAGAAACATCCTATCACACTTTAGGGAAAAATTTTCATAGTGTACAGTTTGAATGACCGCTAGCGGTGTCCCCCGGGCACATTTGTTGCTGATCAAACCATAACGGCAGGCCCGATGGGGGTAAAAGTTTCGATAACTTTTGGGAGGAGCCCGTCCCTTTAGAAAGCACCGTGGGGAAAGAAACGGGAGGGAGGAAAAATAGAGGGGAAAGGCAGAGGGAGAGAGAGGGGAAAAAAAAAAGGGGTAGGGAGGGGGGGAGGGAGGGGAAGGGGTGAAGGGGGGAGGGGGAAAGTGGGGGGAAGAGAGGAGAAGGAAAAAAAAAGTACAGTCGGGGACCCATATTTATGGGCCAATGTTCCGAACAAATATTTTTACATAACCTTTGAAAACTAGAAGGCGGCAGACGAAGCCCTCCTCAAGTCACTTAACGGCAGTTAAACCCCGGGCATTCCCTTTCGTCCTCCCCACTTGCCACTCCCTCAGGTCTGCGGGCTCTCTGCGGGAGTGGTGACCCTGCAGCCCTGCCGGCGGAAAATGACTGCGAACTGCCAGTGGTAGCTGGGGGGTAAAGAGACAAACATTACACCCAAAACTGGCGGGAAAAGGGGGCAGGTCCAGGGCCCCGAAAGTGCGGGGACTCATTGGGGATCGGATCAACAGCAGTTCCCCCCCCCCCCCCCCCCCCTGCGAACCTGCAAGCAAACGGGGAAGCCCCATCTGAGGGGGCCATCTTTTTAGCACCGCCAGCAATGGGTTTTAGCTCGGCCGAGCCGGAGCGTGCGTCTGGGAGGGGAAAAGCGGGCCACCCTAGCCCCTCAAAGTGATCGACGTGGCTCCTCTCGCTCTTTTCTTTTCTTTTCTTTTTAAAGTAGAAATGGGGATTCGCAAAAAAATCACAGGGTTTTCTTCATCAAAGGGTGGGTGGGGGCCAAAGGGCCGGTTCCTGTCAACTTCGATAGGGTCTGCGGTCCTGTGCCCAAAAATCGTTGAAAAGCTTAGGAGGTCAACGGCAAGTCCTTTTTTTGATGACTCTGGGAGGCCCCCATGCAAGTTTCCCCCCCGCTTCTAATTTTTAAAGGGCATCCTGTGCTCAAAACAGGTTTGGTGGAGGTTTTTCTGCGGTCGATAGGAGCCGCATGTCTGCCCAATTTCTGATCACTCTCTCCTGTTTTTTCCTCAACATTTTTTACTTTCGTTGCAGCAAAAAACGCCGTTTAAAAGTTGAAGATCTTTGTTCCAGCTAAAAAATCCGGGGAGGGAGCAATCGCTTTTGGGCCTAGTAATGACAGGAGGGGCCCGCAGTTCCCCGGTGATTTTTGAGGGGCCCGCATAGCTTCGAGGCGGGAAGCGGGCAACTGATGTTTTGCGATTGGGGAGGCAGGGGGTCGGGGGCCCCATAGGAGTGCCCAGCTTGAGGATTTGGGGCTGGGCCCTTGGAATCCATCTTTTGAGGGGTTTGCTCCTCACTGCCTAGGGGGTGTAAATTTCAGGGGTCGAGAGCAAAAAACGGGGGCTTGTGCATTGTCCCTGTGGGCTCCATAGGCTCCCCAATGTAAGCTTTAGGTTCTCCCCTCCCCCTCCATGGTCCCTCACTTTGGTGGGAGGGGGCTGCCGCCATTATTTATAAGGGGCCGTGCTGGGGACTTCCCCCCCTTTTTCCCGAGCCTCATGGGGTCCCCCCTCTTGCCCTCCCTGTCTTTTTCGATTACCTTTGGGGCCCAAGGCCGGAGTCTCGGCACCCCGCCGTTTTGCCTCGGGCTGTGGGGGGCCCCGGGGGCCACGGGGCTTGCAGAGAAGGGAAGACCCCGTCGCCGCGGGTTTTCCGGCGCCAATCGCCCTTTTTTGTGGGCAAGATAGTGCGGCACGCTCTCCCCGCTGCGGCTTCACCGCGGGTCCACGGAGCTCCGAGAGGTTTTGCTGCGGCCCCCCTTTTTGCCGGGGTACCGCCTTTGCGCCTTTTTCCCACTCGCAAACGGAAGTCCCCCTGCCCCCTCACTCCTTCCAAGATGGGGGCCCTTCTGAGACGCTCCCCCGACCGGTTCCTCAGGGCCGCCAGGGCCGAAGAAGTTTAAATCACACCTCGTCCTCAGGTGGGTTAGGCCGTCTTCTCCGCGTCTGCCTCTCTTGACCCCATATTTTCGGGTTTTAACCCCTTTTTAGCTGGATGCCACACGGAGCTCTCCTAGACACGTCCCGCTCACAGCATGGCAGACCACGCCCCCCGTGAACTGAACTTTTAATTGGCACTACTTTGGCATTTATATGAATTTTTGATTACTTTATATTCCATTTTCTGTGCTGCAGGATGAACAATCGCAATTCTGTGTTTTTTGTTTTTTTTTTACCACGTTCACTGTGCGGGTTAAATTAACAACAAATATAGAGCAATCGTTACCCGCCCGGGGTACCAAAAAATGTATTTTTTTATCTTTTTTGGGGGGCTTGGGGTTTTAAAGGGGGAAAAGGGCAGTGTATGTGTTTTTTTTTATTTTTTGCGTTTGGTTTTTTTTTTTAAACCCCTTTTTTTTTCTTTTTTTACTTTTTCTTACGTATTTTACGCGGGGAGAAAAGTACGTTCCAAATTTTTTAGCGTCGAATACGCGCCGCTAACGATGTAGGTCTATGGGCCCCCCCGGCCCTACCGTGCTTTGGAAAGACGCGCTGATTAGCGCGTGGCTCCAAAACACCCGGCGTATTGCGGCATGTACTATACACGCCGCAATACACCGTGTGAACATACCCTAATAATCATGTGAACGTTTAGATACAGTAAAATAGCATTTGACTGAAGGATTGCTTTCATTGCAATATATGTTTCCATTTTACACATTGCTGTGCATATCACCTTTTACCTGGGTCAGAATGGGCTATAGCACCTATTGCCAATAGACACAAGCTCAGAAAGTGTTTTTTTTAATCTTACGGTTTAATTTGTGTTTAAAAATGTAAATGAAAGTGAGACATGAATCACAGTTGTGGAATTTTACTTCCTCCCTGCCCTACAGCTGCTGTAAACAGACTGGAACCATGGCAATTACCCGTTCCCTTACTATCCATGGTTTTAGTTACCGGCTGTTAAAATACAATTAAAATTGTTTGCATTCACAGAAAATGTCTAAACAGTCCATTTTGATTGTAAAGCAATATTTATGGAAGATTATCGGTCCACAGAGTTGGGGATCTTTGCTGGCTTGCAGTTAACTTGAGTCTGCTTTTCTGCTAAACCTGTTTGATTACATAAATCCTCCTAGTAGTCAGCAGGATGAGCTGACCACAAGGAGACACTATTCTGCCATTGACCATGTGCAGTGATTTTTGTCGAGGCATTTTTTAGCACTAAAACATAGATGACACTTTTTTTTTTTTTTTTTTAATCAATGTTCATAAGGAGCCCTGAGCTATCCACAATGTTTATCCAGCTGCAACGTGTCATCTATACCTTTGGTTGTTCCTGGTACTCTAACCTGGTCCCATTCAAGAAGCCTGTCCTCTAATGTCTAAAGAAGCTTACTAATGTACACTGTCCAGGAATTAACCCCTTTCTGACAGCCATACTTTTTTTGCTCTTCATTTTTTTCATCCCCGCCATCCAGGAGCCACAACTTTTTTCATTTTTCAATCTACATTGATATATGAGGGCTTTTTTTGCAAGACAAGATGTACTTTTTAATGCTGCCATTGAACGTACCATAAAATATACTAGGAAACTGAAAAAAAAATCCTAGTGGGGTAAAATGTGAAAAAAACATGTTTGCAGAGGTTTTATTTTTATGTCGTTCAGTCTTCAGTATAAATTGTGTTATTTGTATTCTGCAGGTCGATACGATTCCGGTGATACCAAATACGTAGGGTTTTTGTTAAAAATCTTTTAAAAAACATTTTCTATTTGTTAAATGTATGCTGCAGCACCATATTCTCTGGCCACTCCTGATCTCCCAGTCAATACTTTACTATATAATTCCCATGTAGAAAAATAAAGTATCATTTTTGGTAGTAGAAAGGACTTCTGTGTTTTTAAATTGAGAATGCAAACATTTTAATTGCTTTAAACTATTTACTTTAACACCTTAATGTAGTTTTGACCTTCCTGACAGACCCATTTTTGAAATCTGATATGTGACACTTTATGTGAGAATAACTTTGACACTTTTACCTATCCATGGTTTCTCGTGACACATTGGGCCACATGTATGAAATTTGGCATTTAAACGCCAAATTTCATGCACATTAAAATAGCATATAAAGCGCCTGATTTGTGAACCCACTCTACAGCGGACGATATTTCTGGCTCAGGTATACGCACGCATCCCGCATTTAGGCACATTACAAAGTAATGTGCCTGATAATGGCATTCGGGAAGCGAACGGGGCTGCGCCTGATGTCTGGCTGAAAATATGCTATTTGGCTCAACCACAAGCCTCAGAGTAGCAGGAACACCTACTGGACTTTGGGGTCTCATTTTCATTACAATTTTGTTTAGGCACCATTCCAGGTTTGCAGGCACACTAAGGTGCTAAAACTTAATAAACTCCCCTAAAAAGACCCCTTATTAGAAACTACTCCCCTAAAGGAATATATTCAGGGTTGTGTTGAGTTTATCGATCCCACAGGTTTTTCACACATTTTTTTGTGCAAATGAAAAATGTTTTTTTTCCCCAACAATTTGCAATTTTATCGCAAAAGGTTTAATTTTTACAAGGAATTCTGGAAAAAAAGCATCAGAAAATGTGTTACACAATTTCTTCCAAGTTCGGCAATACCCTGAACTGCTGCTTGGGCGCATGGCAGGGCATACAAGGGAAGTAGCGCTACTTGGCTTTTTTTACGCAGATTTTGACATTTGCAAAGCCCCTAAAGTACCAGAACAGGCGAAACCCTCCAGAAGTCACCCCATTTTGGATTCAGCACCCCTCATGGATGTCATCTAGGTGTGTATTGTGCATTTTGGGTGCACAGGTATTCCATATTTGTATTAGCAGTGTGGGGAGGGGGGGTGCAGTTTTGCCATTTTTTTTTTATGTTTTATTACTTTCACATGACAGAAATGCATTTATAAAATATTTCATTTTTATGCCATCATAGCCATAGCCTTTTTATTTCTCTGTATATGAAGCTGGTTATGGGCTTATTTTTGTGGGATGTTTTTATTGGTACCATTATGGGGTTCATATGACGCTTTAATCACTTTTTACTAGGGTTTTTTTGAGGCGTTTTAGATACATCAATCCTGGTAGTGTTTTTTTATTTTTCACAGCAGTCTCTTTACAGTTTACTCAGCAGGTCGATACAGTTAGGGCTTGTCCCCACAGCAGACAGGATTTTCCGACCGCTATGTGCTCTGTTTGCGGAGAAAATCCCTCCCTCTTCGCATTAGACTTGTTAATATTGCGCCCGAAAACATGTTCTGTGTTTTTCGGACCGCTGGCAGTCTAAAAAACCGTCCGGTAGAAAATCTGTTCAGTGTTGACCGCTGCTATTACTTTCCATTACATTCCATGTAAAATTTTTATAAACAGTTTACAGACTGTTTTCAAAACCGTCTGTAAAACCGTCCAAAAACCCTGGCCCTTACAGCGATATCCAACTTGTATATTTTTACTGTTTTTGTACAATAAAAACACTTGTTTTCAAAAAGGAAAACACGTCTTTGCATTGCCATAGTCTGAGAGTCATAACTTTTTGATTTTTTACAGAGCTGTATATGGGCTTGTTTTTGCGCGATGAGTTTACATTTTTATTGTTATCAGTTTTGGGGGGGACAAAGCTTTTAAAATGCTTTTAAATCCGTTTTTTGGACGCCAGGGTTAAGAAAATAATGCAATCATAGTTGTTTTTTTTTTTTTTTTTTTTTTACTTTTAACGATGCTTACCGTGCAGTATATGTGACAATTTATTTTTACTCTGTACGTCGATATGATTACGTCGATATGATTATGGCGATACCCAATTTATATAGTTTTTTATGCTTAGTGCTTAAAAAAAGTTTTTATTATGCAAAGCAATATTTATGCATTGCTATCTCCTGATAGCCATAACTTTATTTTTTTTTGCGGGATAAACTGTGTTTTTAATTGGGTTCACTTTGTCATTTATGAGTTTTTGATTGCTTTTTATTCCATTTTATGTGTTGCAGGATAAATGAAAATTGCAATTCTGTGACTGTTTTGTAGGTTTTTTTTTTACGGCGTTCACCGCAGGGTGGTGGAGTCTGTATGCCAAAGCTCCAACTCCGACTCCTCAATTTCCCAGACTCCAATGGAGTAAAATGGAAACATCAGACTTTATCACATTATGATACAATAATCAAGCTATCTAGGTAGAACATACACCGACAAACAAAATGGTAACAATATTTTGTACTTTTGACTTGCAGGCTCCATCTCTCACCATCCACTACAGCTTTGAACATGAGACCACCATCATTTTATAGACATCTTACCTATCTAATACTTAAATTTGACTTGCAAGTATTTGACATCTGCTTAGTTCTGCAGATTCTTGTCATGTAACTGCATTGTTACTGTTTTGCTCCTAAAAAACAAAATGTTAATTTTTAGTATTTTGTTAGCATTTGGTAAATCCACCTTTGGCTTTCAATGCTGCCTGAATCCTTCTGGCATACTCTGGATCAGATTCAAGCATGTCTTGACCAAAATCTGATCCCCGGTCTCTCTACACGTATCCAATGTTGGTGCATAATGGACTTAGCTACAAATACAGCTTTTTCTTCAACTCTACCCACAAGGGTTCGATTGGGTTGAGGACTAGGTTGAGGTCTACAGCAACTCTACTTCATTGTCATTGATCTATTCCTTCTCCAACCTTAATGTATGCTTCAGGTCGTTGTCCTGCTGGAACACTATATCGTCCTTTTCATACCCATAGTACTCAAATGTATGAAGTAACTCATCTTGTAGGATACTCACATATAGCTCAGCATTGAGATCAAAATTGATCCTGGTCAAGTATCCAACATTTTTGGCTGTGAAACATCCCCATATCTTCAGGCTTCCTCCACCGAACTTGACATTTTCTTCAATTTATCGATCCATTAGCCCCATTCTTCCCAACCCATTTGCACCCATCAGAGCCTGGTATATTTACTTTCATCTCATTGCTCCAAATCATCCATTTCCAATCTTACATTTTTCGTACTTTTTTGTAAACTAGAGCCAATGCTTCTTATGACGAGATTGAAGTCGCAGCTTCTTCACCTTTTTTGGGGTCATCGTTCCAGACCTGTGTAATGCGTGTTGCACGGTGCTTGCATTGACGTCTGATCTTGCTCTTATGAAGCATACGAGCCCCCTCCACTGCCGTGTCTGTCACGTTAGAACTGATAGACCTTGTGATGAGCCAACTTGTTGACTCTAATATTTTGCCTGGATGTCCACCTTTTGGCTTTTGAATGGATGGATGGACTTCATTTCATATTCTTCCAGCTGTCATGGTCTCGCATGATCCAGTTTGGTAATTTTCTTTCCCCAGAGATGCTATAAATTTGCTGGATAATGCAGTTTGTCTTTTCTTGGAAAATCTTAATGGCTGCTCGAAACAGTGACCTTTTTCTTGGGAATCAACCTAATAACACTCAGCTATTAGGGAATGTGAGAACAGGCTGTAATTTGTAGTATACAAGAAGAAAGATTGCCCCACCACCAGGAGCAAAAGAGTAACAATGCAGTTACATGACAAGAATCTGCAGAACTAAGCAGATGCTAATTAGTTGCAGGTCAAAGTTCTGTATGCGATAGCCAAGATTGTCTATAAAATGATGGTAGTCTCACTATCAAGGCTGTAGTGGATGGCGAGATGTGAAGCCTGAAAGTCACAAGTTCAAAACATTGTTACCCTTTTGCTTGTCGGTGTAAAATATATTTATTGGATACAACTTTAGAACACAAAAAACTTTAATAAATTCTAAATTTGATAAACACTGCAGAAAGTGTGAAAAAAACAGTTTTCAACTAAACTGTCCTGAATAACATTTGTGGAGTCTATGAATTTGTTCTGAGAAATAGTATCGCCTCCATCAGATCCTTCATAGACGACCTCAAATCTGATCTCATTATTTCCAGGCTATAAAACGGTCTCTTTTATAGCAAAGCGGTGACCACATGGGCAACATCTCTAACAATCACAAGTTGTAAAGGAATTGCCTCAGGCACAGTCAGGTCTGATGAACGGTTCAACTCTTCTACTTCTTTGAAAACAGGTGAAAAAATTTTGCTGAAATCTGGTCAATCTGTTTGCTATGGGAGCAGAATCTTTTTCCTGCGGCAACGCTTTGCCTGCTCCATGTCATCAATTAAACTCCTCATCTGATGAGGCTGAAGATATGGGAGCAGAAGCTCTGGCCAGACCCAATACCTCTTGCTCTTGGCACTGCATCAAACTAACTGTACCAACTAATTATATATTTTGGGAGTCTGAGTCGTTCCATTCTATAATGATTCTGACTCCTGCAAAATGGGCATCGACTCCACAGCCCTAGTTCACTGTGCGAATTAAATAACGTGACAGATTTATATGCACGCTTCACTTTTTTTTTTTTCCTTTTCCCCATAGGGGAGTTGTAACAGTGATCTTCAGGGGGTTTTCTCGCTATAAATATCGTATCTGTAATGATGTGCACAGTAAAAATAAGCACGTTTGCAATTGGTTTTTATTACCTAAATCATTTAGTATAGCAGTTACTAGCTAATCTGTGTGTTATACACCTAAAACTGCAACCCGGAGTCGTGCCACACCCACTGTGGAGCACACCCACTGTGCTGTGATTGGCTGTCCTGTGCTCTCTGTGCTTACTCCCCTCTGAGCTGTGTGAAACTGAAGGCTGCTCTGCTTCAATCCCAGGGACCGCTCTAATGGAAAGGATCTGGGCAATGCTAGATTCACTCACCCCACCCATATAAAACACTCTGCGATGCACAATGACAAGATGCCACCCGATGTAATATTAGGGGGCCGTATGTATAACTGTTTAAACCAATGCAGGTGTTCTGGTTACAAGGAGTTTGGGGAGGGAGGTGACAACTCTGCAGGCATGAGAACTGACCATTGCATGAGGCCTGTAGAGCTGTGACATCATCTCTCACTGCTCACACAGAATGAGGACTAGGGAAGGAGCAAGGACAGGGAGGGGGTTTTATGTCACTACTCTTCAGTGAGGGAAGACACACCTACTGGGAGGAGAGACCCACTCCTGGATTTGAACCTGTAAGACAGAAAATGTGAAGATGCCTGTTCTGAGAAAATTCCTTAATTTCTTTCGGCAATTTTAGTTAGAGTGGCTCTTTGCCTTGGGCTTTGGGCACTCTTTGCCTTCACAACTCCTGCTAGATACTAGCTACTGCATGCCAGGATCCCACAAGATCGGCCTTTTAGGAGATGCTCTGCCCCAGTTGTGTAGCCAATAAAAACTTGGCCCTTGTCAAAGTCACTCATATTTTTACGCTTGTACTTTTTTTCATTAAAAAACAAATCAAGAACTGACTCTTTACTTCCTGTGTAGTGCCATCGTAACCAGTAGTTATATTTACTTCACCTATCAGTGGTTTTAATGTTGTTGATGAGTATATGTAAATTTAGCTGCAATTTCTCCTGTGACAATTTTACCTGCAGATTAATAGAGCTAGAGTAGAAACAAAAACACTTTTTGTGACCAGTATTCATATAACTTGCTGGGAACTAAGAAACATAGTACACCATATGCCTCTGCAGTAGTTAGTAACCTCTTTGAAGGGTGGTTTTGATCAATACCAAATGTTACCCATTATTTATATCTATTTGACTTTAAGGGTATGTTCACACGGCTTATTTAGCCGCGTATTTCGGTGCACATTTCACAGCGTATTGCGCTTAATATGCGGTGAAATGCGCTATATTGCATGCCAGTTAATGTCTAAGTTAGTAAAGGCTATATCTAGTGGTAAGCTCCCAAAGTTTCCTGGTTTAGGATCAAATGAAAATTCAGTCCATTTTTTTCCACACGATTTAGTTTGGAATCTCAAAGAATTATCATGCAGTTTATTCCAGTTGTATACTAGGATGGCACTTTGAAATATTTCAATTTAGGGTTAAGGTTGTGGCTTAGAAAGAACCTACATTAGGCAATATGTTATCATCAAACCTGTTTGTAATCACAACATTTACAAAATCTGATGCAATATCCAAAGCATTGGTAAACAGACTAGTCGAAAACCTATCAGAGACCTTCCTAACTTCGACATCAAGGTAGTGGATGACATCTTTGTCCATTGTGGCATTGAACTCAATAAGAGGATGTATTTTGTTAATATTCTCCACAAAAATTTCAAGTGCTTTCTCAGTACCTCTCCACAGGACAAAGATGTCATCCACATACCGATACCAGGCCATCACATTGTGGTAGCCCAGAGTTTTTGAGATATATTGTTTTTCAAGTGCCGCCATAAACGTGTTAGCGTAACTCGGCGCAACTGGCGACCCCATAGAGGTGCCTTGCGTCTGTAGGTATATTTCTTCCCCGAATCTAAAATAATTCTTTGTTAGAACAATGTCTAATAATGTCATCAAAAAATTTATTTTTTGGTTAGTGAGTGTGGGATCTTCTTAACAAAATACATCCTCTTATTGAGTTCACTGCCACAATGCATAAATGTCATCCACTACCTTGATGTCGAAGTTAGGAAGGTCTCTGATAGGTTTTCGACTAGCCTGTTTACCAAGCCAACTGAGAGGAATAACGTTCTGCACAAGAAAAGCTATCATGCGCCAAAAATATTTGACGGTATAGTGAAAGGTCAGCTTACAAGAAAGAGTAAGGCGAATCTGTTCTACTAAACAAATATATCAAGAACAGAGTCAGAAAATCATTAAAAAATTTGAAGAAAGAGGATATGACAGGATACATATGGAAGGGATAGCACAAGATATAGGTGAAAAAGATCGTTCTGCCTTACTCAGCAGGCATCAGAAAAAAGATAGAGGGAGCTCTTGCATTTGTTAGTACCTACGACACTCACAGGGAAATAATAAAGAGAGTAATCAAAAAACATTGGAGTATACTGAAGAGTGATAGCAGGTTTGGAAAATCATTCAAAGACCTGCCCTATTTCACATATCGCAAGGGACAAATAGTCAAAAGTGATATAAAAGGGAAAACAGGTAAAAAAGGTTTTTTTGTGAATCCAGAAAAAATGGGGACCTACCCTTGTACAAATTGTCAGAATTGCAGTGCAATAATGAAAGGCCCACATATATCACATCCAACTAATGGACGTAATATACCCATTAAAGGAGCGTTCACATGTGATACAAAAAATGCGATTTATATAGTGAAGTGCCCATGTGGGAAAGCGTATGTGGGCCAGACAAAGAGGAGTGTAAAAACAAGGCTCAATGAGCATCGCAGCAATATTAGACTGGCACTAAGGAACAGAGTTGTAGAACAGAGTGAGCGTAGCAAGAAGTTTGGAGAGACGAGCATAGCTAGACATTTTTTAGAAAATAATCATAATGTGTCTGAGCTGAAATGGGCTGTACTAGAAGAAGTTAGTGTTAAAGAAGGAGAAACAGTTGAAATGCTTCTCTTGCAACATGAAGCAAGATGGATCTATGAATTGAATACACTTGCGCCAGCTGGCATGAACGAGAGCTGGGGTCTTAGAGCCTTTTTATAAATTATATACTATTGGCCAAAGTAGGTTTTTATCCTGCTGCAATTGCGGAAATGTAGATTGTAGATTTCTGCGCTTACCTATAAATAGCATAAGGTAAGCTAGCAGCGCGTGCTTGAGGAAGGGGGAGGTCCCCCGAAACGTCGCGCGCCCTGCGTCACGCCCGCCTGTCAGAATAGTATGCATCCTAAGATGGAGTAGCCGGGCTATACAGTCGCAGCATCGCAGTTTGGAAACGTGCATTTGAATGTTCCTGCCACCTGCTATGGATTGCCAATACCATTAAAACGCAAGTAACGAGATGTTACAGATGAAGTCTTGTATTTATGGGACTTTTAATAAATGTTTGATAACTTTTTGCAAAATTTCAATCTGCTTGTATTGTATATGAGTACTAAATCGGAGGGTGAGGAGCCTTCTTACAGCAGACAGCATTGAGTGGCGGGCAAATGAATTTATCTCTGCTACAGTGTTGAAAGAACTAGCATACTTTGGCAGCATTGAATGTGATCCTATATTACGACTTTGATTTATCTAAAGCTAGGAATTGTTGGAGGCTCAGCTGTTTAAAAACATTTGCTATAACACACCAGTTATAAAAGAATTTTCCATAGCTCTGAATCTTTTTAGTTTACTATGACATAATTAGGAAGCATTTTGTATAATGTTCCTTAATACCAGGACCTGACAGTATAGCTGTAATTGACTACATATTTAAGGTTAATCACGGTGGTGAGAAAACCTCTTCAATAAGCAAAGATAAATATAAACGATTACCAAATACATTGCTGGTCTGATTTTGGTTTCTTTAAGAGGAGATTTTATCCCCTGCTTGTATACATATGTTTACTCTAGGTTACCGACCATCTCTCATTGATCCAGCAGCCTTAGCCAAATATGGTGAATCATTTCCTGCTGAGTCTGATCTCCAGCACAGGAGATTGTTTATCTAAGTTACTGACAATATTTAACAGTTTAGAACTCTGTAGCCATGTGCTTTACAGTTAACAAACCTCCTTTACTCATGTTACAGGAACAACTAGGAATAGCAAAGCTGATATACCAATCACTGCTATAGACTCACCCACAGCCTAATCAGGAAGTGTGAGTCTGAAACTGGTTGGGAAGAGGAGGCATTGTGTATTGTACCTATGTGATCTAATTAATTTTGCTGTATTTGATAAATCCATACACATGTTATAGATGTTAAAGTACTTTTTGCGTTATAATTGATGTTATGAATAAGGTATGAGAAACAATATTACTTGATTTTAGTAAACTTTACTGTAACATGTAAAATTGGTGAAAATAACACAGTTTGTGAATTCAACTCATAGATGTAGCCTGCTTTTTTAGTCCCCTTGTAAATGTCCAGCATTCACCCATCGTGTTTTACCTTAAAGAATTCCTGAACAACCATATGTAGTGTGTTATGCAGATATTTCCATTACCAACATTAGTATTTCACTTAAAACACAAGATAAAAGGCTGTGTGCTGGTCAAGGTCGAGGCTGGATTTGTAGTTTATGGAGTTGGAGATGATTCAAGAGTCTCCATTTAATACCTACATATATGTAATGTACAAATATACCGAAATACTTAAGAATACATTACTGTAATGCTGTTGTCCATTTTTTTTTTATCATGCAACAATTTGCTTCTTATAATGCATTTTGAATAATATCAATGATTTCATATTAAAGGAACACTCACTGTCAATATGTGTTATGTCAACTGCAGGGCCTGAGGGGGTGGTATATGTATGTAACAGGGTATCAAATAAAGTCCTTATGTCATATCCTACAGCCTGCACCAAGCATGAAACAGTGTATAGGGTGCATCATTTTATTCATAATGCTAAAATGCTAGGCTGAGACCTAGAGGCAACTGAGATGTAAATCTGATATTGGATGAGAATATTATGTATTCTATAGTATGCAGTCTTTATTAATACATTATTATGTTAATATAGGTGCTGGATTCAGGGAGAGTAAAAGAATATGATGAACCCTTCAACCTACTACAAAATAAAGAAAGCCTTTTTTACAAAATGGTGCAACAAGTTGGAAAAACAGAAGCATCATCTTTGACAGAGACAGCCAAACAGGTAAGTTTTCTGCAAAGAGAGGAACTGCTAATGTTTCTTTAGAACTCTTAAATGGGTTATCCCGGAGTTTAAAGGTGTCATAGAACACTATAAACAGCATTTATATTGAAAGATAAAAGGTAAAGATATTCCACTACCTTTGTGTGTTTCTATTTCTTCTTTTGCCTCATTCATCTATCATAAGATCCACTTCTTGCAAAGAAACTCCCTGCTTGTAGGAGTGTCAGTAGTTCTCCAACAACTCTTTGCTACACCTCATAGACTGCATTGCATCTATGTCTTCCCTCCACAATTATTACTGTTATTACTGTTAGGGTCTATGTGCAGACATTAGTGTGTATTCCCTACCAGCTCTGTACTTGCCATCATGATGATGATGATTGCACCCTTGTGGTGGGACTCATGAGTCATTATGTAAACACCGTACAGAGCTATCAGGATGCAACACAACCTCCCAACAACACTGCTTTTTCCCGGCAGACCTCAGAGACAAAAAACAATTCCCCTTCAACTGTAATAACTCCTATTGACTTCTATTCATTTTCAAACTAAAGCCTGGAAGGTGTGAATGTGATCACTATAGAGCGGCAAGATCTTTCTCTGCTCAGGTCACTCCCACTACAGGGGAGTGTTCCTGAGCTGAGCCTGGCTTTAGCACACCCACTGACAAGTCGTTCAGTGAGGCAGAAACATGTATTACAAAGTTTAATATAATACAGTTGTGAACCCTATAACACATAAAAATGTAGTCCAGAACAACCCATTTAATAGTTGTTGGGAAGCTTGAAACATGGTCAATGGCACTTTTTGTAACCTTTGGAATATATAATTTGATGTTTTCAAGAAATATGCAAAATATATACAATATAACTATATGTAAAAAAAATAAACAGTACAAAAGCAATCAAATGTTTTTTTAAAACAAAATCTATCTGAGATAGTATTACATTATAATATGTCAGAAACTCAGCAGTGGTTTTCCAGTCATTCAGTCTCTTGCCAGGTCTCAAGCTGAAAAGACTATGGGCGACATGTATGAATTCGACTGCGTACTTTTTTTTAACTTGGCGCCGGCACTCCAGTTCTAAATAGATATAGAAGAGTGTAGAATACGACAGTATGAGATTTTTTGCGCATTACATAGAGCTTAATGCGCCAAACTTTGTATGGGCAAAGAGTGTAATATGCCAAACTTGGCGCATTAAACTCTATGTAGTGCGCCAAAAATCTGTCGGATTATACACGATCAGAAGATCAGAATCTGAGGAGTGAAATATTAAGAGGACAACATATATGAATTCGAATGCATACATTTTCTTTACTTGGCGCTGACACCACAGTTATATATCTATATAGAATATTGTATATTACGACAGATTTTTGGCGCATTACATAGAGCTTATTGCGCCAAACTTTGTATGGTCATAGAATGTAATGCGCCAAACTGGGCGCCCTACCCTCTATGTAATGCGCCAAAAATCTTCATACTGTCGTATTCTACACTCTTCTGTATCTATTTAGAACTGGAGTGCCGGCGCCAAGTTAAAAAAAAGTACGCAGTCGAATTCATACATGTCGCCCTATTGCTCTCCATATAATCATTGATACAGTTTTGCTTCAAATTTTGTGTTTGAAAATTTCCTGTTGAACAAATTGTTATTAAAGCTAAGTGCCACATGTATGAAACTGTTTGAGTCTAAAACTCACTCTTTTGCCCATAGTAACCTATGGGCAAAAATGTGAATTTAAGACCTAAAGTGGTTGATACATGTGGCCCTAGGTGTCCACAATTATTGAGTGTTTTTATGTGTGATTTAAGTTGGTTGTCACTATACTTGGTGGAATGGTAGAAAATACATAAAGTTTTAGGGATCCGTTTGAAAAATCAAGAAAATGTAAAGATGTATATACAGGATAATACATATGGAAACTATAACCTTTATTGAAGAATAAGGAAAGAAAACTAAATTGTCCAGTGCCTTGATCCTTGATATCGCTTCCAACATTCCCTACTATAGAAAAGAATACCAACAGCTAAGTTATGCTGTGATCGTCACAGTAAAAATGACTCCATATCTTGTCATGCTCAGAATGACTATGCAGACGAACTGCATGTATAGTATTATTGTCAGTTTTACGGTGAATGGATACATGTGTCTACCTTCTCAGTTCAAGCAAGTGAATATTAAATTGACTTTTCAGCCCTGAAGCAAAATAGCAGGGTCGCCCTGCAATAAGCCAATGCATCTCAATTTTGGCCATGTTTAATGCATTATGCAAGCTTTAGGCAAAACTAGGCTGCGGATTTTAGTTGTTCCACAGTGAGGCCATTTCTATCTCTGTTCAGCAGCCTAAAATGTAAACTTTAAAGGAATTATATTAGAGCCTGCACGAAAAGCTTATTGTTGTCAAACAAACATCAGTTTATGGCAGTAGTGCTATATGTATATTGTAAACACATTTCCAAGACGCTGTACATTTATTTTTGGCCCAACTCATGACAGATGTCAGCATTTGAAGATTGCATTTGCTTTTTGAAAGGCTCAAACAAAACTTTTCACATTCATCTGTGAAGGAAAAAAAATTGCATTTGAAGTCCCTTTTCTCCAGCATACACAGTGGCAGATAACAGCACACAAGTCTTGACATTATTTCATTTTGTTATGCGCATCTGTCAAAGAACAGAGATACCATACAGCTCCTAAAAACTGCCGATTGTGTAACAGTGAGACTTGACAGCATTTCATTCCTTTTATATTCTGATTATACATTTATCAGGGAACCTGTATCTCTTCTAGTTCAGCTGGAAATCGCAGGGATTGAAGCGCTGAAAGGCATGCTGAAAAAAAAAACATATATCTTCTATTACTTGGATCATCTTACGTTTTAAAGAAGTTGCTTGGATGAGGCTTTGTCAGAGCCTTAGCCTTCCATTCCATTATTGTGGTGTACTATCCATAGATCACATTTCTATAGGCCTTGTAACTGCTTTTGGTCCAAATTAAACACTCTGATATTTCAAATATATGTACTTTGAAGTTTCAATGCTTGTCAATCATAGTTTGTAAAATATAGGGATTACAAGCTGATATTAACATCCAAATCCATTGTGTTTTGGTTTTATGTGTGAAAATGAGAAACCTTTTTGCTGACGCCGAGTTTCACATGCTTTTGTCACTCTGTTTTAATTTATCTCAGTGTTTTCAGTGCACAGAGGGACTGTCTTATCAGTATAATGTGGCCATGGTTGCATCACTACTCAGTGGGATAACAGGCATGCTATCATTTTGGTTTATTGGCAATTAATTCAGACTATTGTTCAGATGATGTATTGGTGACTTTGCTGATTTCTCGCGAGATTAAATTGTTTGCTGTATGTCACACCGTTGCTTTTTTGAGATTTTTTTCTATTACATGTTTAAGCCATCTGCTTTTACTCACTAACACAATATATTCTTTTGTTTTAGGTTTATCTTAACAAAATCCAAGAAGCAAACAAGCCACCTACTTCCAGGGACCCATCTGAACCATTTATTATTTTTGAAACTGCTCTTTGACACTATATGTGTAGATTTATTCGAATGTACTTTCACAAGTAGCCTTCTGGCAGCCTGTGTGCTGTGCCAAGTTTCTTAGTCAGTCCTCGGGCTGTCTTTATAGTGCCAGCAGTTTTGGTGCATTTATTTCTATGGTTAAGTTTTGCTATCTAAAATCATTAGAGGAGAATCATTGTGAGGTAAAGTTCACATTGTGATACTGTAACTGAGAGTATCACTACTTGGCTCATGTCCACCTTTTTCTATAAGGTGAACGTGTGTGTTGAGCCGGAGACTTACAGTACGGCATGGCTTTCTTTTCCTTTAATTGTATTTGGCAGCATTTTCATTCGCCCATGATCATAAGTAGTGTAGCCAAGTTTGTCCTTCGCTACTGCAAGCAGGCCAGTGCCAACTATTCACATAAAAATGGAAAGGTTTACAATTCCAAATTCCAGTACAGAGTTCCTTTAGTTTAGAAGTACTCTAATGATTTAGGAATTATATATAACAAAGCACAATCAAAATAAATGGAAGAATCAAAGTTTCAATGTAAGCATCTCTTTTTAAGTAGCACTATACATATAGCTAGTAACGTCTTAGAACATTTAGTTTTAATCTAATTGAAATTTGATATGATTTGCATTGTGCCTTGTAACAGACTCCGCTATGGCAGGTACATTGACACATGAACCTGCCAAGTGTCTATTCAGGTATCCAGGAGAGTAAATGTACGGCTGCTCAGGTAAGTCCCACTACTTCCCATCGAGTATGTCCAAAGTGCAAACAAGAATGTCAATCTTACCAGAGCTTTGTCTAACTTATTTAAGCGTGCCTTGATTTCTCTGGAAACAGACCATGTTAATGTTTACACTTAAGTTCTTATTGTGACTGGTATTGTTTTTGTAATGGTGGCACTTTTCTAGCAATATATAATTAGTGCATCACTCTGCAAATGGGGTCTGAAGTGCCGACTAGCAAACATTTTTCCATATCTTTCATGCTGTATTTTAAGCAACAATCAGTTAAATGCTATTAATGCAATTAGTATTCATGGTTCTTGGAGTTTCCTTCATTAATGCCAATTTCTATTCATAATAGTCTGCAATTAAGATACGCACTCAAAGACACTAGGAAATGTGGGCTTTTAATCTATGTGAATGTCATTTACTCCTTATGCATATGTGTTTAGCATTTGGTTGTTTCCATTTATTGTACACTACAATGGTTATATGTTGACTTCTTTGATTTCAGAAAACAATGTTTTTTTCTTGTGTGTCTCTAATTTATTCATTTAAAATTTGACTAAAGGGACATCCATTGTTTTGTTAGATCCTTCTCTTTAAATATAAAAATATATATAATTTATTTGACAATTGAGTATACTGTTTTTCCAAGTATCTATTAATCTAGACGATAGCCTCACATTCAAACTTCACATTTAAAGAAAAAATATTTACAGTGAAATGGATATGTGGAGCTGTCCATGGTATAGAAAAAAAGACATGGTCCACACATCCAGTGATTTATTTGTGCTAAACAAAAAAAAAAAAAAAAAAGCTGTCATGACCGTATCTAAGCACACATTTTATCCAACCTATGTTAGGTCTCTTGTCACATTATGACAACTGACAACCTGCTTCTTCTGGGTTTAACAGCTGCAGTCAGAGCAGCCCAAACATACGCTTGCTACCAAATTAAATCCCCATGAATTATAGGATTATTTGTAGATTTACATGTTTAGTGGGATTGAACATTTTACACTGTCCTAATATACCGAATGTAGCCATTCAATTGTTTAGTATGTTTTGTACTATTTTTTTTAAATTTATTTGTAAATATCTGCTTAGACTGTTAAATTAATTCTCCATATATCTTCGATTTTTTGAAAGGGCTATTTTCTTTCAAACAAATATGATACATTTGTTTCATTAAATTATATTTAAATAATATCTGCTATTTTACACTATTGCATTTTACTATAATTAATGGTATACAGACATAAAGCTAACTTACAGTAATACCACCAACATGGCAGAAAACCCATTTCATTTGTAATCCTGTGTTGAGAGGGTTTCCTGCGTTGGAATTTTACCAACTAGACAGAACAAATTGCAGCTACGAGTGTCTACTACTCTGGTGGACCATACATTACATGGACAACCTGCTTATTTCAGTGGGCTACATGCAGAGCTTCACTTTTCGTTTGATGGTGCTGCAGTAGAATTGAACACTTGCTTCTAAGTTCCCCATCAAATTACAGCTAAATGCTGCGTGACCTGATGTAGAATTGCCTCTGATTCGCTTGTTGTTCAGGACCTTCTGTCTAAGAATGAGTGTCAAACATACATAAACCCTTTTATTTGGCTACAACTCAGTACTGTATATCCTGGACACTGAATGGTTCCGAGTTTATGCTATGTTTAACTAGAAGACTGCAATGGGTAGGACTGCATACAGACCAGATGCACCAGGTTGACATTTATGAGACTTTTTTTCTGGAGATTTTAAAGCATCTGGTAATTGTTAGTTAGATACATTCTTGTTAAAGGTGCACCTTTAAGACTAAAGAACTTGGTGTTCACTTATATGGCTGGAGGCTTAAAAAGCCCATACGGTTGTTTAAATCTGTAAGATATGGCAGATTACACAAGAATAGAGAGGGTAATCTTACTTGAACACTGGAATCTGAAAGCAAGCAATAATTTACAGTATAGTTCCAAAATATGTAAGTTTTTCACAACTTTTGTGGCTAATTCACCACATCCCTCAAAATAGCTGTATACTTTGTTTAAAAACATTTGTGTTTAAAAGACTAAGCCTTGCATGTTGAGAGCGACCATTTATTTTTTTTTCTTGAAGAAAATACTGTCTCGGCTTGCCTTGCCACAATTAAAGTTATTCATCTTTTCATACTTTTATGGAGCCCTTGATTGGAAGATCTGTAGTAATTGCCTGACACAAGGATCATAATGCAATCATCGTTATTTAAAGATTGTTTTTTCTTAAATCTCTAAAATATATAAATTATGTCAAACTCATGCGTCAATTGTGTAAGTTATTTGGAAGGAAAAGGATCTGATGTACATTATCATTATTTGGTCATATGTTGATTTGTTTTTTATTAGACAATCTATATACTTTAATCCCAAATGACATCAAAGACTTTTATCTTGACCTGTATGGCAACGAATATGTTTTTAGGGTTTGTTTAATAGCCCATCATTATAATTCCACCAAACATTTTGAAGTTTGCCCTCTTTCTTGATTACAGCATGATTGCTTTAATCCCTAAAACGTTCATTGTTCTTGCCTAGGCCCTTGAGCGATTGCACTATGCTGAATGCTATTGCGTAATCCTGAATAAAATACTTTGTATTGTGATTACATTATTTGGGTTTATACAGTAGTGATTACTGTAGATAAAAAAAATATTTAGTCTGACAGTAAGATTTTATTTAAAATATTGAAATGTATAAAAAAAAATTAAATGAAGTCAAACTCTAACTTCATATTAAAGTACAGCTTTCATTGTGTAAAGAACTGAGAGATCTAGCACCAACCATTTGGTAGAACACACACAAGTAGTAGTAAACAGTAAGGTCCAGCACACTATATAAATAGAAATTCCAGTAGCATCAGTGTTATAATTTAGGGTAGGGCTAAACTTAAAGGGGTTTACTCATCAGGCTGTTTCACAATGCCTTCTCTTCATAGCCAGCCTCAGGCTTTCACTTTCTGGTTAGACTGTGGGAGGTTCTACAGCATATCAGCTCTGTTATTACTAGCTGAGCCTGCAGGAAGGAATTTCAACAGCAGGGAACAAGGCTACATAGTTCTTAAAGGGGTAAAGTATGATCAGCAGGGAGTGACCTCACCATCTGGACTAGGGCTGCTAGAGCAGGAAGAGGTATTCAGTAACTAGGGAAGCTTGTTTAAATAAATAGGAGATAAGAACTGCTCTAGCTCTAAAATGAAGCAAAATCGGAACAGCATTGTATTTGGTAATAGTTTTTATTTACTTTCCCTATATGTTTCAAGCATATCCGTGTGATGAGAATTCCCCTTTAAATTAAGAATACTAAACAAAATTACATAAATACAATCTATGACACTAACTAGTAAATTTATTTCAGAATTGCTACCGGATGGCTTTTAAAAATGGTAGATACATTTTTCCTCTGCAGAGAAACATGAAAATCTGAAGGAAGTTCCTTATTCTGATTATATAGGTTGTGTAAAAACATTCTTACTACAAAGAAATTGTGTGTGATCAAGTCTAAAAGTGCTTGGTGCCAAAAATTCATTTCTTGTGACTTTGCTTTTTATCTGTAGATGAAATAAATGAAAATATTTTCTATCTTTGTGTGCCCTAACTTCCTGTTTCCTTTAATTTGATTGTACACTGCAGAATACAGATGCATCATTTATAGTGAAAAGTGAACAGCATAAAACAAAACCCATGCAAAAATGGCGCAATTACATTTTTCTTTACCTTTTCACGAGATTGTATTCACAAAAAAACAAACCCTCATATGACTGAGGACGGAAAAATAAAAGTTGTCACAGAGCTCAGCTTCTCTCCCTCTATCACATCCTGCTCTCAGATAGGGCAGCATAAACCACATGATAAGTTTGTTTTAAAAAGCATTTTAAATTAAACCAGTTCATAAACCCATTGAGCCAGAGATATATTAACTGAGATACAATTAGTCACTTCTAAACCATTACTTATATTTAAAGGCTGCCATCAAGGGCATAACTAGTGGGGTAGCAGACCAGGCCCCATAGCAGCTGCAAGTGCCTCTGCTGCCCCGGCACATCCTGCCTCTGAAGGCCCGGGCCCAGGCCTCTGTCCTGAGCGTTCAAAGACTGGACTGCCTTGTCTTAGCTCCGCTCTGCTGATCTGCCAGGTAAGCCGAAGGCCCTAGGCCTCAAGCTTACCAGGCGCTGGGCCACAGTGCTGACGTGCATAGCGCAATGACGTCATATCATCGTGCCACCCAGCTCAGCTCAGAGACTGGCCGGGAGCTTGTTGCATTTTTACACTAAAAGAGCCTAAACCCTGCCTGCCTAAATGGGGCCCTATAGCCTACTCTAAACCCTGCCTACCTATATTGGCCCCTATACGCTACCTAAACCCGTACCGCCTACTTATATAGACCCCTATAGCCTATATAAACCCTGCCTGTCTACCTATATTGGCCGGTATAGCCTTCCCTTAACCATAAATGCCTACCTATATGGGACCCTATAGCCTACCCTAAACCCTACCTGCCTGCTTGCCTACCTATATGGTCCTCTATACCCTACCTAAACCCTGCCTGTCTACCTATATGGGCCCCTATAATCTACGTAAAGCCTGTAGGCCTATTTGGGGCTCCCTATAGACTATTTACTTACCTATATACCTATGTGGGCCCCACCTATAGCCTATCTACTTTGCTACCCGGGGCCCACTTACTGCCTACCTAGCTACCTGGGGCCTACCTAAAGCCCACCTACCTACCTGGGGGCTGCCTACCTAACTGGGGCCTAACTACTGCCCACCTAGGGCTATTCTACCTACCTATCTATAGCCTACCAACTTACTGGGACATGTCTATCTACCTGTGGCCTAACTACTGCCTACCTACACAGAACCAATCTACCTGCCTACATGTGGCCTACCTACCTGAGGCTTATGTACTGCCTACCTACCTGGAGCTACCAACCTACATACCTAGGGCCTACCAACCTCTCTAATAAGGTGTACCTGGTAACATGATTCTGAGGGGTACAGGTCATAGCTGTAACACAATCTCCAGGGGGTGAATCCTTTGTTCCTTCTAGGAGACCAGGCCTCTAAGCTCTGAACTGTGCCCGCTCTTCCACCCGTGGGAAGTTTGTACAGAGTTGGGGGTCAGTGAGAGAGGTGCTGGAGAACTGAGAATTCTAAGATATTTGTGTCCAAGTCTGCAGGGACAAGTGGTGGCTGGAAGAAGGCATCACAGCGGTCTGAGCCAGATGCAGAGCAAAAGGGAAAGTCAACGACTCGTCACCAGATGTAACTGCACTGTAATCACTCGTATGTCAGCAGAGCCTGTGTACATGTAGCTATCACTATATTGTCACTGTATGGAGGTAATATACGGTCTGCAGAGCCTGTGTACACATCTCCCACTATGTGGTCAGTGTATGGAGGTAATAAACAGTCTGCAGGGCCTGTGTACTCGTATCTACCACTATTTGGTCACTATATGGTGTTAATATTGGTCTTTGTATACTTCTCTTTCTTTAGTAATAGTATAGGAGTATTATTCAGTCACTATATGGTGGTAATTTGTGGTCATGTTACATAGTTAGCACGATTGAAAAAAGACGCGTCCATCAAGTTCAACCAAGGGTGGGGAAAATGGTGAAGAAGGGAGAGAGACAAGGACTTTAAGCCCAGATTCCCCACTGGTTAATGCCCTGAAACCCATAAGGCAAGAACCAATCTGCTCCAGTGGAGACCCTATCTCTGATCCCAGAGCTTCCACCAGCCCGGATCCAGAATTTTACATAGCTATGTACGCATTAATATTCTTCAGCGCCAGGTAGGTATCTAAGCCTTTCTTGAAACTCTCTACAGTTCTTGTATTATCTAGTAACTACATGACTTAAGAGGTCCCGGTAAATGTTCATGGTCGGGTAGGCAGGGGAGGGGGCCCCATCCAAAAATTTGCTATGGGGCCAGACTTCTCTAGTTATGCCCCTGGCTGCCATCGTATAATTTATATTTAGAGATGGGCGAATTTCTCAAAAATTCGGTTCGCCGAGTTTGCCGAATTTTCCGACAAAATCCGTTTCGTTCCGAATTACTTCGGGACGAATCGCGTTAAACAGCTATTTCCTGGCTGCACAGAGCCTGTAGGGTGCTGTACAACGTTGTGCCATGCTTAAATATGCAGTGGGAGCTTGGTTTGGTCTTCATACAATGCTGTGTTTTAGTATCACACACACATGACTGCCCCAGCTTCACTCTAAAATTCCCTGGGCACTTACGGGGGCAAGACTGACCAAAAAACTGAAGCGAGAATGCAGCCTGATAAAGTCATGGCAGCGCCAGCTGGAAAAAAAACAAGCTGAGGGCTAAGATCCTACCATAGCGTCAAAGAACACAGTAGTAGGTTACTGGAGCCACCACAGATCGTAGCACAGCAAGGGGACATCACAGCAGGGGTCACTCCATGAGACCAGAGCTTTAAACTGTCACAGAATATGACAGAACCTGTTCCGTTAAACGCTGATACATGTAGAGGGCCCACCCCCACCTCGAATGAGTGGACAGGGTGTCGGCAGTAATTTTGCGTTGACGTTTCTGATCATTTTGCCCTTCCTTTCAACGGTCAATAATCCATCAGTATTGCTTAGGCCAAAAACAAACAGGAGTTGATCCAAAACAGAGATGACTAGTAAATGGGACATTTGCATGTCTTCTGTGTTCTGTATCCACTCCTGCTTTTGGCTAGACAATCCTGATCCTTCCCATTCCTTCTGACAGGTGAAAAGAAGGGGAAAACTAAACATAGTGGCAACGTCATAGAGTGGTGAGGGTGGAAACAGCATTAGGAAACCACAGGGTGTTCCAGTGAGACAGCGGTCACTTGGCAGCAGCATGAGTAGGCCACAGAGTGGCACAATGACAAATTCTGGAGGTGGCAGCAACATCAGGAGCCCACAAAGTGGCACAATGACACAGTGTGGAGATGACGTCATCAACAGCAGCAGCATGAGGTCAGAGAGTGGCACCGACAGGAGTAGGCCACAGAGTGGCACAATGACCGAGTGTGGAGGTCACGGCAGCAACCACAGCAGCAGCACGAGGTCAGACAGTGGCACAATTACATTCTGGAGGTGGCAAAAACAGGAGTAGGCCACAGAGTGGCACAATGACAGTGTGGAGGTCATGGCAGGAGCCACAGCAACAGCACGAGGTCAGACAGTGGCACAATGACATTCTGGAGGTGGGAAAAAACAGGAGTAGGCCACAGAGTGGCACAATGAAAGAGGGTGGAGGTCACGGCAGCAGCAGCATGAGGTCAGACAGTGGCACAATAACACAGTGTGGAGGTCACGGCATCAACAGCAGCAGCAGCATGAGGTCAGAGAGTGGCACAATGACATTCTGGAGGTGGCAAAAAACAGGAGTAGGCCACAGAGTGGCACAATGACAGAGTGTGGAGGTCATGGCAGGAGCAACAGTAGCAGCATGAGGTCAGACAGTGGCACAATGACAAATTCTGGAGGTGGCAAAAACAGGAGTTGTACCACTCTGTGGCCTATGACAGAGAGTGGAGGTGACGGCAGAAGCCACAGCAGCAGCATGAGGTCAGACAGTGGCAGAATGACAGAGAGTGGAGGTGACGGCAGAAGCCACAGCAGCAGCATGAGGTCAGACAGTGGGACAATGACAAATTCTGGAGGTGGCAAAAACAGGAATAGGCCACAGAGTGGTACAATGACAGAGAGTGGAGGTGACGGCAGGAGCAACAGCATGAGGTCAGAGAGTGGCACAATGACACAGTGTGGAGGTCACGGCAGCAGCATCAGCAGCAACATGAGGTCAGAGAGTGGCACAATGACAGGTGCGTGTGGAAGGGGGTGGCAATACCAGTCCCTGGTAAAGATAGTGGTAGGCAGATGGAGAAACTGGCAGCAGATGTGTGGCATCAGGCGGGTGGCGGCATCAGAATAGTGAATGAAGCAGGTAGTTTTAACCCGTCATGGCTGATGTAATCTGACGCCTAAGGCATTGGTGTGTGGAAATCCTGGCCGATCCACGCCTGATTCATCTTGACAAAGGTCAGTTGTTCCACATTTCCGGTGGACAAGCAGGTTCTCCTTGGGGTAAGGATGGCCCCCGCCACACTGAACACCCGCTCTGGTGCCATACTACTGGCCGGGCAGGACAACTTCTCCACTGCAAACTCGGCAAGTTCCAGCCACACATCCAGTTTGGCTGCCCAGTAGTCCAGCGGATCTTCTAACTGGGGTGGTAGAGTGCTGTCCAAGTAGGCCACCACCTGTTTGTTCAGGATCTGCTCCAGGTCCTGCTGCTGCTGGCGACTGCCCTCCTCACTAGGTGGGTGAAGGAAGCTGATCATCAGCGACTCCAGACTTAGGTTGCTGCTGATGGAGCTGGTACTGCTCCTATCACTCCACGTTCCCACAGCAGCCGCGGCAGTGGTACGTGAGCGCTGAGGAACCCGCCGGTCAGACCAGTCAGAGGAGGGACGATGCCGCACCTAGGAAGCGTCCAACTGACTATGGAGGATTTCTGTATAGTATTTGAGTTTGTCCTCCCTCTCAGCAGCTGGGAAAAAGGCTCCCAATTTGGACTGGTAGCGAGGGTCCAATAGGATGGAGAGCCAAAAAAAGTCATCCCTCTGCCGGATGGTGACTATTCGGCTGTCACTAGCCAGCAAATCAGCATGCTGAGGGACATCTGCACAAGTGACTCAGAGGGACTCCCTGCCTCCATCTCCACTGTATACTGCCTCGGTGCTTGTGGGTTATCTGCCTCGTCTTCATCTCCATCTACCTCCTCCAGCTGCTCCTGCTCCTCCTCTCCTATCACCTGGGTAGAAAAACCACTCATTTCACCAGACAATGCTTTTGCTCCAATGTCCTCCTCCTCCTCCAGTTCAGTCCCCACCGAACTCATGTAGCCACGAGATGTAGTCGCCACGTCTCCAGTCCCCTGCCCAGACAGATTTTTCAGCATCTGTTCCAGGACATGAAGTAGTGGAATGACGTTATTCATCCCGTAGTCCTGGCGACTGACAAATAACGTGGCCTCCTCAAATGGCCTCAGCAAACGGCAGGTGACATGCATGAGCTGCCACTGGCTGACATCAAAGTTACACAGGGGAGTACTCCTGTCTGCCTGGATCATCAAAAAAATCGTTAATGGCCTTTCTCTGTTCATACAGTCGGTCCAAAATGTGCAGGCTGGAATTCCAACGGGTGGAAACAACACATATCAGCGTGTGTTGGGGGAGGCCGTTCTGCCTCTGCAACTCGAGGAGGGTGTGCCTGGCTTTGTAAGAATGGATGAAGTGCATGCACATTTTCCTGGCCATTTTCAGAATCTTCTGAAGATCGGTGGAAGACTTCAGGAATCTTTTCACAACCAGATTGAACACGTGCACCTTGCAGGGTGCATGGACCATCTCTCCTCGGTGCAGCGCAGACACCATGTTCCTCCCATTGTCCGTCACCATGGTTCCGATTTGCAGTTGGCGCGGAGAAAGCCACACATCGATTTCTTGCTGCATGATACGGAGCAGTTCCTCCCCTGTGTGACTTTGTTCGCTGAGGCAAGCCAAGTGTAGAACTGCGTGACACCGCTGTGCCCTACTCATGTGGTATGATGGAGCAGTACTTGTGGAGGCTGAGATGGTGGTGGTGGAGGAGAAGGCGGACATTGGCGCAGGAGCAACAGTTTGACAACGTAGAGGAGAAAGCGGCGTCTCCTGTCCAAGTTGTTGGTGTGGCTGGGCAGGAAGCACATTCACCCAGTGGGCCTTAAAGGACATGTACTGGCCCTGACCATAGTTACAGCTCCACACGTCCGCGCTGCCGTGCACTTTGGAACAAACTGATAAGCTCAAGGATTGGTCCACCTTTTGTTCTACATATTTGTGAAGGGCTGGTACTGCCTTTTTGGAAAATAAATTACGGCTTGGAACTCTCCACCTCGGTTCAGCCATTAGTTCTCTGAACGGTGCAGAATCCACCATTTGGAAAGGGAAGGACTGCAGTACCAACAACTTGGACAGGAGCACGGTCAGCTTCTGCACCTTAGGATGGTTGGACTCATACTGCTGTCTCTTTGCAGTCGCCTCATTGAACAATTGCTGGCGCCATGAGTATCGAGGAGCAGGAGCGTTTGGACCGGGGGATGATGGCAAAGAGAAACAGCTCCCTTCTGCAGAGGTGGTGGAGCCTTGACTGGCTGCACTGGCATGCGTGCCTCTGGGCGCTGCTGCTGCTGCGACGGCAGGATGGACCACTATATCTGAGCTACGTTTCTCCTAGGCCTCCGGATGGTGACGCTGCATGTGTTGACGCAGGGCTGTGGTGACAACGTTAGCTCCCTGGCCACGCTTCACTTTCTGCCCACAGATTCTAGATATACCCATATTCGGCTCCTCCGGTGTCTTAGCAAAGAACTGCCACACCGCGGAGTAGCTGATTTTACCGCCAACGCTCCACACTGACTACTACCGCCGCTGCCTCGCTGAGCCCTGTGCCGCTACTTTCTTGGACCTGCGAAGCAGGTTTTCTACCCCGTGGCCTCTTGGCTCCTGACCTCACACTGCTGCTACCCTGCTGACTCACGGCCACCCTACCCCCGTGCTGGCTGCGCCGCTGCCTGAGGCGCAAGCTGACACCCTCTTCTCCTGACGATGATGAAGCCCTTGCTTCACCCAGCTCCCACGTGCGGTCGGCTACATCATCATCGATTATTGTTTGATCTTCACTGCTGTCCTCCTCAACGGTCTTGGTATTCAGAGGCTGACCCTTCACAACATGACCTCCCATGCCACTCTCCACATCTATACTTTGCCGCCTACTGCAAGAAGCAGGGGATATTGGCCGCATTTCTTCGCTGCCATGTAGCTGGTGACTGTCCTCCTCAAATTGTTCATCCTCGCTGTATAATGGCGCTGAGCCCAGACAACATAGTAGATCTCTGGCTGAGGGAACCGGATGGGACAGAGGTGGGTTGAGGACAGGTGAGGGCCGCTGACCCGCTCCCGGGCCATGCAAACTAAGGGTTGTGTCTGACGTTCCCACCGACTCTTGACTGGGGTTGTCAGATAGGAGGAAGTGGATGACCTAGTCAACCAATCAAGAACCCTTGGGTTGCTGAACAACACACAGCCGCTAGATAACACCGGCAGTTCTGGCCTCACCGAGTGACCCCTGCTGCGACGTCCCCTTGCTGTATTGCGACCTGTGCCTGCTCCAGGAATGTTTGTGCCACTGCCACTCGCATGTGAAGAGCCTGCCACCTCTCTGTCTGACATACTGTTAGTTCAAAAATGTACAAACTCTGTTTAATGAAGGTATCTGTATATGATAAATACACACCCTGTATTTGACTCCAAATAAACCCACTAACAAGCTTGGTTAACCCTTGGATATAAATTGCGCTCCACAAATGGGCAGGAAAAATGTACTTGTATGTGCCGTTTAAAAACACTGTGTATTTTACTGAATATAAAAGCGCAAACAGGCTTAATTAACCTTCGGATATGAATTATGCTACAGGCAAAATTTCTTCTTTGGAGTTGAAAAACACCATTTCTTTTACTGACTACAACAGAAGAAAAACGCTTAATTAACCCTTGGATCTAAATTGCGCAAAAGAAATGAGCTGCCAAAAATTAACAGCTATGTGGCGTGTTAAAACGACGTGTATTTTACTGACTACAACAGCAGGAAAACACTTAACCTTCAGATATGAATTATGCTACAGGCAAAATTTCTTCTTTGGCGTTTAAAAAAAACCTTTCTTTTACAGACTATAGTAGCACTATACATTTTTGATAGTTTTGCTACTTTTACACAATATAAATGCTTTTGTAAAAAAATTGTGTTTTTACATCGGCATATTCTGACAGCCAGAACGATTTGATTTTTCCATATATGGAGTTGTGTTGGGGCTTATTTTTTTGCGGGATGAGTTTACATTTTCATTTGTACCGTTTTGGGGTTCCTTTGACACTTTGATCGCTTTTTATCAATGATTGTGGGAGTTGGAATGAACAAAATGCAGCAATCCTGGCATGTTTATTTCTTTACAGCAGTCCCCGTACAGTATAAATAACACGTTAACTTTACTCGGCAGGTTGATATGATTACAGCGATACCAAATTTATATATATATATATATATATATATATATTAATATATATATATATATAATATATATTATGTTTTGTGGCTTTTACACAATAAAAACACTTTTGTATACAAAAAGAAAATACATTTTTGTATTGCCTTAGTCCGAGTACCATAACTTTTTATATTTTTCTGTATATAGCACTATATAAGCACTTGCTTTTTTTCAGGATGAGTTGTCGTTTTCATTGGTACCTTTTTGGGGGACTCGTGACTTTTTGATTGCCTTTTAATCCATCTTTTGAGAGACATGATGAAGGAAGTTTAGGAATTCTGGTAGCATGTTTTTTTTTTTGTTTTTTTTTACAGTACTCACCATGTAGTTTACATGACATGCTAGTTTTACTCTATAGGGCGACAGAGTTTTCTTATCTAAATAGTGTTTTTTTTTGGGGTGAAACAATGTTTGTGCATCACTGTATTCTAGTAGTCATAATTTTTAAATTTTTTTGGTATATGGAGCTTTTTTTTGCAGGCCAAACTGATGTTTCCATTGGTACCAGTTTGGAGTTTATATGACTTTTTTGTTCCATTTCATGTGCAGTGGGATAAACAATCACAATTTTGCCTCTTTTTTTGGCGTACTGTATGTGGGTTAAACAACGTGACAGATTTATAGACTAGGTCGTTACATATGCAGCGATTCCAAATTTGTGTACTTTTTTATTTTTGATCTTATAAGGGGGGGATTTGTATTATTAATGGGGCAAAGGTAGTGTGCGTGGTTTATGTTTTTGTTTTACTTATTTTACATGCTTTTTCTTTCCCTTATTTTGAGTTGTACCCATAGGTGACTACAATCAGCGATTGTCAGATCGCTGGTGTAATACAGTGCATTACTTGCTTGTACTGCAGTATATTACTGAACTGTTCATCGCCGTGTCATGGTGACCTCACAAACAGCACGAAAGTCTTTGTTAGGCTTCTGGTTGTTATTGAAGCCATCAGTACCCCGTGATTGCGCAGTGAGGTGCTGATTCAGACAGAGGGAGCTCCCTCCTTCTGTCTTTCCCTTAGTTGTGTGGTCGCAAGCTTACCAGCTGTGATATACAGTTAGTTCCATGCAGTGGTCATGCATGCTCTTTATGTAAGCACACACTATCTCCTGGACGTACCCATATGTCCATTTGCAGGAACACCTTCTCGCAATGAACGTATGAATAAAAAAAAGGTTAAATGAGATATGATCAGCCACTACTAAACCATTTCTTATATACAATAGATCATTTTAGACTTTAACAAATTTCAATAAAGGTGAAATGCTACAGCAGCAAAAGGAGATTAGGTTATGTTATGAAGAGTTTTGACTCTAGACAATACCATAATCACTGTTCTAATATTGCATAACGTGTCCTCTTCAAATATCTGACAGTTTTTTTGGCACTTAGGTAAAATTATTTTATTTGGGTTGTTAGTAAACTTACTTACAAGTGGTAGGAAATGTAATATGTCAGAATGAACATCTAGAGCTATATCACTGAAACTGAGATGATATCACTGTCATGTCAAGATAACCTGGTGTGTTTCAGTAAGTTACGTGATAATTTTGTGTCAAAAAGACACAAGGAGTGAAACCACTATTAGCTAAACAGAAATATTCTATTTAGGTATTCAGCGCACCGAGGCCCCTTCATTAAACAAGTTTACAGATGAATGACCGAGAAAAAAACACAGCATTTAAAAGTTGTTGCACGAAGTCCTTTTTCTGTGGGGTAATTTATTCCTTAGAAATACAGATCCAGTTTTGTTAGAGTTGAAAAAACAGTAGATGTAATAACTTAAGAGTTTGGAGATCACTAGTCCTTCGTTAGGCTTCCAGCTGCCATGGTAACCACTCATAACTCTACAATTTCATCACAAAGGAGCCAATCAGAGGGAGGAACAGTACGGAGCACTGTTCCTCATTCACTTAGACGTTGTGGCTGCCATTGCTGCAGCATCTAAATGGTTAAACAGCAGGGATTGGAGCTTGCTCTGAGCCTTACCGTTATCGGCATTTGTTAGCTTTAATTAACAGTCGGCATCTGTCGCCTATGGAGCATACTCGGCAAGTGAGCCGTCTCCAGAATTTGTAGCGTAAGTTTGAGTAACATGTCTGTAAGGGGTTAATATCACATAGATTTTTCTGATAACATAGTAAATTTTTTTACTTACTGTGATGCACTCACTTTCATTTGGCCGCCATCTTGTACTGGCCAGGGGGGTTAATTCAGCTCGCAGGATCACCGTCCTTGGTAGAACAGATTTGGCACACTCCGACTGCAGGATTCCAGTTTAAACTTGGCCTCAGCCAGCTTTATTCAGGCATAGCAAACAAAACATAAATCAAAAGGGAAAAAACCTCAGGCCGGCTGGCCACTAACTAAAAACACATGTAGTCCCTTCTATCCGGGGCCCCCAGCCTATCGCCAAGTACCACAACACTCTCTTAACCCAGCTTCCTGCTGGGTTCTGGCTTCTCCTCAGCCTCTAGGGGGCCAGAGCCTCTGTCTCTAGCTCCTCTGCTGCTCCACACTCTGGTAGCAGAGCATGCCCCCTGATCACTTGAAGAGACAGGCTTTTTATAGCCATCCCGGGACTGGCCCAAAACCCGACATGGAACCTGGAGACTTGGGAAAACGGAAAAAGCCCCCACCCAACTGCATCTGTTCTGGGAAGCCAACCCAATAATGGCTGGATACCAGCCATGCTACATATAGCTTGTCAGCAACACTAGGTTGCTGACAGATAACCATTGGCTCCACCCACCAAGAGCCGGTTCTTGGTGGCACGTCTCTACCAGGATGACTCCACCTAGTGGCAGAAACAGGTAACTACTCTTAGCCACTCTGTCACATTACACATTGCAATAACTTGTTATTAAAGACATATAAACATTTAGTCGAGTTTAGTCCAATCTTCTAGTCTTTGGGAAAAAAATACATATAAAGCTCAGTTTTAGATTCCCCACCCTTCAATATTTTCTAGTTTCTGTATTTTAAGTAACATATTGTCATGAGACACATTTCCACTTGCATTCCTTCGTCCCTTTTCACCGCATCATTTTCCTTAAATTTCCCGCTGTTGCATGAAATCGTTTGTTTTTCTGCTCCATTCCCTGCTGTCCGTAGTGTACATTACTGTTATTGCGGAATTAAAAGCCCATTTCCTGTAACTAATTTGATCCACCTTCGATGGCCGCACCTCTGCAGCTATTTAAAGGAACACTCTCACGTTATGTGCCCAAACGTGGATTTTCTTTAATTCTGTATTGTGATTTCTGGTTCTCACCTCAGCTTTTCCATTCATCTCCTTAATCATCTGACACCTGCTATGACCCCAACTGGATAGAACTCCTAACTTTTCGACCCACTACCTGTTCAGTGCTGCATTTGGACATCATCTATTTCTGTATGTTGAGGGTAGCAACTTTGGGGGTTCCCCCCTAGCAAGATAGGGCCCTGTACGGATTAAAGCAGGGGTCGGGGTGGGCCCGACTGGGCACCGGGGGGGAAAGGAAAGTAATTTTTTTTTTTTTTTTCAGTGGCGTTCTATAAACCACCTCCAGGAGGGTTTTATTTACCCGCCAGGGGTATGGGGGGAGCCTATGACCTCCTAACCCAGGAGGGGACCTATATACCCCTCCCATGGAGGGGCCAATATTCCGCCTAACTATGGGGGGACCTATTTCCGCCTAACATGGAGGGGGCCTATATACCTAACAAAGGAGTGGACTTTTATAAATTCCTGACTCGGAGGGGGGTTAAAATACCTACCTAACTATGGGAAGGGAACAAATCTTGCCAAAATAAGGGGGACTCTATAACTAACTAACTAGGAGGGAACTTTTTTTAATTACCTAAATAACAAAGGAGGGTTTTTAAAAATTACCTACCCCCTGAAGCGGCGTATATAACTACTAACTAGGAGGGACCCAGGGCCCCGGGCTGAGAACCTCCCGACCGGGCATATGCCCGGCATCCGCCAGCCGGACACTGTGGGCTGCCCGAAGTTTGGGTTGTGCATGCGCTCCCCCCTTATACGCAACCCTGGGAGGGAAACAGCCGGCCGGCCCGCCCCACGGCGTTTAAGGGAGTCTAAGGGCTGACACTTTACATGTGGCTCAGATGAGTCGCAGCAAGAAATATCATCCAAACTCTAGCACACACATTTTTCAGGGGCGCGGCCAATACCGGGCCGCGGCCGCCGCGACCGCAACTGCCGCCCCTTTGGGGAAACTACTGCTGCCACTGGTCACTCACTTTTAAAAGGCGGGGTCCCGCAGCCCCCAAAATACCCCCCTAAGGTGCC
>JAODAL010002275.1:0-200852 GCA_025379985.1 Phyllomedusa bahiana | reverse complement strand
TCGGCAGCAGCCACAGCAGCGCATATCAGACAGTGCAAAATGACACAGGTGTAGGTCACGGCAGCCAGCATGGGGTCAGGAAAGTGGCACAATGACAGAGTGTGTAGGTCACGGCAGCAGCCACAGCAGCAGCATGAGGTCAGACTGGCACAATGACACAGTGTATAGGTCACGGCAGCAGCCACAGCACACATGAGGTCAGACAGTGGCACAATGACACAGTTTGTAGGTCACGGCAGCAGCAGCATGAGGTAAGACAGTGGCACAATGTCATTGTGGAGGGGGCAAAAACAGGAATAAGGCCACAGAGTGGGACAATGACACAGTGTGGAGGTCACGGCAGCAGCCACAGCAGCAGCATGAGGCAGACATTGGCACAATGAAGAGAGTGGAGGTGACGGCAGCACAGCCAAAAGCAGCGCATGAGGTCAAGAGTGGCACAATGCCCAAGTGTGGAGGTCACGGCAGCAGCCACAGCAGCAGCATGAGGTCAGACAGTGGCACAATGACAGAGTGTGGAGGTGGGTGGCAATACCAGTCCCTGGTAAAGATGGTTAGGGGCAGAGGGAGAAACTGTCAGCAGAATTGTGTGGCATCGGGCGGGTGGCGGCATCAAATAGTGGCTGAGGCAGGTAGTTTGAACCCAGACTCATTTCTCACAGTTGGGTTGGGGCGCATGGCTGATGTAGTCTGACGCCTAAGGAAATTGGTTGTGGAAATCCTGGCCGATCCACGCCGGGTTTCTCTTGACAATGGTCAGTCGTTCCACCTTTCCGGTGGACATGCGGGTTCTCCTTGGGGTAACGTTGGCCCCCGCCGCACTGAACCCCCGCTCTGATGCCACACTACTGGCCGGGCAGGACAGCTTCTCCACTGCAAACTTGGCAAGTTGCGGCCACACGTCCAGGGGATCTTCCAACTGGGGTGGCAGAGTGCTGTCCAAGTAGGCCACCACCTGTTGGCTCAGGGACTGCTCCAGTCCTGCTGCTGTGCTGGCGACTACTTCCACCTAGGCGGGTGAAGGGAAGCTGCTCATCAGTGACTCCAGACTTAGGTTACTGCTAATGGAGTTGGTACTGCTCCTACCCCCCCCCCCCCCCTTTCCCCCAGCACCGCACCAGTGTAATGTGAGCGCTGAGGAAACCCCCGGTCAACCGTCAAGGAGGACGATGCCGCACAAGCAGCGGCCATCTGATTACAGAGGATTTCCCATAGTATTTGAGTTTGTCCTCCCCCCTCAATAGCGGGAAAAGGCTCCCAATTTGGACCGGTACGAGGGTCCAATAGGTGGAGAGCCAGAAGTCATCCCTCTGCCGAGGAATTAGCTGGGGACTATTCGGCGGGGGGGGGGGTCACTAGCCAGGCAAATAAGCAGCTGCGGGCCACTGCACAAGTGACTCCGAGGGCCCCCTGCCTCCATTTCCACTGTAACTGCCACGGTGCTTGGGGGTCATCTGCCTCGTCTTCCTCATCCCATCCACCTCCTCCAGCTGCTCCTGCTCTCCCTCTCTTGTCACCTGGGTAGAAAATCCATTTATTTCACCAGACAATGCTTCTGCTCCAATGTCCTCCTCCTCTATTTCAGTCCCCACCGGACTCATGTGGCCAGGAGATGTAGTCCCCACGTCCCCATCCCCTGCCCAGACAGATTTTCAGCATCTGTTCCGGGACATGAAGCCAGTGGAATACGTTATTGATCCCGTAGTCCTGGCGACTGACAAATAACGTTGCCTCCTCGAAGGGCCCCAAACAAACGCATGTGTCACGCATGAGCTCCCACTGGCTGCCCATCAAAGTTACACGGGGGAGTACTTCTGTCTGCCTGGACCCATCAAAAAATCGTTAATGGCCTTTCTCTGTTCATACAGTCGGTCCAACATGTGCAAGCTGGAATTCCAACGGGTGAAACATCGCAATCAGAGTGTTTTTGGGGGAGGCCTTTCTGCCGCTGCAACTCGAGGAGGGGTTTCCTGGCTTTTGTACGAATGGATAAAGTGCATGAACAGTTTCCGGGCCATTTTCAGAATGTTCTGAAGATGGGTGGAAGACTTCAGGAACCTTATCACAACCAAATTAAAACACGTGCGCCATGCAGGGCGCATGAACCATCCCTCCTCGGTGCAGCGCGGACACCATGTTCCTCCCATTGTCCGTCACCATGGTTCCGATTTGCAGTTGGCGCGGAGAAAGCCACACATCGATTTCTTGCTGCATGACGCGGAGCAGTTCCTCCCCGGTGGGACTTCGTCCGCCGAGGCAAACCAGGTGTAGAACTGCGTGACACCGCTGTGCCCTACACATGTGGTAATGATGGAGCAGTACTTGTGGAGGCTGAGTTTGGTGGGTGGTGGTGAAGGGGGAGGAGGCGGACATTGGCGCAGGAGCAGCAGTTTGACAACGTGTAGGAGAAAGCGGCGTCCCCTTTCCCACGTTTTTGGGTGTGCCTGGGCCAGAAGCACATTCACCCAGTGGCCGTAAAGGACATGTACGGGCCCTGACCGTAGTTACAGCTCCAGACGTCCACGCGCCGTGCACCTTGGAACAAACCGATAAGCTAATGACTGGCCGACCTTCTGTTCTGCATATTTATGAAGTGCTGGTACTGCCTTTTTGGAAAAAAAATTTAACGGCTTGGAACTCTCCATCTCGTCTCGCACAAGCCATTAGTTTCCTGAATGGTGCAGAGTCCACCATGTGGAAAGGGAGGGACTGCAGTACCAACAACTTGGGCAGGAGCACGGTTTACTGTTGCACCCTTAGGATGGTTGGATGCATACTGTTGTCTTTTTGCAATCGCCTCGCTGAACGACTGCTGGCGCCATGAGTAGCGAGGAGCAGGAGCATCTGGACCGGGAGATGATGTCAAAGAGAAACAGCTCCCTTCTGCAGAGGTGGTGGAGCCTTGACTGGCTGCAATGGCATGCGTGCCACTGGACGCTGCTGCTGCTGCTGTTGCTGCGGCGGCAGGATGGACCACCACATCTGAGCCACGTTTCTCCCAGGCCACCGGATGGTGACGCTGCATGTGTTGACGCAGGGCCGTGGTGCCAACGTTAGCTCCCTGGCCACGCTTCACTTTCTGCTTACAGATTCCCACATATACCCATATTCGGCTTTCCCCCGGTGTCTTAGCAAAGAACTGCCACACCGGCGAGTACGGAAATTTTACCGCAAACGCTCCGCACTGGGTGACTACTTTCCGCCGCTGCCCGCTGAGGCCCCTGTGACGCTACCTTCTTGACCTGCGAAGCAGGTTTTTTACCCCGTGGCCGTTGGCTCCCGACCTCACACTGCTGCTATCCTGCTGACTCACGGCCACAATACCCACTTTGGCTGCGCCGCTGCCTGACGCACAAGCTGACCCCTCTTCTCCTGACGATGAGGAAGCCCTTTCCTCACCCGACTCCCAAGTGCGGTCGGGTACATCATCATCTATTTGTGTTTCATCGTCACTGCTGTCCTTATCACCGGCTTGGTATGCAGAGCTGACCCCTCACAACATGACCTCCCATGCCACTCTCCACATCTATACTTTGCCGCCTACTGCAAGAAGCAGGGGATATTTGGCCCCATTTCTTTGCTGCCAAGTAGCTGCTGACTGCCCTCCTCAAATTGTTTTATCCTCGCTATATAGTGGCGCTGAGCCAGACCACACAGTAGATCTCTGGCTGAGGGAACCGGATGGGACAGAGGGGGGTTTTTAGGACAGGTGAGGGCCGCTGACCCGCTCCCGGGCCATGCCAACAAGGGTTGTGTCTGACGTTCCCCCCGACTCTTGGCTGGGTTGTCAGATGTCATCTGGGGGGAATGGATGACCTAGTCAACCAATCAAGAACCATTGGGTTGCTATCAGTACACGGCCGCTAGATTTACAGCGGCAGTTGTGGCCTCCCGATTTACCCCTTTGCTGTGCTGCGACCTGGGCCTGCCCAGGAATGTTTTTTGCCTCTGCCACTCGCAGGGGGAAAAGCCTGCCACCTCTCGTCTGACCATACTGTTTGTTTTTATAATGTACAGACACTGGTTTGATGAAGATATCTGTATATGAAAATACACACCCTGTATTTGACGCCAAATGAACCCACTAAGAAGCTTGGGGAACCCTTGATTTTAAATTGCGCTCCACAAATGTGCAGGAAAAATTGACTTGTATGTCCGTTTTAAAAACTCGTGTATTTTACTGAATATAAAAGCACAAACAGCGTAATTAACCCTTTGGATATGAATTATGCTACAGAATTTCTTCTGTGGCGGTGAAAAACAAAGTTTCTTTTACTGAGTACAACAGCAGAACAACGCTTAATTAACCCCTGGATGTAAATTGCGCAAAAGAATTGAGCAACCACAAACTAGTAGCTTTGTTGCGTGTTACAATTGCGTGTTTTCTACGCCACACAACAAGAGATAAAATTGTAATTAACCTTCGCTTGTGAATTATGCAAAAGTAAAAATGTAATTATTTTGGCATTGAAAATGACTGTTTCTTGGGGTGAGCACAGCTGAATAACAACGCTTAATTAACCCCTGGATGTAAATTGCGCAATAGAATTGAGCAGCCAAAATGAAGTGGTATTTGTATTGTAAAAATGCTGTTTCTTTAAATGAATACCCAAAAGAACTGGTTAGATCCCACTTGGATATTGAATGTATATGCAGCTGCAGTGGACGCACACTGGATTTCAGATCCAATACCCAAAAAAAATCAGAAATAGAACATTAAGAGAACAGTCTCTAGGGAAGCTGAGACAACCCCACAGAAATCGCTATATAAAAATCAGTTTCTTCAGTAAGAGCTACAGCCGCGCAGCACCTTCCCTGAAGGCACAGTGAGAGGATGTGAGCTCCTGGCGTCCGCGCCGGACTTATATAGTGCGGTGACGTCACAGAATCCCGCCGGTCTCTGATTGGCTTCATCTCTGCACATGTCATGCAGGCTATGCCCTTCTTCCTCCCAGAGGCTTTGCTCCATGTAGCGCCATGTGCTCCCCAGCCCATTTTATCAATCAAAAGCACACTTCGTTCACCCGAAGTACCCCAAACTTCGACTTCGTTCAGAACCGAAGTTTTTCCCGAAATTCTAAACGAATTCCACTTCGTTAAAACGATCGCCCTCTCTAGTCATAATGCAAACCAAAAGGAGAATATTCCAGAGAGACCTGGATGATTGTACTAAGAATCAATGGCGAAATGTATGATTTTTGGTGTCCAGGTGACATTTTTTTTTTTTTCCACGCAATTTCATAGAATCCACCTGAATCTATGAACCTGATCTACTGCGTGTCATAGATTTAGAACTTTCTAGCTACAAAGCGATACTTCTGGCTCAGGTAAACCACTTTGAAAGTGCTCTACCTGTTCCAGCAGTAATGCGCCTGGATTTGCCGTACTGAAGCTATAAATGTGTAGATTCATGCGATTGTAGTGCAACATGCCTCCAGCACACCTCCCGATCTCAGGCGCATTACAAAGTGCCATGGGCACTCTGTAATGCGCCTGATACTGGAGTGTGCCTATTTACAAATAGAGTGAATAGGGCTGCGCCAGTTTTTTGGCTGAAAAGACGCTAGACTTCTGCCGCAGTCCCATTCATACATGTAGAACGTACACCAAGAACATTGAAATCAATTTTGAAAAATAGATGTAGCTCTGAGGAAGAAACTGTGAGAAAGAGGAGCCGTCAACTTCAAAAACTAGGAAGGACAACAGAAGAAAATTTGATAAAATGAAAAAGAAACAACAAAATGAATTAGAAAATAACACTAATAAAAAGGCAAATAAAATGGAAGAAAATGTAAAAACGGAAAGAGTAATTGTTCTCATTCCTGTTGTCCGGACACAAGCCCAAAGAGGTGTACCTAATAAAGGGTTACATTTTTCCCCCTATACAGACTTTAATCTGGTCCAAACAATGTCAGATGTGAATAGATTTGCAAAGACATTAACTGTGAAACGTCATTTATTTGATGTAGAACCAACTATTAGTGCAAGTAAATCTAATGTATATACTAATGAATTTCAGACATTGTCGTTTAGGGAACAAATAGCATTACCAGAATTACAATCAGTAATCAATTACTATGAGGCTATGGATCAGGAAGGAGTGAAAATAGAACGCACTGTCCCTAACCCTACCAATTACCCATTAAACAACAATGGCGTTTGATGAATTTCAATCTAGGATGGAAAGGGACATAATAGCAAGAAATTTAATCTGACAAAGGAACAAAATAAGGCGACATTTGAGTTAAAAAGCAATAGGAATTTAATAATTAAAAAGGCAGACAGGGGGTCTATAGCAGTTATGGACGTAGGCTTATATAAAGTGATGGAAATCCTTGAATATGATGTCACTTACAGAAAAAGACCTGGTGACCGCACCGCCATCTTTAAACAAAACCTGCTGACACTGATACAGGAGGGTATTGCTTTATGTGTAATAACAGAAACCTAAGCCCCGCGAAAACCCTACTGTTCCATTATATGTGTAGTGTATGCAACCACCCCATAAGCGGGCCCATATATATATATATTTATTATGTTCACTATGTCTATCTTTCCAAAATGTGTAACAATAATGATGATGGCAGTGCACTTTTAATTGTGCACTAGTGCTTTAAAAATCTTAGCATTATTAGGGCCTCCTCAGAGAGAATAAGAAAGGAGGAGTAGCAGGTAGATATAAGGGACAGCCTGCAATTTTTAGAGGAGTTCTATTTATTGTGTTTCATGGATCCTGTTTGTCAGTCCCTACATAAGGGGCCACTTACTATTTGCCTTATTTGTCTAGGGCGCCAGAATACCTTGCCCCAGTCCTCTATACCACATCCTTAGATATGTAAGGACTTGCTTTATCTGGATTAGTGTCTGCTTTATTTTCTTTATTCTTGATCTTGTATTATGTTGGAGACATTTTGGGACTTCGGAACCAATTACCTGTTTTCCATAGAGTCAGGGTATGTTCACATGGCCGATTTGGATGCTGAATTTTTAGCATCACAACCTCATCTGAAAAGCGCCTCAATGCAGCACTTTTCAAACGAGGTTTTTACGAGGATTTGATAAGGTTTTAATTAGGTTTTCAACAAGGTTTTCCACCACTGTTTTCTTTCTAAAGCAAAACCTAAAAATGTGTCAAGAACCACATCTAAGACCAGGCCAAGGTTTCGGAGGAACACTTGAAGCTCTCCATTGATTCCTTTCCATGTGTGAACTGCTACGTTGCTTTATATAGGAATCAAATAAAATGAACTGGGATCGTTTTGAAGGCTTTTTTGATGCTGTTTTGGGTGAGGAAACACCCTGAAAACAGTGCCTAAAACAGCATCCAAATCAGTCGTGTGAACATATCCTTATGGTTTCAATGTACAATGGTCATCCCAGAACCAATTAATATTGTATGTTGAAGGACCTAAATTACCTGGAGCAAAGACAATGGGCAAAAATCACTCCTAAATTATATGCTAAATTGGTCAACTCTTACCCCAACAGACCTGAAACTGATAATGCAGCAAATGGAGAGACAATGGGCAAAAATCACTCCTAAATTGTATGCTAAATTGGTCAACTCTTACCCCAACAGACCTGAAGCTGATATTGCAGCAAATGGAGGTTCTACCAAGCACAAGTCTGAAGGGAGTGAAAACTTATGCAAGCAGCATTTTCAATGGCAAAAATATATCCAGAGGTAAAACTATTCTCAGTGGATTTGTAAAGTTATTATTGGTAGAGTAGTATGAAGAGTATAAATGGGGCCATAAGAGTCATTGTTAAAGCAAGGACATCATGTTATAAATGGAAATAAATATATGACATTCATGTGAAAAATGAATGTGGAAGTAGAACAGCCTCTCTACCCAGCCCCCTTTTATAACCTGATTTTAGGTCATCTGTCATGTGCTGCAATGTGTCGGAGAAGCCCATGAACCATTTTCCAGTTCCTATACGATGAATCATGAACTATAATGACTCATTCATATTAAACGATTTGTAATTATAAATTAAACACTTCCGTGCCAGAAGCAGAAGCTAATTTAATTGTACTTTTTTAAATAATTAATATTGGATAAATTATTAATCAATTTTCCGAATATTACCAAGGTCGTTATGGTCTGGGTTACTGTAAATGTCTGTGGAGCACAGGTTTCTGTACCGTCTCAATTTCAATTACATTGCACATGATTGGATGTGTGGAAAATGGGATAAAAATGGAATTTCAAAAGATCCTTTCATCAATATCAAGTAGCAAAGATTGTTTTCTGTACTGCAGAAAATTCTTCAAGAAAGACAAAGACAAGATGATCTTTTCCATTTATAGCTGCAGAGTAAAGCCTGAGGTGCACATCAATGCGAAATTCATATTCCGAGCTGTAGACCTGCTCCATTTTGGGGTGCCTTAACCCCTTTCCGCCGAAGCAATTGTCATTTACGTTAATTTTGTTTTTGACTCTACATCTTCAAGAGCCAAACTTTTTTTTGTTTTTTATCTACATAGTTGTATGAGTTCTCGAAAAGGAAGGTAAGTTGCTCACCTGGGGATCATGACACAATATATGCACGAAAGGAGGGGTGCATGGACATCTCCTATGACCCGTGGAGCTATGTGCGCAAGATCCTGGCATATGCATCTCAACCTAATCGTTCGTTATTATTGTGTAATCTTACATTTCAGCACAAATGGAATACAGAATCTTATTTTATGAAAGATTCTAAAGGAGGTGCTGGATTCATGAAATAGTTTGTAGGAATTGTGTAGGTCGTCTTGCTCACAACGGCCTTTTCAGTTTTGCCCATACATTTTCGATAGGAATGATATCAGGGCTTTGTGATGGTCACGCCAAAACATTGACTTGGTTCTCCTTAAGCCACTTTGTAACCAGTTTGGCAGTAGCTTCAGGTCATTGTCCATTTGAAAGACCCATTTCCGCCCAAGCTTTAACTTCCTGGCTGATATTTTGAGATGCTGCTTCAGTATTGCCACATAATCTTCTTTCCTCATGATGCCATCTATTTTGTGAAGTGCACCAGTCCCTTCTGCAGCAAAACAACCCCACAACATGATGCTGCCTCCCCCGTGTTCCACAGTTGGGATGGTGTTCTTAGGCTTCCAAGCTTCTTCATTTTTCCTCCAAACGTGACGATGGTCATTATGGCCAAAAGGTTCAATTTTAGTTTCGTCAGACCACAGGACATGTCTCCAAAAATGCAGATCTTTGTTCCTGTGTGGATTTGCAAACATTACTCCATCTTTTATATGGTTCTTTTGCAGTAATGGCTTCTTCCTGGCAGAGTGGCCTTTCAGCCCATGTTGATGCAGTTTGTTCTTGGGTTGATATGCACATGTCGGAACCAAGCATGTTCATCTCTGCGACTCTTTCCTGAGTGGTATGATGGTTGGACATTCCCATCTTGTTTGTACTTGCGTATAATTGTTTGTACAGATGAACAAGGCACCTTCAGGTATCTGGAAATTACACCCATGGATGATCCAGACTTCTGCAAGTCCACAATTCTCTTCCTGATATCTTGACTGATTTCTTTAGACTTTCCCATGATGTTACTGTTTCTGGTGTGCTTTAAAATACATCCACAGGTGTGTCTCTAATGCAGATGTTACCAATAAACTTATCAGAAGCTTCCATCATACTTCATCATATGGGCTGTAATCCTAAATTCTAAATAAAAATATAAATAATTATAAATAATGTTGGTTCCTAATTGACCTAAAGCGGGGAAGGTTTATTATGATTTCATGTCAGATAGTGAGAAAAACCTGTAGTTGGGGCTTTCTATAGAGTGTATGGAAACTGCTGGTTTCAACTGTATATTTGCACTACATCGCCATTTTCTGCAACCAATAACTTACTTCTGTCTTTCCATCTATGGACCAAATTGAGGATTTTTTTGTGGGCTGGAGTGCAGTTTTTTTTCGCTACCGTTTTGGGATACATTTAAATTTTTAATCACTTTTTACTTTGCAATTTTGGCATTGGGTGTATGGTGTTCACTGTTCAGGATAAACATTGTTTTATGTTAATAGATTGGAATTTTACCAACACAGGGATACAGCCGCTAGTAAATGACATATCACTTATCTCCCCCCGCGGCGGATTCGCCGAGCAGGGAGAGGAGACGTAATCCATAGTTCTCTATGAGAACTGTGGATTACCGTAATGACTGGGACATATTCCAGCTGTAATTCGCGCAGTACAGACTGAATTACGGACTGAAATATGTCCCATTTTAAGCCGTGTGAACATAGCCTTACTGTTGTACGGTTTTGAAAAATTAGGCCTCCTGTACTAAGAGGAAACCTATCTATCTTAGGGGCAGTAGTAGAAAGAAGGAGAACGTTGGTAGTGATGAGAAATAGGAAGTGCCTAACTAATCCTCCGTATGCGAACTCGTACACCCACACAACCCAGACATTGCTCACCCTTGGATCACCTCAAAAATACTTTGTTAGCCAATTAACATAGTTCCTATACAATCTGTGGAAAGTGTGAAACCACTGACCATGACAGATGGATTTGGGAAGGAGGCTGAGTGAGATGGGGGGAAGGATGGTAAAGTGACAGGAAGTGAGGTGTAGCAGAGGTGTGTGGATGTCAGGACTGCCGGTGTTGGAAATGCTGGGAGGTGTAGTGCATCGGCACAGAAAATCAGCCACAGAGACTTCTCAGCTTCAGAGATCTCTGCAGGCTTTACTCACATCTTGCAGGAACATGTATAAATACAAAGTTTACAGCAACTTCCAAACTACCACAGCTATGTAGGCACTTTAGATGACACTGGGTTCTTCAGGCCTATTGCTGTCTATTCTCCACCGAGGTGTCCCTGGGCCTGGCTGTTGCTTCTCTGGCACTTCCAGACACAGATAGCAAGGGTTCCCCAGCCCTCAGACACAAAGCACCTAAGACCCGGCTTGTTCTCGTCTCTATGTGCGCTCGCCTAGCACAGTCTTTCTCTTGTCCTACAGTAATACCTCTTCTCTCTCTTATTTCAATTGTTTTCTCTCTCTGTCACTCTTTTTATTGGTTGTTTCTCCCTCTTTCATTCTCTTTTGTCTCTCACAGCTCGTGCTCGTTCTGTCATACTGGGCCTGTTGCTACATACATGAAACGCGTTGTTTCCAAAGAAAATTATATCTCTTTACCTATGGAGTCACAGCGCTGATCCTTTCACTGCCACAGTCTTGGCATTTGCCAAGCTCTGAGAACTAGCACCGTTCTCAATACTACTGCTGGTACCTATCCTCCCTGCAATTCTTTGGATGCTAGCCAGCATTGTTCAAGCAGCAAAACCCATAAGTATTTCTCTATAGTCCAGTTCTAATTATTACGTGTTTGGAGAGTTGTGCATTCCCAGACAAACAACCTAAACAGATTAGTATCTATTGATATTTTGGACTTTTTTCATTCTATACTGGGCCTGGTGTAAGGAGCAACCTTTGCTTGATTCACAGCTGGATTGTGGTCTCCTTTGCTGGGCTTACAACCAGAACTTTATACTGATTCTACACAAAACTGAACTAGCCTGGCAGCACATGGCAGATCCCCATTTAACTGTGTAACCTGCAGCTCCTCTCTGCTCCTTACACTGATTGGCTGCAGGCCCAACCATGCTCTTCCCTTGTGCCAGCCTTAAATGCTTGTTTTGTCATGAAGGCATTTCATGCTTGTTTTGTCTAGCTTCAGCTTTCAGTACCCTGAAAAGAGTATATGTGTGATTTGTTTGAACTGAATATCATGTGACCTAGCAGGCTGACATCTCCATGCCTTTCCCCACAGTGTGCTCACAATGGTCTGTTTAAGAGCTGTGAATAGCTACAATGTAGCTGAGTGGTTAACACTGATGCCTTTCAACATAAGGCACATAGGTTCAAGCCCCTGCAGGAGCCATGCATGGATTTTTCTCAATGCACATACCTGATTAAGGTTTCTTTTTATTTATTTGCACTGTTTGACTAAATACTAAGAGGTACAGAGGACAGGAGTAGAATTACAGCACCTGGGGTTGAGCACTCGCTCAGCAGTGAGTGTGATTACTTAGAAGGAAATAGACTTGTAGGTCAGCCTTAAATCCCTTCCTTGGCCACATGGCAGTGGAGTAATAATGAAATAGCTATGCGAGGGACTGGATTTAGGAACATCGCCCTGCCTCGTTCTACAGAGTGGCTGCAACTGGAAGGATGGTGTTGTAACGTGAAGGATGCCCACTGCCATGTGCATAAAACCTTGCTAAGGAAAGTAAAGAGGCCTCAGATGATTTTCAACCATTAACCTTGTGTCTCCTGCCTGCTTATTTCTGCACCACACATCAAGGCCACCTCACATGCCACCCTCCGCCGGCAGTTGAGGGAGAGACCACCTATACAATGCGCCCCGGAGGAACAACAACTAGCACCATCATCTCTAAAGTGCAGACTCCCTCTTCACTGGTGCTGGAGCGGGAGAGGCATGAGAGGTGCGATTGATGAGAATGTTAGTTGCCGGGACCAGAGTAGCGGTGGCTACCTCTGCTTCCAGCACTCTCCTCTGCCCCTCTCTGCGACCGGTTCACCACAGACTGACAATAGCTGTCTTAGAAGAGACTAGAGCATGTGTGACCAGGACTGAGGAGCTCTCTTCACTGGTCGTATCCCCTGGAGACGAGCTATACACTCGGAAGCAGCTAAAACAAAAACAGTAGAGAATTTTTAATAATGATGAATTTTGAAAATGTTTTTTTTTTTAATTTGCAAGCTTCACACATCAACTTTAAAGCCTCCTTGCCCAGAATAAGCGCTGAATCACCTTAAGCCCTTGTTATTGCTTATATACACAATATACAAACTACATATAATGTACACCTATATGCACACAACCTGTTTGTCCAAGCCCCTAAAAGTATTATACATATAAAACATTTTTAGTGTGCATTTTGATTAAATTGTGTGAGTCTACCTGCCTGACATACAACCTCATCAGATGGGACCTGAGCTAAACACCTCTCTTGGGTCTAGGCCTCTAAAATATGTCTAGGGTGCCCCTATGTGTCCTATTTTTTTTTCTTTGTTAGAGCAGAATGAAGATTGACCTGCCCAGAGTTCATTTCGAGAATGTCCAGCCGACACTTAACTGCTCATTTGCATTGGGGCATTTCCGCGTGATATGATCTGCAACATAGTTATATCTAAACGTGACACTTATGCATTGGTCTTAGCAGTTTGTTGGCTCAAATCTGCCAGCAGATGCCTTTTAAATGCATGGATGCAACAGATATTGAAAATAAAGTATTTCTAAACTAAAACTGCAGTGAAAGAGTGAAAAAAAACTATAGGAAAAAAAAAGCAAACAAATAGCAGGTGACATAGATGAATTGCAAAACCGAGTAGAACTGCCCTCGAAAAAAGTTCTTCAATTATATAAACAGTAAAAATAATTGTGGAGGGCGACGAGGAAAAGGTCAGTTTATTAAACATTTCCTTCTCTACTGAATTTACAGAGAAAACTGAAATGTCAAATTAAATGCTCAGGTATAATGTAAAATCTCCAGAAACATTTGGCTGTTTAGGCCACAAAACTACAGCACTGCCCATAGAGGCCATTCACACGGCATTATATACCATGTCTATGGTATCCATCAATAGGGTATTGCGGGCAGCGTCGGACTGGCCCACCGGAGGATCGGTGGATCGGGAGGCCCCTGGTCCGATACAGCGGGGCCCGCGGCCACAGGCAGCCGGGTGTGGCCCGCACATCATGCGTGGGAACGCTCGGGCCCTTGGTCCCAAGCACTCGCAGGCATGTGTGTACGGGCGCCTAGCGGAGCAGAGCACCGCCGGCGCTCTGCTCCGCTATTCAGCGTAGTAGGTCTAAGGCCATAGGCCTCAGAACTACTAGCAGTCGGGTCCACGTCATCACACAGGCGGTGCGCTATGACGTCATGGCTACAAGAGGGGGCACAATACCTGGCTACAAGAGGGGGGGCAAAAAACCTGGCTACAAAGGGAGGAAAAATACCTGGCCAAGGGGGGGGCAAACACCTGGCTCAAGAGGGGGGGTTCGGGGGGGGAAAAATCTAAAAAAAAAACAAAAAAAAAAAAAACAAAAAAGGGGAAAAAAGAAAATAAAAAAAAAAATTTAAAAAAAAAATTTTTTTTTAAATAAAAAAAAATAAAAAAAAAAAAACAAGGGAAAAAAAAAGGAAAAAAGCGGGGAAAAAATTAAAAAAAAAAAAAAAGAAAAAAAAAAATTTTAAAAAAACAAAAAAAAAAAAACACAAAAAAAAAAAAAAAAAAATCCCCAAATTTGACAAAAAAAAAGAAAAAAAAAAATAAAAAAAAAAAAAAAAAAAAATTTTTTAGCCAAAAAAACCCCCGGAAAAAAAAAAAAAAAAATAACCACAGGACCCAAAAAAAAAAAAAAAAAAAAAGGGGGAAAAAAAAATAAAGAAAAAAAAAAACCCCCCCAAAAAAAAAAAGGGGGCCCAAAAAAAAAAAAAAAAAAAAAAAGGAAAAAAAAAAAAAAAAAACCCGGGGAAAAAAAAAAAAAACAAATTTTTAAAAAAATAAAAAAAACCCAAAAAAAAAAAAAAAAAAAAAAAAATAAAAAAAAAAAGGGGGAAAAAAAAAAAACGGGGGGAAAAAAAAAAAAAAAGGGGAAAAAAAAAAAAAAAGGGGCGGCGAAAAAAAACCCCTTTAAAAAAAAAACAAAAAAAAAAAAAAAAAAAAATTTAAAAAAAAAAAAACAAAAAAAAAAAGGGGGGGGCAACACAAAACCGAAAAAAAAAAAAAAAACCCAAAAAAAAGGGGGGAAACCCTGGAAAAGGGGGAAAAGGAAAGGGGGGGCAAACCCCTGGTAAAGGGGGGAAATCGGAAAAAGGGGGAAAACTCCGGGCTCAAGAGGGGGGGGGAAAAAAACCCGGAAAAAGGGGGGAAAAACCCCTTTTAAGGGGGGGCAAACACCTGGCTACAAGGGGGGGCAAACTCCCCGGCTAAAGGGGGGAAAAACCCTGGCTACAAGGGGGGGAAAAAGGCTCAGGGGGGGGGCAATCCCCTGGTAAAAAAGGGGGGGAAATTCCTTTGTAAAAAAATATCAAAAAGGGGGAAAACTATTAAACAAGGGGGGCAAACTCCCCTTAAAAAAAACACCCCTACAAAGGGGGAAAAAAGGCTAAAAAAAAAACAAAATTTGGCAAAAGGGGGAAAACTTTAAAAGGGGGGGGGAAAATAGGGTTTTCAGAGGGGGGAACTATTTAAAGGGGGGGCAAATATTTAAAGGGGGGGGAAATATTTTAAAGGGGGGAAATAGGGTAAAGGGGGAAAATCCAAAAAAAGGGGGAAAAATGCAAAAAAAGGGGAAAAAAATTGGTAATAAAAACTACCTCTCAACAACCCGGCTAAAAAAACTCCCGGGAAAAGGGGGAAAAACCCTGGCTCAAAGGGGGGGGAAAAATGAAAAAGGGGGGGAAATAGGCAAAAAAGGGGGGGAAAATTTTTCTTAAAGGGGGAAAATTGACAAAGGGGGGTTTTAAAACTAAAAACCGGGGGAAAAGGAAAAAGGGGAAAATTTAAAAAAGGGGGGGAAAAAAAGGGAAAAAAAAAATAGGGTTTTAAAAGGGGGAAAAAAATTTTTTTGGGGGGGAAATTTCCCTTAAAGGGGGGGGGGAAATAGGAAAAGGGGGGGGAAAAATTTAAAAGGGGGAAATACCTTCGGGGGGGGGAAACAAATTAAAGGGGGAAAAACCTGGAAAAAAAGGGGGCAAAATTCCTTAAAAAAAGGGGGGGCAAACTACCTGGTACAGAGGGGGAAATGGCCAAAAGAAAAATTGGGAACAAAAAAAAACTCCTTTTAAAAGGGGGGGCAACCCTGTAAAAAAACAAAATTTTTGGGGGGGGGGGAAAAACTACCTGGAAAAAAAGGGGGAAACCCCGGGCTAAAGGGGAAAAACCCTCTACGGGGGGGGGGAAAACCTTTTAAAGGGGGGAAATTTGGAAAAGGGGGGGGAAAAATTTTTTTGGGGGGGGCAAATTTTAAAAAAAAAATACAAAATTTTTAAATTTTTGGGGGGAAACACCTCCCCAAACCCACCAAGGGGAAACCCCCGGAACTTAAAACTCCGGTAAAACAATTTTCCCCAAAAAAATTCTTAAAAACCCCCCTACCTAAAAATTAAAAAAATTTTGGGGCCCCCTTTTTGGGGGCTTTCCTGGGGGGGGGAAAACTCCTTTTGGGGGGAAACCTATCCGGGGGGGAAAAAACCGGGCTACGGGGGGAAAAACAACCTGGCTACGGGGGGGCCCTTTCCCCGGGGGGCATGGGCCAAAGGGGGAAATTTGGGAAGGGGGGCCCCGGGGGAAACCCGGGGGGAAAGCTACCGGGGGAAAAAATACCTACTACCTGGGGGCAATTACCTTGCTCCCTACTCTATGGGCCATCAGCCACATGCTGATTGGTTTTTTACCTTTCCTTTTTTAAAAAATTTTCACGATGGTTTGGGGGGTATTTTTTTAAATAATGTATTTTTTTGTTGTTTCGGGTATTTTTCCATTTTTTCCCATGTTAGTAATGGGGGGTTTGAAGAATCTCTCTATTACATTGCTGGGGCTTGGTGTCAGCCAAACTGTGTTTTTTGTCACCCCAAAGGGTGACCCAAGTCCCAGCGTTAGTAAAATAGAGACTTGTCAAACACCTTTTTACTAACACTGGAAAATAATTGGGGAAAAAACAAACGCAGACAAAAAACACTTTTATTTTTAAAAACCCCCGATTCCTGACCATTTATTAAAGAAATGGATAAAAAACCCGGTTCAATAAGTCCCAAAAGGGAAAATTTTAGGAAAAAAAGAAACATACAAAAAGCAAAAAAAATGACATCCCGAACTCCTTCCCTGCACCACCAAGAGGCCCCTCCATCATGCCCGTGGCGTCTTCCCCGGGGCAAATGAAGGAGTTCGACCACACAATATGATTCTTGGGGGGACGACCAGAGCTGTAGAAAGTCCCAGAGGATTTGTCCCCTGTTCCTCCTCGGGGTGGCCTTAATTAGGCCTATACTTTTCTCCCACTTGTGGGAAGTTTGTACAAAATTGGGAAAAATAAAGGTTGGTAGGGTGAAGATCTAAAATATTTGTGTCCCAAAACTGCGGGACGAGTGTTGGCCGAGACAAGTTTAGCATGAAGGTTGGGGAAAAGGAAAAGAAAAGGCTACGTGATGACTCAAGAGAAAGTCACTGTGAGCCCCAAAAAAAAAACTGAAAAAGTAAACTTTATATGTGGCAAAAAAGAAGGTTTATATTCAGTACTATGTGGCAGAAATTTTTCGTCACTATGTGGTGGGAATGTGGGATGGTGTGGGGGGATACTTCAGTCATATGTGGTAATGATTGTGGTTATGGGGTGGGGGATATTCAGTCCAAGGGTAATGAATGTGGTCTGGTGTGGGGGATACTTCAATACTATGTGGTAAAAAAAGTGGGAGGTGTGGGGGTAAAATTCAGTCCCAAAGGGGGTATGATGTGGTATTTGGTTTACTAGAATTATTGGTAATATTGGGTGGGATTTTGGTTTGTGAAGTTATTTTGGGTAAGATCAAAGTTTGATGTTATCAATCGGTTGCTAAAATTTAAGCGGGGACTGGGCGGGGACCTACAGATGGCGGAGACAGCGAGGGAATGGCCCCCAAAACATTCCTCTGGTGGGCCTAGGCACCCCCGGCCCACACTGAATTTTCGGGGGAGGTATTGTGAAAAAAAAAGGTAAGTTTTGGTACCATGATGTACCTCCTCTGTCCTATAGAGATCAATGAGAAGTATTCTTTTTTCTACCACCTTTTGCAAGGCACCAAAAAAACGATACCACCCGGAAGTGAGCAAGGTAGCCCCATAAACCCCAAAAAGTGGGCACCCCAGAATTTTGAGGAAAGAAAAGGGGGTTTTCCCCCTCTTATACAGTAAAATTTATGGCTTTTCCAGGGGATATAGAAATAAATATTGAAAAATTGGGGGCCCCCCATTTGGAATGCAAACATTTTTTGTCAAATAGATTTTCCTTTTGCTCTTTCCCCACAGCCGGGTTTATTATTTCTTTCCAGGGGGCACAGCAAAAAAAGTGACCAAACATGCACTTCCCCCTCGTTTTTTTTTTTTTTCCCTTTTTTCCCGGGTTTTTTTTCATGCAATTTTGTCAAATGTTCCAAAATTTTTTTTCCAAAAGTACAGACTTTTTTCCCACATGGAAAAATGAGCATAATGCAGATTTCAAATTTTTTTCAGAAAGCAAATTTGGTTGCAAAATATCATGGATTCCTCAATTATTTTTTTCAACCCCCTCTTTAATGGGTCAGACCTGATTTAAAAAGGGGTTGTAAAAAAACCGGGGGAAACCAACAAAAACTTTTAATGCTATCTAAAATTATTTTGAAAAAAAGTTGAGGTTTCAAAAGTTTTGAATCAAAATATTTTTAACCCATCCGCCGACTATCAAGGGGCCCCTCAGTACGGATGGTCCTAAAACCTATTCCTACCCCCTCCATTTGGGTCCAGTTAAACCCCCTTATTGGTATCAGCTTCTAAAATCCAGGGGAAAAAAAAGGGCCCCAGCTATATAAGCAGACCGCACTGTTTCAAGAAAATGTGCAGATGGGGGGGGTCAGAAAACCCAAAAAAATGGGGGGCATTCACTCTTCCTAAAACCCCCTATGAAAATTTGGTACCCATTCTTATTTAAAAATAGAAAAGGGGGATTCCTTTAAAGCACGGTTCTTCTTAAATCCTTCTTACTAAGATAAATCCATCTTTTTTAAACCCGGGGGGTCTGGGCCCATGGGCCCAAATTTTCAAATTTGAAATTAAATTTGAAAATTTTTTTGAGGTTTTGGGCCGGAATCCCCTCGGGCCCTTGGGAGAAAGTCAGGCCCTTGATCAAAATTTTGGGGCCCATGTCCCTTTTTTCCCTAATGGAGGGTTCTAGTGACATGTTTGCACGCAGGGGTTTGGGGTTGACTTTTTTCATTTTCCGGGAAACGATTGAATTTAAAAAACTGGGGGGGGGACTTTTGTCATCTTTGGGGGTCATTTTCCTCAAAATTATTTGTATTTTATCCCAGAGAGCTTTGGGATGGTCAAAAAGGGCCCTTTTTAAAACTGGTGCTCTCCTCAAGAAGAAAGTTTACCCCCCTTTTCAAAATCCATAAAAAAAAACATAAAAAATTTTCCCTGGGGGTTTTGAAAGTGTCCCCTCAAAAGATTTTAAAAGGGGTTGTCTCTTTCCAAATTTTCATAGGATGCATAAAAGGGGAAAATAATGTGCATTGTTTTGTCATTTCCCCTGGCCCAAAAGCTGTCTGTAATTAGCATATGAGCTCCGTGTTTCAGACCTCTGCAAAATTAGATAAATCTAATGCAAAAAAGGCCCCCAACGAAGCTTCTGAGTTAAAAAAAACAGTATTAAAATTTCTGCTTTTTTCTGAAAGATCAGATAAAAAACAAGCTCTCAATGTCCCCAAAATTGTGGCTCGACGACCTGTGGATGATGTCACTCCCCATCCCCTACTTGTAGCGACGATCTATTTAAAAAACCCATAGAATGCATTCCTGCTGCAGCCAAAAAGCATCCCAAAAATGCCCCCTACGGTTTGTAAATTTCTTTTTGGGTGTGATTTTTCTGCAGCACTTTTGAAACGTTTTTTTTAGATCCAAAATGGATGCAAAAACGCCGTGTTTTAAAGGGGGCCCCCAGCACTTTGTATTTAAAAATTTAATTTTTTCCCAAGCAGTAAGAAAAAATTTTTAATTAAACCAAAGGGCGACCCCGGGATGAAGGAAAGACGCTTCGAAGTGAAGGGCGTTCGTTTTCAGTGTATAATGCGCCCCTGAAGGAAAGTGGTTTTGTGCGATTTTAAATGGAGTCTACGTTTTATTGCACCTTGTCGGTTTTTGGGTTTCATTAAAAAAACTTAAGCCCATTAGTAATGTGGGCCCCAAAAATTTTATAAAGGCTATAGATAGGGTGGAAAAAAAAAAAAAAGTCCCTTAGAAAAGAGGTTTCAGGACCCAGAAACCCATAGAAATGTTTCCTTTGGTGGGACCACGGTCCCGCCAATTCCCCCGTGCGTGCTTTGGGTCTTTCGTAAGTAGAATAAAAGGGGGGAGCGCAAAAATAAAAGCAAATTTTAAAAAAAGTTAAAAAATTTAAAAATTAAAAAAAAATTTAACAACATCAACAGGGTTTTTTAATGAAAAAAAAATTCTTTAAATTCTATATACGGTCATATAAAAAAATTTTTGGGGAACCCCCATTAATCTTAATCATTTTTGTTCTAAATATTTTGGGGGTTTGGGAACAGCCATTTCAAATTTTATAAACTAATAATGATGGAACCAGTAATAAATTTCCCGGGTTGAAATGAGGTTTATTGTACTAAAAAACAAAAAAGTGCAATAAAATTTGGTTTTTAGATATATCAAATTTAAAAAGGCTGCTGCAAACACCCAAAAAAATTTAGAACCCAAAAATGATTTAGTTAAAAGGGGTGCCCAAACTTTTCATTTGACTGTTATATAAAATATCTTTAAAATTGTTGGGGTAAAATTTTTATTTTTAATATTCATTTTATATGATCACATTTTTTATAAAATTTAAAAAAATTTTAAAAAATTTTTATAGTTTGATTTAAATATTTATAAAATTTCTTTTTATTATTGTACTGGTGGAATTTAGAAATATTGGCATTTTTCTCCCCAACACAAATCTAGCTCCACTTTGGGCCTCCCCAAGGGGTCAGTTTGACACATTGGGCATTGGGCTGCCCGCCCGAAACAGTAATGCGCCCGTTTTTTTCCGAAAACCCCTTTTATATACCCCACCCGGGCCCCTTTTTTTAGGGACACCATGCTAGTAACGGGTTGGGGCTCCCTTTTGCCTTCCCGAACCCGCCTCAATTCTTGTGGCATTTGATTAAAAAAAGGTTTGAAACGATGCCCCAATTTTTGGGCCAAGGGGCCCCCAAAAGTGCCAAGAAAATATTCCCCCACCATTACACCAAACCCCCACCAGCCTGAACCGTTGTTTTCAAGGCAGGGTGGATCCAGCTTTAAAGTTTTTGACGCCAAATTCTGGGCCCCACCATCCGAATGTCCGGGAGCAGAAATCGAGACCACGACCAACCCGTTTTTTCCCCAAACCTTTTCTATGTCCAAAATTTTGAAAGAGCCTTTTGGGAAATTGGGACCTCAGTTTCCGGGTTTTTAAAATGAAAGGAAGGGGAACGGTGTGGTTTCTGCTGCTGTACCCATCTGCCTCAAAAATTTTGCCGTACTGTGCGTTAGAGTTTCTCTTCTGCCCCACCTTGGTTGTAACCCGGGGGGCTATTTTATCACTGTTGCTTTTTTATCGCTGGAAAAAAAATCTGCCCAATTTTCCTTTGACCCCCGGCATTTAACAAGGCAAATTCCCCCCCACAGGACGCCGCTCACTGGATGTTTTTTCTTTTTCGGACCATTCCTGTAAAAAATAGAGATGGTTTGCGTGAAAATCCCAAAGGGGATCACATTTTGAAATACTCAGGGAAAAACCCTTCTGGCACCAAAAAAAACCAAAGGGCCCTGTTAAAAAGGGACTCCCAAAACAAACCCTTTTTTCCCCTAACTGATCTCGGGGTTTTAACTGAGGAGATTGTTATGACCATGTTACAAAGCCTAAATGCACTGAGTTGCCGCCATTTGATTTGGGTGATTAGAAAAATTTAAGTTTAACGAGCAGTTTTGGGCAGGTGTACTTAAAAAAGTGGCCCGGGGGTTTTAAAAAGTCTAATATTACAAGTGTGGTGCGACGTCCCCAGAACGCCCCCTCATGTTAGGCGCATTAGAAAGTGTCGAGTCTTACAAACAATGCACCTAACACATACGTTTGGCGCATTAGACATCGTAGCCGCACGCTTAGGTGCATTTGACGCCAGAAAAGGGTGAAAAACCCGATCACACATGTGTTCAATAATGCATGCTCAGTGATAGAGGGGGAGAAGTACTGAAAATACACAATACGGCTAAGACTAAGGTCAGACATAACGTACTTCCCAAGAACACACACAATGGTTTCTCCAAATTCATCTGGAATGATAACTATGCTTTAAAATATGGAAACTCATAAAATCTGTTAACATCCAATTCCCAGCCCTCCCCCAAACACCTCTTCACGTTCGTCTCCGTTTCCAGTGCAGCAGTTGGCCAAACAACAAAGCGTGAGGTGACGCTGTACCGGCAAACGGCAATGAAATAATCATTAATAAAAACAGCGAGAACTGGTACAAAATGTGCTATGGAAACATTCATATTGTCTGAGCGGAATAATACATTTCCTGGTGATTGATGTCTGATGCAATGGCTTTTGTGTGGCGCACAAAAGAATTTGTACTAGCTCGGCTAGAATATAGTTATGGTTAATCTGTATGACAAATGAGTGGCAGGAAAATTATAAAGATTTTTTCGTTATAATTCTTCTACTGGAGAATAAAGTTCTAACAGTCTGAGTGGAAAAAGTTCACAATATTTGTCCATGTGATAAGAATAATTTCCAAAATTTGAAATTACAGACCCTAAGAATTGGTTAACCCAGTGCTTAAAGGGGTTGTCTCACTACATTGTCTCACTTCATCTTACCTCAGTCCTGGTTTCTCAGTTTCATTTCTGAATTCAGGGGCGTGTTTACTGGCTTTACTGGCTTCTACTAGGCTGCAGTAATGAGCTGCTGAGGACACCAGGTCTGTAACTATAGCAACCAGCAGTGGCAGCCTATCAGGAGAGATCCAACAGGTCTGTAGCTATAGCATCCAGCAGTGGCAGCCTATCAGGAGAGATCCAACAGGTCTGTAGCTATAGCAACCAGTGCTGGCAGCCTATCAGGAGAGATTGAACAGGTCTGTAGCTATAGTGACCAGTGCTGGCAGCCTATCAGGAGAGATCCAACAGGTCTGTAGCTATAGCAACCAGTGCTGGCAGCCTATCAGGAGAGATCCAACAGGTCTGTAGCTATAGCGACCAGCACTGGCAGCCTATCAGGAGAGATCAAACAGGTCTGTAGCTATAGTGACCAGCACTGGCAGCCTATCAGGAGAGATCCAACAGGTCTGTAGCTATAGTGACCAGCACTGGCAGCCTATCAGGAGAGATCCAACAGGTCTGTAGCTATAGCAACCAGCACTAGCAGCCTATCAGAAGAGATCCAACAGGTCTGTAGCTATAGCTACCAGTGCTGGCAGTCTATCAGTAGAGATCCAACAGGTCTGTAGCTATAGCGACGTGAGGAGCTCATGCAGCACATACGAGAGGAGATATCTAGGAATAGGTAGGACACTGTTAGTGGACACATTTTGCCAAGTGACTTGTTTTTTTTTACATACATAGCAGCAATCACTGTAGTGAGACAACCCCTTTAAGGATGTAAAGCAGGGGAGTCAAACTCAAAAATACAGCAGGCCAAAATTAAAAACTTGATCAAAGTCGATGCCAACCTTGATATTTATGAAAAAAAAATCTACCACTGATGAAGTTTTTCCTCCTCATCCGATATAACTATGAACCTTTTCAAGGAAGCAAACTTGAGTTTTGCATAAACATCCAATCAAAAGACACATCTTTGCCATTTATTTCTTAAATTAACCCCTTAACGATCACCTGCCATCTTTTGACATCGGACATTTTAGGTCGCTGGTCTGCAGTGACGTCTTTTGGCGTCGGGCGTTGCAGGTCGTTCATCTGCAGCGATGTCTTTCGACGTCGCTGCAGATATCGGGGTTTGTGGCTCCCGGCGCCGCAGCAGAAATGTGAACAGAGCTGTACTTCACAGCCCTGTTCCCAGCGCAGCCTCAGCAAGCGCCGGGAGCAGAGGAAACCTCTGCTCTCTGGCGCTTAACCCTTTCACTGCCGCGGTTCGTGAACGCGGCAATTCAAGGGCTTTCCCCTGCTCTGAAGGTGATCGGGACTCCAGGTGACCCGACAGAGCCTGGGAAACGGCTGCACAGTCAGCCCTGGGGACCTACAGTAGCCCCAGGGCTGTCTGTGTAACAAGCCTGCAGTCAGGGCAGATTGTGTGCTACCCTGACTGCTGCCTGTGTCAGACTGACACAGATTATAATGTATGAGCATATATGAATATTCTAATACATTGCTAAGTGTAAAAAAAATGTAAAACAGTTATCCCTTCATGGGGTTAACTCCTTAACGACCGCCCGCCGACTTTAGACGTCAGCTGGTGCAGGTCGTTCGTCTGCAGCGACGTCTTTAGACGTCGCTGCAGACATCGGAGTTTGCGGCTCCGGGCGCCGCAGCTGCGCTGAGTTCGGGGCTGTACTAAAGCCCCTACGAGCACTGGGGAGAGGGGGGAACCTCCGCTCCCCGGTGCTTTAACCCTTTGATTGCCGTGGATCGGCACCGCAGCGCAATCAAAGGGTTTCCCTGCTCTGTCGGGTGATTGGAACTCCCGGTGACCCGAAAGCCCGGGAAACGGCTGCACAGTAAGCCCTGGGGACCTAGAGTAGCCCCAGGGCTGTCTGTGTAAAAAGCCAGTGACCAGGACACTCTGTGTGCTGTCCTGATCACTGCCTGTGTCAGACTGACACAGATTATAATGTATTAGCAAATATGAATATGCTAATACATTACTAAGTGTAAAATAAAAATAAAAAAAATGTAAAACAGTTCTCCCTTCATGGGATTTAAAAAAAACAAAAACAGAAAAAGTGTAAAAAAAGAATAAAAAAATAAATAATACAATAAAAATAAATATTTAATAAAAAATAATTGTGCATATATTACATACACAAAAAAAAAACTACACATATTAGGTATCCACACAACCATAATAACCTGTAGAACTAATCTAACAAGTTATTAAAGGAGTTGTCTCATTACGAGCTTTCAGCCTGTCAGTGTCCCTGGTAAGTTGAACTGAGGGGCGTGCTAGCTTGTCTGTCTGTTCTGCTCCCTCTCCCCCCTCCCATCAGCACACAGGCAGCTACGTAACTTCTATACAGGGGGGGGGGGAGGGGGTTTGCTCTCAGAGTTCACCCTGTGTGTGCCTGCCTAGGTCTGTTACAGGAGAGGGCTGATCTAGGAGTGTAGAGAGGAATATGAAGCTGTGTGCTAATAGAGCAGAGGGGATGCATGTGTTCCTATATCCCCTGCTTAGCTTACAAGTCTCCACATCTCCAGCAACAACAAGGGCAGTGTTACTATACTCAGAATGTCTCACTAATACAGGAGAACATAAAGTATTCACATGCCCCCTGATCTGTATAGTATTAGTATAGTCACAGTTCCAAAGACATATCATGATTATAGTAACAGACAGGGTCACTGCTGTCACATCTATCTGTGTAGAGAGCAGGAGGAAGCAGGGACACACAGGGTTAATCCAGGCAGCTCGGACACAGACGCCAGAGTCCTCCCTCCCCCCTCCCTCCTCCTCCCTCCACCACAGAGGGGCTCTCTGCTCGGACCTGTCTTCAAAGGTGATGAGTCATTCAGACCTGACAGCCAGTAAGATAAGGATCAACAGGTCGGCTACTATAGAGATTTGAGAAGCTGATGTAGTAATACTAACAGAGCTAGCTCAAAATCAGTAGGACATTGTAATGAACATATATTGCAAAGCTGCTTGTATTTTAAAGATCTTTTAATTAAAACCCAATCATTGTAGCGAGACAACCCCTTTAAGTGTGAAATGTGAATGGTGTAAAAATAATAAAAAAAAAAAAATTTAAAAAATAAATAAAATTCTGCAATTATTTATAAGTGAACTATTCACCCATAAAGTACAATTTGTCTCGAATAAAACGAGGCCTCATACAACTGCGTCATTGAAAAAATAAAAAAGTTACAACTGTTGAAACGCAAGGAAGCAAAAACTTTAAAAAATTCTGGTTATTAACTACTTTTTAGGAGTCCAGCTTAAGGGGTTAAAAAAAAAGTAAAAAGTGTATTAAAAATAAATAAAATAAATAATAAAATAAAAATAAATATTTAATAAAAAATAATTGTGTAGACATTATAAACACACACACACAAAAAAAACCTACACATGTTAGGTATCCACATGACCGTAATAACCTGTATAATTAATCTAAGACATTATTAAGTGTAAAGGTTTAAAAAAAATGAAAAAAACCCAAAAATTTAAAAAAAGTTGAAAAATCATAATTTAGAAGTGAACTTTAACTATTTCCCCATAAAGTGCAACTCGTCCCGAATAAAACGAGGCCTCATACAACTGCGTCATTGAAAAATAAAAAATTTACGACTGTTGAAACGCAAGGAGGCAAAAAATGAAAAAATGTGCTGGTCATTAAGCACTTTTCAAGCGTTCAGCTTAAGAGGTTAAAAAAATATTCTATGCCTCTTTTTCTCAATGGATCCTTGTCTCTTACCTCAAGTGCTTTTCTCCCCTCTGCCTTATGTCCGGTTACTCTCTTAGACCATGTTCACACAGCTTAAAATGGGCCGTATTTCAGTCCGTAATTATGCGCCGAAGTGCGCAAATTACGGGCTGAAAACGGCCCATTCATTATGGTAATCCACAGTTCTCATAGAGAACTATGGATTACGTCTCCTCTACCCGCCCGACGAAGCCGCCGGGCGGGGAGATAATTGACAGGTCACTTTCTAGCGCCGTATACGCGCCGCTAGCAATGATTGTCTATGGGCCGGCGAAGTGCCGCCCCCCCGCTCGCTCCCCCGCTCCCGCCCCCGGCCACACGGCGTAATTGCGGGGCGGAATTACGGAATTACGCCCCGCAGTTAAGCCGTGTGAACTTAGCCTTAGGACTAAAAAAAAACATTCCGGTACCCCCTTTGTTTGTACTGACCGCAGCCTGTTAACTCACTGTGTCCTGTGTCACTGTGTCCTGTGGTCTTCACAGTGCTTGTTTTCTCTGTTTGGAGTCCCCTTCTGCCTGCAAAGATGCTGGGGCTGAGAAGGAGCTCAGAAGGAGCTGGAAGGGTTAAGTGTTGAGGCTCTGGATCATCATGTCTCCCTGTGAGCACCTCTGAACCTTCAGTCATCCTGCTGAGCCTTATCTGTGGTTTCGCTGTCTGTTGTTTCTCCAGCTACTGGTCCCTTCTTTGCTCTATGCAGGGTGAGGGGCTAAGTGAGAGCAATGTAATGACGTCTTCTGGCTTTTTCCTCTTCTCTTCTGTACACTGCCTAGCGGTTACTCGCGGGGGAAACATAAATACACTACGGGCCAGACTTGGCTGGCAGGATTGAGTTTGACACCCCTGATGTAGAGACTAGAGATGGGCGAATCGATTCTAACAAAGTGAAATTCGTTTAGAATTTCAGGAAAACTTTGATTCTGAACGAAGTCGAAGTTTAGGGTGATTCGTGGGAACGGAGCGTGTTTTTGATTGATAGAATGGCTGCGAGCACATGGCGCTACATGGGGCAAAGCACTCTGGGAGGAAGAAGGGCATAGCCTGCATGACATGTGCAGAGATGAAGCCAATCAGAGACCGGCGGGATTCTGTGATGTCACCGCACTATATAAGTCCGGGCGCGACGCTGGCTGCTCACTCTCCTCTCACTGTGCTCATCAGGGAAGGTGCTGCTGCTGAGATCTCACACTAAAGAACTCACTTTTATACATACATGCCAACTCCCGGCAGAGTTGGCATTCCTCCCGCCGCCAGCAGGCGGCGGGTGTTCTTTAAATTACCGCGGTGCAAGAGTAGCGCTGGTGCGCTACTCTGGCGCCGCAGGGCCGCTGCTACAGGCGGGTGAAGCGGCCGCCGGGCCGCTGCTACAGGCGGGTGAAGCGGCCGCCGGGCCACTGCTACAGGCGGGGGAAGCGGCCGCAGCGGCCGCTTCACCCGCCCGCAGTCTCACTGTGCAGGGAGATTGTTCCCCTCCTCCCAACTCCCCCTGTATGTTTGGCGCCGGTGTGCGCCGTACATACAGGTCAGCGTCACAGGGGAAGTGACGCGCGGCTGCACTCACTCCCCCTGCGACGCTGAGGACATCGGAGATGTCCGGAGCTGCAGGAGCCTGGTGAGGTAAGTGGATTTTATTATTTAATTTTATTAGCTATAAGGGGGGCTCTACGTATAGGCAAAAAAAAAGTCAGCTCACCTTTGATGCAGGATGGCCTATGTCCATTAGAAACCGCACGTCCCCTGCTCCAGCAACATAGCACACAATAGAAATTTTAAAAACAAACGGGGGGGACAGCGAAACAGGAGGGCCGGAAAAATTTAAAAATTAAAAAATCAGCACAAAAATTGTATTTTCCAAAAATTAAAAAGGAAATTTAAAAAGGGGGAAAAACCCCCAAGGCAGAGCAAAAAATAAAACACCTCGTGGAAAGGGTAATGAGAGTCAAAACCGCTTTTTTCGGGCGTAAAGGCCCCCTTAGCCCGAAGCAAAAACCCAAAAATAAAACAAAAGGTTTAATTTAACTAAAATATCATAAAATCATTCAACTCCACCAAATTGGCTTTTTCCCGGGGGTTTTCTCAGCTCAAACCTGCCGCCCAAAAACCGGGAAAATTTGACGTACCCGCTGTAAAAACCGGAAAGGAAGCAATTGCATGTGAATTCGAAGCGCCTGCGCAAAAAGCCCAAAATGGCCCAAACCCAAAAAATTTGGGGGAAGCTAAGTGTGCGCGGGATAAAATCATTGCTACAGGTTTTCTGACGAAAAACCCGGGGAAAGGGAAAAAACCAAGAAGTTACAGTGATTTAGATACATACCAAAAAATTTTTAAAAATTTAAAAAACAAAAACACTAAAAACAAAAAAATTACTAGAACAAAAAAATTTCACTTATTTTAAAAGGAAAATTTAATAAAAGGAGCTAATTTCCCTCTTTAGATTGAGCCCGAAAAGGGAAAAAATGTGTTTAGGAAAGAACCCCAAAAGGGGCCCCAACGAAACCCCCCAAACTTTTTTCCAAAAATCACCCCCCTTTTGTTCTTTAAAAACTTTTTCAAAAACCAAATATCTGCAACGCATTCAAAATTACCATTGTGATTTTTCCCGGGAAAAAAAAAACCCTTTCAACAATTGGGCTTAATTTCGTTCCAATTTAACCACCTACCCCTTAAAAAGTTCCAGGGAAACTAACTTTAAGCTTCCTTATGGGGGGAATCCTATAATAGTACTTTGCATATGCTAAAACTTAGCTAAAAAACACTGCAAATAAAATATTGCCCAAATTTATATATTGTTTTAATTGTATTGTATACTTTTATCACTGTTTTGGAAAAAAACCTTTCATGGAAAAAACAAAAAATTTTTCATCTTACAAAGGATGGTTTCCCCAACGGTAAAAACCTAAGGTTGTAACCCCGGTTTTTGGGGCCTTTCCCAAAAAGGGCAGCATTAGGGGAAAAAAAGATCCCCTTTAAAATTTTTTGGGGTTTTTTTGTTACAATCTTCACCCCCCTCGTCTAGTAAATTTTAAATTTTCAAAGGGCCCTCATCTCTTAACAACGGCAGGTATTTGTAAACCCAATACCCTTTTATCGTTCAAAATTGTTTTACTAAATTTTTTGAAAACAAATACGGGGGAAAAAGACTGTTTCCCCACTTTCCCCCTTTTAGGGGAATCTAATAAAGTATATCTAGATTTCTTTGCTACCAAAATTTGTCGGGCCCCACTAAGAACCCAAGGGGGATAACCCCTTCCCTCTTTAAAAAGTGAAACTATTTGTTGTTCCCTTTAACCCTTTATAAAGGGTTTGTTGTTGCTGCAATTGCGTTTGGCTCGCACCATTTCACCAACAGGGATGGCTTTATGTGTGTGCCTGGGATGATGACTTTTATAATGCAGGATGGTGTTGCCTGCAGATGACTTGCGAAAAGTGGATGTAGAGATTATTTCATTTTGTATACCTTCTAATTGTAAATCCAAGAAGGTGATGTTAGAATTTTCAATCTGGTATGTGAAGGATAAATTCAATGGATTCCGGTGCAGGTAATCAATAAAGTCTGGTACGGCAGACACATCACCCCCCCATATAAGCAGGATGTCATCTATGTATCTGCCGTACCAAACAAGGTCCTGAGAAAAAGGATTGTCAGTGGTGAAAATATACATTGCCTCCCACCACGACATCACCAGATTCGCTAGGGATGGCGAATACTTGGCCCCCATCGGGATGCCTCTTAACTGGAGAAACAATTTGTCACTGAACGAGAAAAAATTGTGTGTTAACAAAAATTTAGTGACTGACAAAATATATTGAATGTAGTTCTCTGTATGGGTGGTAAATTGTCTTAGATGGAACTCTAGGGCCAATAAAGCTATATTATGTGGAATGCATGTATATAATGAGACAATTCCAGGTTTGGGCTCATTCGGGCTTCTGCGCAGGCGCTTCGAATTCACATGCAATTGCATTCCTTTCCGGTTTGACAGCGATACGTCATTTCCGGTTTGGTACGGCAGGTTTGAGCTGAGAACCGGAACACGCCAATAGGTGAGTTGAATGATTTTATGAAATTTTAGTATAAATAACCATGTGTTTTTTTCTGTTCTTTGCTACGACTAAGGGCGCATGACGCCCGAAACGTAGACCTCTCATTACCTTACCACGAGGGGGTTTTTATTTTTTGCTCTGCCTTCGGTTTTTGCCACTATTGAATTCCTTTTAATTTGGATATACAATAAAGTGCTGATTTTAATTTTAATTTGTCCGGCCGTCCATGTTACGCTGTCCCACAGTTTGTTTCTACATGCTATAAGGGGGGCTCTGCCTGGCTACTAAAGGGGTCAACTACCTACCTGGCTACTAAGGGGGGCACTACCTGGCTACTAAAGGGGGGAACTACCTACCTGGCTACTAAAGGGGGCACTACCTGGCTTCTAAAGGGGGGCAACTACCTACCTGGCTACTAAAGGGGGCAACTACCTGGCTTCTAAAGGGGGCAACTACCTACCTGGCTACTAAAGGGGCAACTACCTACCTGGCTACTAAAGGGGGCAACTACCTGGCTTCTAAAGGGGGCAACTACCTACCTGGCTACTAAAGGGGGCAACTACCTACCTGGCTACTAAAGGGGGCACTACCTGGCTACTAAAGGGGGCAACTACCTACCTGGCTACCAAGGGGGCAACTACCTCCCGTGTATCTAAAGGGGCAACTACCTACCTGGCTACTAAAGGGGGCAACTACCTGGCTTCTAAAGGGGGCAACTACCTACCTGGCTACTAAAGGGGGCAACTACCTACCTGGCTACTAAAGGGGGCAACTACCTACCTGGCTTCTAAAGGGGGCAACTACCTACCTGGCTACTAAAGGGGGCAACTACCTACCTGGCTACTAAAGGGGCAACTACCTGGCTTCTAAAGGGGGTACTACCTGGCTTCTCAAGGGGGCTAATACCTGGCTACTAAAGGGGGCAACTACCTGACTACTAAAGGGGGCAATTTCCGGAACTATTAAGGGGCAAAAACCTGGCTACAAAAGGGGGGCGGAACTACCTGGCTACAAAAAGGGGGGAAACTCCCGGGACTACAAAAGGGGGGCACTACCGGGCTACAGGGGGGGGCATCCACCGGGCCTAAAAGGGGGGGGCATTCCCTGGCTACAAGGGGGCATTCCCTTTCCCTGAAAGGGGTACTACCGGTTATGGGGGGCTACTCCCCCCCCTTGGCTTTTAAGGGCACTCCCTGGCTTTCTTCCAAACCCAAATTATGAGTTTAGGGGGAGTGGGTGTGGTTTTTTTGAAGGAGCGGGGGCACCCCAAAAAATTTTGGGCCCAACTATGCTTTTATAAAAGGCGTTTTTGGGGGGGGGGTGTCACAGCTTTTCTCAAAAATGCTTCTCTTACATTTTGATTTTGTGGGGTATTGGATTAAAGCCCCAGTGTGCACCCAATTTCCCAGCTGCAAATTTTTTTAAAATGCTATCTGCTCAGTTCTTCAGCAAAATTGAATATCCAAGGGTTACTATAGTGTTTTAGCGGGTTTTTATGGAAAAAAGTTGAAATCGGGCAAGGTTTTTATTGGGGAGGCGAAAATTTTCCCGGCATGCGATAATTTAAAGGTTTAAAAAACTGAGCATCATTTATTAAGATCGGCCTTTTTTTGGGGTTTCCCTTAAATTTTTGGGGGCCAGCAAATGAGAAATTTCAGAAAAAGCAGGGTGAGATGGGGGTGGGGGCGCGTCAAGACTGGGAAAGTGTATGGGTTTCGATTTTCCCGGAAAAAAAAAAAATGGGGAAAAAAAACCCCCCCTTTTACATGAACGCGTTTCCGTTTCAGGGTCAGTGTCTCTCAGGTCTCTTGGGGGTTGGAAATGCGTTCTGCCGTGGCCAAACAGTCAGCGAAATTTTTTCTTTTTCTGCACAGAGGAAACCCCTACTATTAGCTGTTTATCCTTCCAATTTAGTTTTAAATTTGAGATTTGAAGATTTTATGTAGTTAGCCCAGAAAAAATTTTAAAGCGCATCTCCGCTGAAAAAAATTCCCCGGCGGGGGGGGAGCGGGGGGGGGGGGGCCCCCCGGGGAACCCCAGAACCAAACTCTATCTTAAAAAAAACAAGGATAAAGTTCACCAAAACTTTTGTGTAAAATTTTTTTTGGGGGAATATTTTATTAAAAAAACAGGGGTTTCCCATTTAAATTTTTTTCCTGGGTTTTGGGCAGGGCCCGAACTTATATTGGATAAAACATCATTTTATTTTCTGCAGGTCTTTTGTTACTGCAAAACTCCACTTTTTTTATCAGTATACATTTAGTTTGGTGTTTTATTTTTCAAATTTTTCCCATTACACCTGGATGTTGATATATTTCCCCCTTTCACTTTAAAATTTCAATCCAGCAATTTGTAGTCGCCCCAGGTTGTTTGTTGCAAAAAATACCGGTATCGTACGAAAAACATCACGTTAGGGGTTTTTTTTGACTTTTGCCCCACCCAGCATTTTTCCCAATTGAGAAAGCATTTTACGTAAATTTTAAAAAACGAAAATTTCTATACACCACGGGTGTATTGAAAGGGGGCAAAAAATTTCGTTTATTATATCAAAACATAACATTTTACGTTTTTTTTTATTTTTTGCGCCCCCAAATTGTTTATTGCGGGGCATTTTACGTAAATCTTAAAACAGAAATTTCAATTTTTACCAAGGTAAATTTTAAAGGTGAAAAAAAACCGTGTATCATACGAAAACATAATGGACAATGTTTTTTTTTTAAAAAAAAAAAAAAAACAAAAAAAAAAAAAAAGACTTGTTTTTTCCCAAGATTTTAAATAGCTATCAACCCCGGTATTGAGAAAACCCCTTTTTAAAACAAAAAAAAAAAGAAAAAAACAAAGCCCGGGTGGGTTTCCCAAACCCATTTTTTAAAAAGTGTTTTCCTAGAATTAAACTACTAAAAAATTGCATGTACAAAAAGCTGGAAAAAAAATTTTCCCCTAAATTTGCACAAGGGGGGTTTCCAGGAAAACTTGCCCAGTTGGGTTTTATTCAGGGGACATGGAGTAGGGAGCAGGGACAGAGAACAAAGTACAGAGACAATTTCCTCCAGCATTTTGAGAAAAGAGAAAAAGAATGCCAAAAAAAGGGGCCCCTGGGGAACGGGAGGTTAACCACCAGTATTTCCAAAGTAAAGCTCAATTGGTCCGCATCTACGGAGGGAAACGCTACCCGGTCTTGCTGTGAAACGAGGAAGGCTGGAGTTCTCACATTCCCGTTCCGCACTCTGCTTCATTTTTTTTTTTGTTTGCGTCATCAGGGCTTTTTAACCTCGTGTTAATAGTGACGACGCCCTGGGTCTCACTCACCACGTAACTTCGGCCCTGGGTCATGCGTGGCACAGGACAGTTCAGTAAAAGTCCATTAACTAAAAAGGTGGTTGAAAGACCCTTTTTCGGGACTTTTTAAACTGTGGGTCAACAGGTTTAATGGTCTACGCGGTACAGGACGTAAGTTGTGTCCCGTTCAACTAAAAAAGGGGGTTTAAAGACCCTTTTTGCGCCTTTTTAAATCTGGGGGTCATGCGGTTTGGGGTATGCGGTTCCGGACAGGGGTATTCAAAAAGTCCAGTTAATAACTGATGGTTCAAATATACCCTTCTCCACTTTTTAAATTTTTGGGTGATCAGGTTTAAAGGGGCAGGCTGTGGTACAAGACAGGATATAAGGTCTGTGACTTTTTTTTTTTGCTTTTTAAACCCAAGTGTGTTTTCCTAAGAGTGCACGTATCCATTTGACTGTTGTGGATGTTAAAAACCAGTTTCTCCAGCCTTGTTTGGTGTAAGAATGAAAAGGGGTTTTGCCTCCCATAGACTTTAATGGTCATCGCCTAATCGAGCTCACTATCGAAAAACCTTATATAGCGGCCGCATCGCTATCGCTCATCTCGAACCAACGCAATCGCTAAACACATATTATCTAAGCCTGTTCCTGTTGTATTCAGTTAAAAAAAACAGCATTTTTTACAATCCAAATACCACTTAATTTTTGGCAGCTCATTTCTTTTGCAAAATTTTAGATCCAGGTTAATTAAGCTTTGTTCTGCTGTTGTGGGTCACTAAAAGAAACGTGTTTTTCAACGCCAAAGAAGAAATTTTGCCTTAGCATAATTCATATCCAAAGATTAATTAAGCCTGTTTGCGCTTTTCTATTCAGTAAAATACAGTGTTTTTAAAACGGCACATACAAGTCAATTTTTCCCTGCCCATTGTGGAGCGCAATTTATAATCCAAGTGTTACCCAGCTTGTTACTTGGGTTCATTTGGCGTCAAATACGGGGTGTGTATTTATCATATACAATATCTTCATCAAACAGTGTCTGACATTTTAGAACAAACATATGTCAGACAGAGAGGTGGCAGGCTTTTCACCTCAAGGCAAAAGCACAAATATTACGGAGCAGGCACAGGTCGCAGCACAGTAAGGGGACGTCGCAGCAGGGGTCACTGGGTGAGGCCACAACTGCCGCTGTCATCTAGCGGCTGTGTGTTGTTCAGCAACCCAATGTTCTTGTTTGGGTTGACTAGGTCACCACTTCCTCCCAGATGACATCTGACAACCCCAGCCAAGAGTCGGTGGGAACTCAGACACAACCCTTAGTTGGCATGGGCCCCGGAGTGGGTCAGCGGCCCTCACCTGTCCTCAACCCGCCTCTGTCCCATCCGGTTCCCTCAGCCAGAGATCTACTATGTGGTCTGGGCTCAGCGCCACTATACAGCGAGGAGGACAATTTTAGGAGGACAGCCAGCAGCTACTTGGCAGCGAAGAAATGGGGCCAATATCCCCTGCTTCTTGCAGTAGGCGGCAAAGTATAGATTTTTGAGAGTGGCAGGGAGGTCATGTTGTGAGGGGTCAGCCTCTGCATACCAAGACCGGTGATGAGGACAGCAGTGACGATGAAACACAAATAGATGATGATGTAGCCGACTGCACTTAGGAGCCGGGTGAGGCAAGGGCTTCATCATCGTCAGGAGAAGAGGGCGTCAGCTTGCGCGTCAGGCAGCGGCGCAGCCAGCAAGTGGATCGTGTGGCCGTGAGTCAGTAGGGTAGCAGCAGTGTGAGGTCGGGAGCCAAGTGGCCACGGGGTAGAAAACCCGCTTCGCAGGTCCAAGAAAGTAGCAGCACAGGGGCTCAGCGAGGCAGCGGCAGTAGTAGTCCTCAGTGCGGAGCGTTGGCGGTAAAATCAGCTACTCAGCGGTGTGGCAGTTCTTTGCTAAGACACCGGAGGAGCCGAATATGGGTATATGTAGAATCTGTAGGCAGAACGTGAAGCGTGGCCAGGGAGCTAACATTGGCACCACGGCCCTGCGTCAACACATGCAGCGTCACCATCTGGTGGCCTGGGAGAAACGTGGCTCAGATGTGGTAGTCCATCCTGCCGCCGCAGCAACAGCAGCAGCAACGCCCAGCGGCACGCATGCCATTTCAGCCAGTCAAAGCTCCACCACCTCTGCAGAAGGGAGCTGTTACTCTTTGCCATCATCTCCCGGTCCAGGTGCACTCTGCCACCCCAGATAGAAGATCCGCTGGACTTCTGGGCAGCCAAACTGGATGTGTGGCCGCAACTTGCTGAGTTTGCAGTGGCGAAGCTGGCGTGCCCGGCCAGTAGTATGGCATCAGAGTGGGTGTTCAGTGCGGCGGGGGCCATCATTACCCCATGGAGAACCCGCTTGTCCACGGGAAATGTGGAATGACTGACCTTTGTCAAGATGAATCAGGCGTGGATCGGCCAGCATTTCCACACACCAATGACTTAGGCGACAGATTACATCAGCCTCACCAAAACTTTGACAAATGAGTCTGGATTCAAACTACCTGCCTCAGCCACTATTCTGATGCCGCCACCCGTCTGATGCCACACATCTGCTGCCAGTTTCTCCATCTGCCACCAACCATCTTTACCAGGGACTGGTATTGCCACCCACCTCCACACTGTCATTGTGCAACTGTCTGACCTCATGCTGCTGCTGTGGCTGCTGCCGTGCCCTCCACACTCTGTCATTGTGCCACTGTCTGACCTCATGCTGCTGCTGTGGCTGCTGTCGTGCCCTCCACACTGTGTCATTGTGTCACTGTCTGACCTCATGCTGCTGCGGTTGCTCCTGCCGTGACTCCACACTGTGTCATTGTGCCACTCTGTGGCCTACTTCTGTTTTTGCCACCTCCACACTGTCATTGTGCCACTCTGTGGTCTACTCCTGTTTTTGCCACCTCCAGAATGTCATTGTGCCACTCTCTGACCTCATGCTGCTGTGGCTGCCGCCGTCACCTCCACACTCTGTCACTGATGTTGCCACCTGAGCCCTCAGCTGTTTTTTTTCCAGCTGGTGCTGCCATGACTTTATCAGGCTACATTCCCGCTTCAGTTTTTTGGTCAGTTTTGCCCTCTTAAGTGCCCAGGGAATTTTATAGTGAAGCGATTCTAAGAGCGGCGGCAGTCATATGCGTGTCATGCTAAAACACAACATTGTATGAAGACCAAACCAAGCTCCCTCTGCATATTTAAGCATGGCACAACGTTCTACAGCACCCTGCAGGCTCTGTGCAGCCTGGAAATAGCTGTTTTTTAACGCGATTCTTCCCGAAGTAATTTGGACCAAAACGATTTTTGGCGGAAAATTCATTAAAGTCGGCAAATCGAATTTTTGAGAAATTCGCCCATCTCTAGTAGAGACCTCACTGCAAAAATAACTGATATAGAAGGCAGAGGAAACAGATACAATATAAAAATTGTTTTAAAATGAACTATATTAAATTTTGGAGTTGGCACTTTGTCCCAACTGTTTTTTTTTTGCTGTGTGGGCATTTCAGATGCCATTACAATCAAGAATTTTGAGATCCAGCCAAAGACGGACTGTAAATTGTGCAAAATGTTATGTTTCAAGAATTGTCACTTGTTGCCATATCTGTCCAGATATGTTAGTGACAATTGAAAGAGTTTGCATGTCCTTTAATTTTTTTTTCATCTTTATTCTTCCACGTCTTCCAAAAGCCATATTTTTAGTTGTGTCTACATAGTCATTTAAGGGCTTGATTTTTGCTGGACAAGATTAACTTTTTAATGGCACCATTAACCTTACTCTATGTGTTTTAAAAGAAATTTATTGACAGTTGGACAAAAACATACAGAAAGGTGCAACAAAGTCCATGAAATATTCTCAGGAGAGGTGGATCATTGGAACCAGGAGGATTAGGAACAGGAATAGCACCAGAAAAACTTCAGACTTTCACCGGGACTAATATTAGAGGACCTGCAGACTTGGACCAGGAATAACACCAGAGGAACTGCAGACTTTGACCAGGAATAATACTAGAGGAACTGCAGACTTGGACCAGGAATAACACCAGAAGAACTGCAGACTTGGACCAGGAATAACACCACAGGAACTGCAGACTTGGACCAGGAATAACACCACAGGAACTGCAGACTTGGACCAGGAATAACACCAGAGGAACTGCAGACTTGGACCAGGAATAACACCAGAGGAACTGCAGACTTGGACCAGGAATAATGCCAGAGGAACAACAGACTTGGACCAGAAATAACACTAGAAGACCTGCAGACTTTGACCAGGAATAACACCAGAGGAACTGCAGACTTGGACCAGGAATAATGCTAGCAGAACATCAGACTTGGACCAGGAATAACACTAGAGGAACTGCAGACTTGGACCAGGAGAACACTGAACCTCAAAAACAGCAGCCTCCAGGGTCAATGGCATGTAGTAAGCTAGTCACAATCCTCAAAATACCCCTTCTTTTATAAGGGGCCTACGGACACTCACCGGGAATAGCGGAGTAGAACAATGTCACCAGGAGTAGCAGATTTTGGACTAGGAGGCGTGACTCCAGGAGTGGCAGATTCTGGACCAGGAGGCTTGATGCCAGGAGCAGCGGATTCCGGACCAGCAGACAAATCGCTAGGAGCAGTGGATTCCGGACCAGCAGGCAAGTCTCCAGGAGCAGTGGATTCCGGACCAGCAGGCAAGTCTCCAGGAGCAGTGGATTCCGGACCAGCAGGCAAGTCTCCAGGAGCAATGGATTCCGGACCAGCAGGCAAGTCTCCAGGAGCAGTGGATTCCGGACCAGCAGGCAAGTCTCCAGGAGCAGTGGATTCCGGACCAGCAGGCAAGTCTCCAGGAGCAGTGGATTCCGGACCAGCTGGCAAGTCTCCAGGAGCAGTGGATTCCGGACCAGCAGGCAAGTCTCCAGGAGCAGTGGATTCCGGACCAGCAGGCAAGTCTCCAGGAGCAGTGGATTCCGGTCCAGCAGGCAAGTCTCCAGGAGCATGGATTCTGGACCAGCAGGCAAGTCTCAGGAGCAGTGGATTCCGGACCAGCAGGCAAGTCTCCAGAGCAGTGGATTCCGGACCAGCGGACAAATCGCTAGGAGCAGTGGATTCCGGACCAGCAGGCAAGTCTCCAGGAGCAGTGGATTCCGGACCAGCAGGCAAGTCTCCAGGAGCAGTGGATTCCGGACCAGCAGGCAAGTCTCCAGAGCAGTGGATTCCGGTCCACAGGCAAGTCTCCAGGAGCAGTGGATTCCGGTCCAGCAGGCAAGTCTCCAGGAGCAGTGGATTCCGGACCAGCAGGCAAGTCTCCAGGAGCAGTGGATTCTGGACCAGCAGGCAAGTCTCCAGGAGCAGTGGATTCTGGGCCAGCAGGCAAGTGTCCAGGAGCAGTGGATTCCGGACCAGCAGGCAAGTCTCCAGGAGCAGTGGATTCCGGACCAGCAGCCAACTCGCTAGGAGCCGTGGATTCCGGACCAGCAGGCAAGTCTCCAGGAGCAGTGGATTCCGGACCAGCAGGCAAGTCTACAGGAGCAGTGGATTCCGGACCAGCAGGCAAGTCTCCAGGAGCAATGGATTCCGGACCAGCAGGCAAGTCTCCAGGAGCAGTGGATTCTGGACCAGCAGGCAATTAACCAGGAGCAGAGGATTCCGGACCAGCAAGCAAGTCTCCAGGAGCAGTGGATTCCGGACCAGCGGACAAATCGCTAGGAGCAGTGGATTCCGGACCAGCAGGCAAGTCTCCAGGAGCAGTGGATTCCGGACCAGCAGGCAAGTCTCCAGGAGCAGTGGATTCCGGACCAGCAGGCAAGTCTCCAGGAGCAATGGATTCCGGACCAGCAGGCAAGTCTCCAGGAGCAGTGGATTCTGGACCAGCAGCAAGTCTCCAGGAGCAGTGGATTCCGGACCTGCAAGCAAGTCTCCAGGAGCAGTGGATTCAGGACCAGCAGGCAAGTCTCCAGGAGCAGTGGATTCCGGACCAGCAGGCAAGTCTCCAGGAGCAGTGGATTCCGGACCAGCAGGCAAGTCTCCAGGAGCAGTGGATTCCGGACCAGCAGGCAAGTCTCCAGGAGCAGTGGATTCCGGACCAGCAGGCAAGTCTCCAGGAGCAGTGGATTCCGGACCAGCCGGGCGGGGAGATAATTGACATGTGAATTACTAGCCGCAAATACGCGCCGCTAGCAATTCAAGTCTATGGGCCGGCGAAGTGCCGGCCCCCTGCTCAGACCCCCGCTCCCTCCCCCGGTCACACGGCGTAATTGCGGGGCGTAATTACGCCCTGCAAATACACCGCGTGAACCTAGCCTAAGTGAATGAATAGGAATGTTGCATATGCCCAGAGGTTGAAAACCTGTACAGATCTGATACTTTTCATTCCTGAGGGTGTGCAATATGTATTGAATGTAGTCAAAACCATATTTGACCTCCCTCTGTATTCTTCCAGGAAACACCAAAATGGGTGTCCCAGAGTGAATCAAGATGTTTCTTAGGTGCATTGGGGGATATCTGGGTAGATTCGGGTGTTCCTAGAGGCAGCAGGTAGGACTAAATCTCCCAGAATCAAAAGGAAAAAAAGTTTGGAAATATAGTGTAAAGAATTATCATCAGCAGCACAGGCCTCTCTCCAGTCTTGATAGTGTTTCTAGGTGGAGATTACCTTTGGTTAGCAGTATGGTGTGCAAATAAAAGAATTGACTAAAGTGTCTGACTTTATATTCATTAAAAGGTTGAAAGTATGAAAATGTAGTGTTACCTATTGGCCATTCATTTGAATGTTGAAACCAGAAGTTTCCATCCACTATATAAAAAGCCCCATCTGCAGGTTTTTCTCACTGTCTGACATGAAATCAGAATAAACCTTCCCCGTTTTAGGTCAATTAGGAACCAAAATTATTAATATTTGCCAAATGCCAGAATAATGAGAGAATTAAGGCATTTTTATTACTTTCTGCAAAGTCAAAAGTTTCCATACACTCGGATTACTATGACTTTAAACAATTTGGGACAGCCCATATGATGATGTCATGTCTTTGGAAGCTTCTGATTGGTTTATTGGCAACATCTGAGGTAGAGACACACATGAGGATGTATTTTAACGCACACCAGAAACCCACTGCTTCTGTGTGTAACATCATGGGAAAGTCTAAAGAAATCAGCCAAGATATCAAGAAGAAAAGTGGGGACAAGCACAAGTCTGGTTCATCCTTGGGTGCAATTTCCAGATACCTGTGGGTGCCTCATTCATCTGTACAAACAATTATATGCAAGTACAAACAAGCTGGGAATGTCCAACTATCATACCGCTCAGGAAGGAGACGGGTTCTGTGTTTCAGAAATGAACGTGCTTTGGTCTGACATGTGCATATCAACCCAAGAACAAAAGCAAAAGACCTTGTGAAGATGCTGGAAAAAGCTGGTAAGATTGTGTCATTATCCGCAGTGAAACGAGTACTGTATCACCATGGGCTGAAAGGCCACTCTGCCAGGAAAAAGCCGTTACTCCAATAAAACACATAAAAGCCAGATTCATGTTTGCAAATGTACAGGAACAAAGACCTACATTTTTGGAGACATGTCCTGTGGTCTGATGAAACTAAAATTGAACTGTTTGGCCATAATGACCATCGTTATGTTTGGAGGAAAAAGGGAGAAGCTTGGAAGACCTTTTGGGTAAAAAGTATCTAAACATAAAATCCAAAAGGCTTCCCTATTCAGCATAGCACGTCTCCAATCCCCACCTCTTATTGGTCTGTTGACTGTTTCTATGAGTGAAAATCTAAAGTGGCTTAAATCACTGATGATCACCACTCTGCTGAATAGGGAAGCCTTTTGGATTTTATGTTTAGATACTTCTTACCCAAAAAGTCTTACTTATAGATTTGACTTAGTATTACATTACTCAATATCTCTGAAAAATAATTTTTATGTGTATTTAATATTTATAGTTTTATCATGATTGTGATTTTTGTACAAATAAAGTTTTGAGGCTGTATTGCAGTGGAGACAATATATAGAGTCTGCTAATTGGACCTAATTAAAACCATGAGTAAGATCGTTTAGATCGAAACGCGTAGGTTTGGCTGCCTCATTCAGCACCTTTTGTGCTATGTCCACTTTTTTCTTCTGTTTTTTCATGTATTTTTAAACTTTGGAATAAAATATCTATTTTTTAGACCAGTGTGGATTTCCATTTTCTATATTTTTGATGAGTTTTTTCTCTCAATAGAAGATTTCTGATAAAACAAAATAGATCTGGACATCTGTGGGGTCAAAACTGTTAGAAGATTTACTTTAATGGGGGTTGTATCATTACATTAAATGGTCTTCAGAATAAGGGGACAGTGAAAACAAGCAACTTTGCAATTGGATGTCATTTACAGAGCTGTCTTGTTTTCACAGTATTCCTTATCTTCGTTTTCTGTAAACAAACTTCTCCAGTGCCGGTTGTATCCCACCTCCTTGCATTTTATTGGCTGACGGCTCTAATAATTTACATTCTGTTCTGCCCCTGGACGGCTGTATTCACGGAGCTTGCATTCCTGCCTCTCACTCAGAATTAGGGGCCGACAACAATTTCACTCTATACAACAAGCTGCCTCCTCATTGACACTGCAGCTGTCTCTATAATCAGAAAACAGCAGAATTGTGCCGCGGTGCCTTAATGCTCCTGCTGTAAGGGGCCGACAAAAATTTAACTCTATACAGCTAACTGCTCCTCATTGACACTGCAGCTACTGCTACAATCAGAAAACAGCACAATTGTGCGTTGGTGCCTTATGTTAACATGAAGGGAGATCTGTGATCTGGATGGATTCAACTATAGCAAACCTCCAGCTGTGAGAGATCAGTGCTCTGAGTTCATGGAAGACTGTTTAGACTGAATGCAGGCCTGTGGTATGTAAACAGCTCATGCAAAATAAGACTGCATAGGGAGAGGACAGTGATATGTGTAGGGGGGGACACGCTGGAGCCAGCATGAACAGTGAAGGGGGTATGATGTCATCAGTTAAAAAACACCCAGCTGGGAGGGGAAGAAATGCCCCTGGATTTAAGGAAGTGAGAGCATCAAGCTTCAAGAGAACAGCCCAACTGAAGAAGCGATAGATCCCCTTTAATGCTACCTAGTTTTCCTTTTATCTAGTTTGCCTAGTCAAGGAGGACAAGATAAAGTGGAGTAAAATCTAAGTCGTGGAAGACATAAAATCAATAAATGACACTTGGAATTAAGACAACGCCAATGTTTTCTTTTATATTTCATCAATGTTGACCAATAAATACCATCAAAGAAATTTGGAAATAATCCTATTTGCCAAGTAAGTGTAAACCCAATGCAATAGACTACGTCGGACATATTAATGCAGTATGAGATATATGATGGCACTGCAAATTTTGTTTGTCAACAATAAGTAATAAATCAGTAACATATCACTTGCAAAACATCAGGGATCATTGCGATGTAAGTAATTCAATATGACAATTACCTCACCCCAAAGAAGAAATGGAAAACACAGAAAATATATTAACATGAAGAAATAATTCACTGTCAACCACAATCTGCCATCCTCTTCTCATGTTAGGAGGCTGTAATGCTTTTCTAGCATAAAAGGTCGCTGTCATAAATTTCCTGTCTGATAATGACATTAAAAAAATGGAAGACCCAAAAATCAATGGTAAAACAGAAAAGGAGAAGCGAACAACAAGCCTGGCTCAGATATGGCATTCAAATCCAATCTAAGCAAATAAAGAGCGACAGACAATAAAAAAGACACAAGAACATAACAGTGATGTACAAATACACATAATATATGATCAAATTGCAATTCAAGAAGAACAAGTGGAAAAGGAAATTTATTCAAAGAGAGTCTGAAGCAAAGGCAAAACTCAACTGGTGTATTTACCATATAAGCTGTAAGGGTGGGTTCTCGCATGGCATATTTAAAAAAAAAAGTCCAATATAGTTTTTGATGCAGTTTTTAAGCCCAAGTCAGAGAACGGGATGTGACTCTAAAGTCAATACTATGAGAGACACGTATGGAACTAGGTGCATCGAAGTGCATTTTCGCATCTATTTTCCAGTGTCAAATGCACCTGAGTGTATGAAAGTGGTTTTTGTGCGCTCATAAATAATGTCTAAAGTTCATCGCGCCTCGCCTGTGTGTTTGGCGCATTATGGAACTTAGGCGCATACGTAATGCCCCAAACATGTATAAAGGCTAAAGATAGGCTGGAAATAAAGGAAAAGCCATTAGAATAGCATGTCAGTGAATAGAAACTATGGGACTGATCCTGCTTGGTGGACCACAGGTCCCAGCAATACCTTTGCTGTGCTGGCTCTTGCTGTATGTAGAATATCTAAATGTTAATGTAGAACTGGAATCCACAGCACAACACTGATTGTAGATATCCTAATGATGTTAATGATAATTCCAATACAATAATTTAAAGGGGTTTTCTCATCTGGCTGTTTCACAGAGCCTGCTCTTCACAATCAGTTTCAGGCTCCAACTTCCTGTTCATGCTGTGGGCCATTCTACAGCTTCAGGCTCCCACTTCCTGTTCAGGCTGTGGGCCGTTCTACAGCTTCAGGCTCCCACTTCCTGTTCAGAGGCTTGGGCCCCTCTACAGCTTCAGGCTCCCACTTCCTGTTCAGGCTGTGGGCCATCCTACAGCTTCAGGCTCCCACTTCCTGTTCAGGCTACGGGCCATTCTACAGCTTCAGACTCCCACTTCCTGTTCAGGCTGTGGGCCATCCTACAGCTTCAGGCTCCCACTTCCTGTTCAGGCTGTGGGCCATCCTACAGCTTCAGGCTCCCACTTCCTGTTCAGGCTACGGGCCATTCTACAGCTTCAGACTCCCACTTCCTGTTCAGGCTGTGGGCCGTTCTACAGCTTCAGGCTCCCACTTCCTGTTCAGGCTCTGGGCCGTTCTACAGCACTGACATTTCAGCTCTGCTATTCCTAGCTGAACGTTTTAGAGAGACATTGGTGATGGAAAGGTTTTAACAGTAGGTCACAAGGTTACTGTCATGGCGGCCGCGGGCGCCGCTGCCCCTGCGACCATCCCCCTGCCTGCTGAGGGCTCAGCGCGGGCATCGCGGGCACCCGCGACCGCCCCCGTCCCCACGCCGGCTCTCTTACCGGGGGGCCTCCGGGGCAACTTTGGTTTTTTTCCCCCCCCAAAAAAAAAAGGGAAAAGGGGGGGGTTTTTGGGGGGCCCCAAAGGGGTTTTTTTTGGGGGAAAAAAATTTTTTTTCCCCGGGGGGGCCCCCCCCCAACCCCCCCGGTTTTTTGGGGGGGGGTTTTTTTTTTAAAAAAATTTTTTTTCCCCCCGGGAAAGGGGGGCCCCCTTGAGGGGGGCCCAATAAATTTTTAAAAAAAGGGGGGTTTTGGGGGCCCCCCCAAAAACCCCCCCCCAAATTACCCCCGGGGGGGGGGGCCCCGGGGGGCCCAATTTTTTTTGGGGTTTTGGGGGGGGGGCCCCTTTCGGGCCGGTTAAATTTAAAAGGGGGGGGGGGGGGGGTTTTTTTTAAAAAAATTTTCCCCCCGGGGGCCCCTTTTGGGGGGGGGCCCCAAAATTTTGGGCCCCCGGGCCAAACCCCCCCCGGAAAACCGGGGAAAAAACCCCTTTTTTTTTGGGGGTTTTGGGAAAAATTTTTTTTAAAAACCCGGGTTTTTTTTTTTGGGGGAGGGGGGGGGGGGGGGGTTTTTTGGGGTTTTTTTTCCCGGGTGGGGCCCCCTTCCCTTTCTTTTTTTAAAAGGGGGGTTTTTAAAGGGGGGGGGGGGGGAAAAAGGGGGGGGGGTTTTTTTTTGGGGGGGGGGGGGGCCCCCTTTTCCCCCCTTTCCCCCAAACCCCCCCCCCGGGGGGGAAAAAGGGGGGGGAAAAGGGCCCGCCCCCCCCAAACCCCAAAAGGGGGCCCCCGGGGGGGGGGGCCCCCCCCCCGGGGGGGGGTTTTTTCCCCCCCCCGGGGGGGGGGTTTTTTTTTTGGGGGGGGGGAAAAAAGGGGGGTTTTTGGGGGGCCCCCCCCTTTTTTTGGGCCCCCCCCTTTGTCCCCCCCTTTTTCCTTTTGGCCCTTTTTTCCCCCTTTCCCCAAAAAAAGGGGGGGCCCCCGTTTTTTTTTTTGGGGGGGCCCCCCCTTTTTTTTTTAAAGGCCCCCCCGGGGGCCCCCCCCTTTTGGGGCCCCTTTTTGGGGGGGGGGGTTTTTTTTTCCCCCCCCCCGGGGGGAAAGGCCTTCAAAATTTTTTTTCCCCTTCCCCCCCCCTTTTTTGGGTTTTTGGGGGGGTTTAAAAGGGGGCCCCCTTTTTTTCCCGGGGTTTTTTTTTTTTGGGAAAAAAAACCCCCTGGGGGGGGGGGTTTTCCCATTTTTCCCTTCCCAAAAAGGGGGGAGGGGGGGGGGGAAAAAACCCCCTTAAAAAAAGGGGGGGGGGCCCCAAAAACCCCGGCTGGCCCCCCCCCCCCCCGGGGGGGGGTTTTCCCCCCTTTCCCTCCCTTTTTTGCCCCCCTTTTTTTTGGGGCCCTTCCCCCTTTTCCGTTTTCCCCCCGGAAATAAAAAAAGGGTTAAAAGGGTTTTGGAAAAAAAGTTTTTCCCCCCCAAAATTTTTTCCCCCCAAAAAAAAAATTTTTTTTTTCCCCGGGGGGGGTTTTTTCCTTCCCCGGGGGGGGAAAGGCCAAAAACCGGGGGGTTTTTTTAAAAAAAAATTTTTTTTGCACCCCCTTTTGGGGGGGGTTTGGTTTTTTTATTTTCCCCCCTTTTCCCCCCCCGGGGGGAAAAAAAAAAACCCCCCCAAAAAAAAAAAAAAAAAAAAACCCCCCCCCGGGGGGGAAAAAAAAAAATTTTTTGGGCCCGGGGGGGTTTGGGGGTTAAAGGGGAAAAATTTTTTTTTTGGGGAAAAAAATTTTTTAAAAAAATTTTGGGAAAAAAACCCTTTTTCCCCACCCAATTTTAAAAAGGGGGCCCCCCAAAAAAAACCCCCTTTTTTTGGGGAAAAAAATTTTTGGGAAAAATTTTTTAAAAAATTTTTAAAAAAAAGGGGGAAGTTCTTTTTTGGGGGGGAAAAATTAAAAAAAATTTTTTTTTTAAAAATTTTTTTTAAAAAATTTTTAATTTTAATTGGGCCCCCCCTTTTTTCCTTTTCCCCAATTTTCGGGGGCCCAAAAAAAAAAAACCCCAAAAAGGGGGGTTTTTGGGAAAAAAAACGGGGGGGTTTCCCCCTTTGGGGGGGAAAAAAAAAAATTTTTTTTTTTTTAAAAGGGGGGGCCCGGGGGAAAAAGGGGTTTGTTTTTTTTTCCCAAATTTTTTTACCCCCCCAAAAAATTTTTTTTTCCAGACCCCTTTTCCCCCCCCGGGGGCCCCCCCCTTTTTTTTGGGAAAAAAAATTTTTTTTGGGGGGGCCCCCCCCGGGGGGTTTGGGGCCCGGGAAAGGGGGGGGTTTTTCCCCCCCCTTTTTGGGGGGGGGGAAAAAAAAAAAATTTTTTTTTTTTAAACCCTTTTTTGGGTTTTCCGGGGGGGCCCCCTTTGGTTTAAAAAGGGAACCCCTCCCCAGGGGGCCCCAAAAAAAAAAAATTTTTGGGGGAAAAAAACCTTTTTTAAAATTTAACCCAAGGGGTTTTTCCCGGTTTTTTTAAAAAAAAAGGGGAAAAGGGCCCGGGAAGGGGGGAAAAAAAAAAAAAAGTTTTTTTTTTTTTTTCCCCCCGGGTTTTTTCCCCTTTGGGGCCAAATTTTTTTTTAAAAAAATTTTTTGGGGGGGGTTTTAAATTTTAAAAAAAAAAAAAAGGGGGGGGAAAAATTTTTTTTTTTCCCGGTTTTTCCCCAAAAACCTTTTTTTAAAAAATTTTTTTGGGTTTAAAAGGGGGTTTTTTTCCCCAAAAACCCTTTTAAAAAAATTTTTTCAAAAAGTTTTTTTTTTTTTTTTAAAAAAAAAAAGGGGGGCCCCCCCCTTTTTCCCCCCGGGGGACCCCCAAACCCCAAAAATTTTAAAAAAAGGGGGAAAATTTTTTTCCCCCCCCTCCTTTTTTTAAAAATTTTTTGGGCCCGGGGGCCCCCCCCGGCTTTGGGCCCCCCCCCCCCGGGGGTTTGGGGGAAATTTTTAAAATTTTAAAAATTAAAAAAATTTTTCCCAAAAAAGGGGGGGGGGAAAAAAAAGGGGGGGAAAAAAATTTTTTTGGGGGGGGGAAAATTTTTAAAAGGGGCCTGGGCCCGGGGCCCCCCTTTTTAAAAAAAAGGGGGGGGCCCGCCCCCCCCCGGGGAAAATTTTTAAAACCCCCCCCCCCGGGGGGGGGGTTTGGGGTTTTTTCCCCAAAATTTGGCCCCAAAAGGGGGGGTTTTTTTTTTGGGGGCCAAAAAAATTTTTCCCTTTTTTCCCCTTTAAAAATTTTTAAAAAATTTTTAAAATTAAAAATTTTTTTCCCCAAAATTTAAAGGGAAAAATTTTTCCCCCCCCTTTTTTCCCCCTTTTCCCCCCCCTTTTTTTTTAAATTGGGGGGTTTTGGGGGGGTTTTTTTTAAGTTCCCCCCCCGGGGGGCCCCCCCCCCCCAAAAAAAACCCAAAATTTTTTGGGCGGGAAAAAAAAAATTTTTTTTGGTTGGGGGGGGGGGCCCTTTTAAAATTTAAAGGGGAAAATTTTTAAAACCCCCCCAAAAAAACCAAAGCCTTTTGGGTTTTTTTTTTCCCCAATTTTAAAAAAAAAAAAAAGGGGGGGGGCCTCAAAAAACCCCCGGGGGGGGCCCCCCGGCCCCCTTCCCCCAAAAAATTTTTTCCCCCCCCCCTTTTTTTTTTTAAAAAAGGGGGGGGGGGGCCCCCAATTTTTTGGGGGTTTTCAAAGGCCTTTTTCCCCAAAAAAAACCCCCCCCGGAAACCCTTTTTTTCCCCCCTTTCTTTTTTTTTTTGGTTTTTTTTAAAAAAAAGGGGGGGGGGTTTTTTAAAAGGGGCCCCCTTTTTAAAATTTTTTTCCGGCCCTAAAAAAAATTTTTTTGGGGGTTTTTTAAAACCCCCCAAAGGCCAAGGGGGGGGTTTTTTTTGGGGAAACCCCCCCTTTTTCCCCCCCTTTTTGGGGGGGCCCCCTTTTCCCTTTTTTTTTGGGGAAAAAAACCCCCTCGGGGGGGCCCCCCCCCCGGGGGTTTTTTTTTCCCCCCTTAAAAATTAAAGGGGGGGAAGGGGCCCCCCCTTTTTTTCCCGGGAATTTTCCCCCGGGAAAAACCCCTTTTAAACCCCCGGGGTTTTTTTTTTGGGGGCCCCGGGGGGCCTTTTTTTTAAAGGTTTTTAAACCCCCCCCCCCCTTTTGGTTCCCCCCCTTTTTTCCCTTTTGGGGGGGGGGGGTTTTTTCCCCCGGTTTTTCCCCCCCCCCGGGGGCCCCCCCTTTTTAAAATCGGGACCCCCCGGGGAAAAAGGGGAAAATTTTGGCGGGGGGCCCCCCTTTTTGGGGAAAAGGGGGGGGGGGTTTTTGGGGGGGGAAAAAACCCCTTCCCCCTTTTTCCCCCCGGGGGGGTTTCCTTGGGGGGGGGGCCCTGGGGGGGGGGGTTTTCCCCCCCCCCCCCCCTTTCCCCCCCCCCCGGGGGGGGGGGGGGGGGAAAGGGGGGGGGGCCCCGGGGGGGGGGGGGGCCCCCCCCCCCCCGGGGCCCCGGGAAACCCCCCCCCCCCGGGGGGGGAAAAAAAAAAGGGGGGGCCGGGGGGGGGGTTTTTGGGCCCCCGGGGGGGCCCCCCCCCCCGGGGCCCCCCCGCCCCCGGGGTGGGGGGGGGGCCCCCCCCCCCGGGGGCCCTTACCCCCTTTTCCGCCCCTTTTTTTTTCCCCCCCTTTGGGTTGGGCCCCCCTCCCGGGAAAAAAAAAAAAAAAAAACCCCCCCTTTTTTTAAAGGAAACCCCCCCGGGCCCCCCCCCCCGGCCCCTTGGGTTTGGGTTTTTTTCCCCCCCCCGGGGCCCAATTTCCAAACCCCTTTTAATTTTGGGCCTTTGGGGGGCCCCCCCCGGGGGGTTTTTTTTCCCCGGGGGGGGTTTTTTTCCCCCTTTTTGGGGGGAAAAACCAAAAAGGGGGGGGAACCCCCCTTTTTTTGGGGGTTTTAAAAAAATTTTTTGGGGTTTTAAAAAAGGGGTTTAAAACCCGGCCAAAAGGGAAAAAAAAAAAAAGGGGGGAAAATTTTTTTCCCCCCAAAAAAAAAAGGGCCCCCGGGGGGGAAAAAAAAAAAAAATTTTTTTTTTAAAAAAAAAAAAAATTTTTTTTTTTTTGGGGGGAAAAAATTTTTTTTTTTTTAAAAAAAAGGGGGGCCCCGGGGAAACCCCCCCCTTTAAAAAAAAAAAAAACCCCCCCCCCCCCTTTTTTTTTTTTTTTTTTTTTTTTAAAACCCTTACTTTTTTCCTTTTTTTTTTTTTTTTTTTTAATTTTTTTTTTTTGTTTTTTTTGTTTGGTTTTTTGGGTCCCCCGGGGTTTTTTTTTTTTCAAAAATTTTTGGGGAAAAAAAAAAATTTTTTTTCCCCCCGGGGGAAATGAATTTTTAAAAAAAAACCCCAAAGGGGAAAAGGCCTGGGCCCCCTAGCGGCCCGACAGCTGGTCTAGATTTAAAGGGCCAGTGTCCCGGTAATTGGTAGTGCCAGGCACTGGTCCTATATAAGGGTTTACGACCCCCACGCACTCTGTGCCAGTTCGTTGGTGTGCGTTAGTGAGCTTAGTGTGTCTCTAGTGTCCGTATTGATTACCAGTGTACCAGTCCGCTTGCTACGTTTCCTGACCTTGCCTGTTTGCCGCCTGCCCTGACCGTATGCCTGTTTCTGACTACGAACCTCTGCCGCCTGCCCTGACTTTCTGCCTGTCCCCGACTACGCCAGTCACGTCAGGGGTAACGACCTGGTGAAAACCGGGACCTACTTAGATTCCGTTCCCTGGCGTGGCTTAACTATCATCGCTTGCGGTGGTCCAGTGAATCCACCGTACCCTTACAGTTACAGAGCTCTAAAGGGTTAAAGTTTGTCATTAAGACACAGCAGAGAGTGATGTCACCATCCTGGCCACTGCTAGAGCAGAAAGAGGTCGTCAGCAACTTAGGGAATCGTCAGTAAACCGGCAGAAGATAAGAACTGCTCTATTTTTTAGAAGAAGCAAAATCAGAACAGCAATGTATTTGGTAATAGGCTTTATATAGTTTTGCCTACATTTATAGCTAATCATTGTGGGGGGGAATACCATTTACTGTTATTCTCATGATCAGAACCATCAAAAGACCCAGAGAACCCCCATCCACAAATCTCACAATCTATCATTTTTTGCATGGTTACGGTTTCATAGTTTTCAGTATCTGCCATACTAATATTTCCATTCCAGATTAAACACCCTTTACTTTTTTACATATTATAATGTGTTTTACAGTATGTTTGTATTCTGCTTGGATTTTTTTTTAGTAACACTTTGCATAGTGATGTATTGCTTAATTAGACACCTTAAGGTTTTGTGATAAAATTTTCAATGAATAATTACTGTGCATGTAGAGACCTGAGGCGGTGTTGCTGCAGTCTGTAAAATGGAAGAACTTCTCTCTAAATGCATAAAAGGCAGCATGGGAGCTGGAGGAAAAGCTGGGTGACCTTCAGTTCACAGAAACCTATAAATCTGACGGAACAAAGAGCCCCCCTGGTCCGTCTATTCTGCCCTTACCTATCATGTCCATTTTATTCCTATCTCAGATGGACAGATAGATGTTTATCCCAGGTCATTATCAAGGAATTTACTAACTGATGGTTCTGCAAGCGGCTCGGAGTGCGATAATCTGAAAGCATCTTGTCTATTTGGTAGCAATGAGGATGTCAGGGTTCAGACCGCTGTAGTATATACATTATTAATGACAGAGTAACGTGTGAATCATTGCTTTCATATTCTAATCATGTTCACCTTTTCTGCTACCCTATTAGATCAATTATGCAGAAGAACATTTTTATCATTGCAGAGAATATACTCAATTAATAAACAAAACTATTGAACTAAAAACGATTTATGGGCTGTACATCAGATCCCTCAATCAAATTTGTGGATGAAACAACTTAACAATTTATATATTATATGTAATATATAAAATATATATATTTTATATATATAATATATATATATACACACACACCGTGAAGGAAATAATTATTTGATCCCTTGCTGATTGTGTAAGTTTGCCCACTAACAAAGAGATGAACAGTCTATAATTTTAAGGGTAGGTTAATATTTACATTGAGAGACAGAATATCCAAAATAAAATCCAGAAAATCACATTGTATAAATTATGTAAATTTATTTGCATTTTGCAGTGAGAAATAAGTATTTGATCCCCTACCAATCATTAAGAGTTGGACGCTCCTAATCAACTTGTTACCTGCATTACAGACAGCTGTCTTAAATAGTCACCTTTATAAAAGACTCCTGTCCACAGACTCAATTAATCAGTCAGACTCTAACCTCTACAACATGGGCAAGACCAAAGAGCTTTCTAAGGATGTCAGGGACAAGATCATAGACCTGCACAAAGCTGGAATGGGCTACAAAACCATAAGTAAGACGTTGGGTGAGAAGGAGACAACTGTTGGTGCAATAGTAAGAAAATGGAAGAAATACAAAAGGGGACATATCTCAATACGCAAACGCCATTTTTTTGGTCTATTTTGCGCCAAAAACACTTTTGATGCCATATTCCTGAAGTAAATGAACTGTCATACACCAAAGCTAGGCGCATTATTCGCCAGGCATGACACACTGTAATGCGCCTAAAAAGGCAATGATACACTGTGCGCCTCCATAACGCACTGCGCCTATTGAGTTGCATTACATATACTAGTAATGGTATGTTATACGCCTCTGTTACACAATGCGCCTCAATAGGCACATTACATACACTACCAATGACACACTATGCACTGCGATTTGCGCAATGCACCTTTTTAGGTGCATTAAATTTACTATGCAAGGTATACATGACACCAGATTTTTGACAGGATCGGACTTTCTGGCACACTTTACGTTGATTAATGCGCTTAAAAACTGCCGCAGCACCACCAATTTTCTGACATGTCGCCTAAAATGTTTATGTATACATGCACAGTGAGATTCACTTGAAAAAAAGAAGCCTCTAATATTCTATTGTAACCCCCGTTAAGATTAAGCAATCTACACCCCTCAAAAATGTTCTTTATACCTTCACAAATGTGTAATCAATTGTATTATATGAGATGCTAGAAGTGTTCTTCATTTTCTGCCGGACACATTTCCATGTGACAGTCCATGTACCAATTAATTTCACGTTGAATGTTTTTCTTCCACAGTACAAGGCTTGTTCCGACACCCTGAGCATACCCCAAAGGAAGAAGTCCAATGGTGCCAAATCTGGCGACCATTTTGGCCAAAGAACCTTTGAATTACACTGTTGCTGAAAAAGGACACTGTTTCTGCCATGCTTTTTGCAAATCTGTGACACATTCATTGTATGAATGAATTGGGGACCCAATAGATTTGCATCATGAAGATATTCTGCCCAATACTGTACACCACTATCCTGATAAAGAGTCATGTGACTGAGTGAAGGAGTACAGGGGTGTATGCACCTGGAAATCTCTTAATTGTTATTAGAGTTCCACAAGGACACTCCATTCTTAGCATCTTGTAAAGCCACAGGCTTTACAGGAGATTTTTTACATGATGTCTTGTCAATGGTTCAATGACTATGCAACTAATCACTGACTTCAGCTTACATGCATTGGATGTGGCCACCGGAATGGAATGACTCCATTGTCACATGAACTATGACAGTGGTTAGCACTGTTCCAATGCTGGGGTCCTCAGTTCAAGTCCCAGCAAGGACAACATTTGCAAGGAGTTTGTATGTTCTCAATAGGTTTGCATGGGTTTTATTTCGGTACCTCAGCTTCTCCAACATTTCAAAAACATACAGATAGGTTCATTTGTAATTTAGACTGTGAGCCCCAACGAAGACAGGGACCAATGTGGATAATGACAATCTCTGTACAGCGCTGTGGAATATAAAAGCACTATATAAAGGAATAAATGAATTAAAAGCGCGTCTTGAAGAGTCTTGAACAGAGCCAACAAAGTACTGTTTCTTTTTTTGACAAGGTCTCTCTCTCACCCTTCTCTTACAATTAGAAGTATAGGGGATGGAGGGAAGGAAATGGCAAATCAGAGTGTGGTTTTGGAGGAAAGCACCCAAGTAGGGCAGCTCACACAGGCTGTTGGTAGGGAGGAAAGCACATACAAGTCAGTTTGCAGGGTGAGAATCACTTATACTGTGTACAAGTGTAGAGAGGAAGCAGAGCACCCACTGCGAACTTTAGAATTTTAAGCATTCAAAACTTACATCATATCACTTAGAGGACAACTCCACATGAGAAAATCTGAAATACGGAGAAGCTATTAGCTGAAAACCAGGGGGTCTTAAAATGAACAAAGGAATGAATGAGTATTGCAGCCTGGAACTCAGTGCAACTTTTTTACTCAAGGTAACCACTGACATATGTAAAAATGATGTCAACGTTGTCTATAGCCTTTAATGGATAATTCCATTCCAGAGGCTTACAATTATTTTCAAGGTTACTAAATTAGTGAAACTGCTAATAAACAAGACATGGGGAGGACCATGTTAACCAACAGAACATAGGGAGGACTATGAGAATCAACAGGACACAGGTGGAGTAAACGGTATCGACCATTGCTGTGTGGATCCACTAGACCACTGCTTGCAGTGGTATAAGCCACGTCAGGGAGCGGAGTTTAAGTGGCCCCTGGTTTTCACCAGAGCCCGCCATGCTATAGCTTCCCCAGTGAGGAGACTGACCAAGAAGGCCACCTAGGAGCATTCAGTGGGAAACTGGTTAGTCAGTTCCATGTGCATGGTGCACTGCATGATGAAGCCCCAACAGGCCATAGAGTTCCTGTCATACTTAGTCGGCAACGAGGGGTGCAGCTTGGGACCGACGGATGCCACAGGAGAAGCAGCAGCCAGTGGTGATGGCGGTTGCTGGACTGCAAGGAGCTGGTTCATGGTAGTCAACTGGTTAGCCTGTTGCGCCTGCTGGGCAATGTGTTGCAACTGCTGAACAACTACCATTGTGATATCCTGAATACTTGGCAGAGGCACTGGGGTAGGTTCCATGGCCGAATCTAACTGTAACGGCCACTGGAGTAGATGGTATCGACCATTGGTGTGTGGATCCACTGGACCACCACAAAGTGGTATAAGCCATGTCAGGGAGCAGAGTATAAGGGACCCCTGGTTTTCACCAGAGCCCGTTGCACAGCAGTTTGGGTTTCCTGCGGCAAGAGACCACCAGGTCACTACCCCTGACTTGACTTGCTTGAGATGGAGGCTGAGGTGTAGTGTGGTACAAAAGGCAGGCTCATGGTTAGGGACAGGCAGATAGGTCAGGGCTGGCAGCAGACAGAACGCGGTCAGAGGACATAGGCAGAGGTCTGGGTACACAGTGATACAGGAACAGTAAACTATTGCTTTCTTTAAGGCTCAGAGTGCTGTAGATCCGGCAAGGTAGCAGGGGAGGTGACCAGAAGATATAGGGTCAGCACCCAGTAATTAGCCAATTACCGTTGTGCTGGCCTTTTAAAGTTTGCAGAGCCGACATGCGCACCCTAGGGAGTGGGGATGCGGCGCCACTCATGCCCAGCAGCATACAAGGACAGGGGACATGAGTGTGCCCACAGCCCGACATGTGCCCTGTGGGGCAGCTCGTAACAATAGGGAGGGCCATGAGAACCAACAGGACCTAAGGAATACAATGAGGACCAGCAGGACATAAGAAGGACCCTGTCCAAGACGGCTTACAATCTAATTATTATTTGTACACTTAGGACGACATGTATGAAGCTCGCCAGGTCGGGGCGCGCTTTTCCGCTAGTTTTACCTTTAAATCTGCGCCTGAGTTATGTCGGGGCCGGGGCGCGCTCATACATACTAAGTAAAGTCCGCCGCGCCTCGCCAGTGTGTGGGGCGCAGTGCGGGGACTGAGGCGCAGTGCGGGGCTGCGCCTGAGATTCGCCGCCCGAGCTAGTGCACTCATACATGCGGGGACGAGTCCGCCGTGCCTCCCAGTGGTGGGGTTTCAGTGCGGGGACTTAGGCGCAGTGCAGGCCTGCGCCAAAAATCTGTTCCGTTCGAGACAGGCTGGAAAACACGAGGAATCATTCCACAGTCGGTGGGGGGTATGAATCAAAAAAATCGCCTTTTTTTTAAAGGCGTTCAACATCTCAGGGAAAAAAAACGAAACCTCAAAAAAAAAAAATAATAAAACAAAACCCTTTCCAAAAATCCTAATTCAAAAATTGGAATTTGGGAAAATTTCCGGGAAATACAGTAATTCAAATTTGAAAGCTATTCTCATTGGGTTTTTATTTATAGAAGTTTCAGCTCTTTTTCCCGGGGAATATTGTCAACAAAAAAAAATAATTTTTTAATTAATACTCCATCCCCACGGCGCAGAGCGCCGAGATTGCTTGCCTGATCCTCCATAAACTCAATGGGAGAAGTACTCGCTTTTGATTGGGCCGGATGCCAAGCCCCCGCTAGCTCAGCCAATCAGCCTTTTTTCTCCTTTTTACTGTATTTTTTAACGTCCCGCCTTTGATTCTGTTGGTCAAAAGTTCCCATAGGTTTTTAATTGGGGTCTCTGTCGCTCCATTCTGATTGGTCAATAGTTCTCCATAGGGTATAAAGGGGGCCCTGTCGTCCTATTTTGATTGGCTGGGATAACCAAGCCCCCCCACTTAACCAAAACACTTTTCTGCATTTTTACTTATTGTGAACTTCCCCCCTTTGATTTGATTGGTTCAAAATTTCCTTAGGGAAATGGGTCTTTGTCGCTCCTATTCTGATTGGTGAGCTAGCAAGCCCCCGCTAGCTCAACCAATCAGCCCTTTTTTTCTGCATTTTATGTATTTTGAACTGTCCCGCCGTTGATTTGATTGGGCAATGTTCTCCATTGTTTTAATGGGTTCACTGTCGCTCCTATTCTGATTGGCTGGTTTCTGCCGACCAATGAGAATAGCTTACAGAATTTGAATTACTGTATTTCCGGCAATTTTCAATATCCGATTTTTTTGATATTGCGCCGTTCAGATTTTTGGAAGTGATTTTTTTTTTAATTATGTTTATTTTTGAGGTTCAGCTCTTTTCTGACACTGTTTTTCCGCCTTTATAAAAGGGGATTTTTTCGGATTCATACTCCTGCTGCACGGAGCGGGGCGCCGAGATTTCTGTCGCGATCTTCTATCTGCTTCCTCGCATGTTCCGATCCTGCTTCACTTCGCCGCCGGAGCATTTAGACCAAAATAAACCAGGTCTGCTTGTCGGAGCTGCCGAGCGCTGCACTGCACCTCGCTTTGCCGACTCGCGATCGTACATGCCTCGGAGTATACGAGCGCGCCCCGCGTCCCGCCCGGGAAAGCCTACACCGCGGGCCCCCACCGTGCCCACTGCCCCCCCCTTCATGCGGGCCAGCTGAAAGTGGCGAAACACTCGCCCTTTCAACCGCATCCCTGCGTCCGACAGGGGGATTCGGGCCGGGAGGCGCAGTGTACGCCAAAAAACAGGTGTAAAGCCCGTTCATACATGTCGCCCTTAGAGCGGTCTCTGTTTGCATATATGGTATGTGGCCCTGGGATCAGTGACTGGCTCCATTTTCACATGAACCATGGATATGACATCCGGGGATACCAGAAAAGCAATGAAGCTGGAACGATAGTTGAGACCGTGAGTATAGTTTTGTTTTATTAATTTTTTTTTACTTTAGGGTATACCAATAGTGAGGTTAGTGGTAATAACTATGCCTGCGACCTGAGGTGGTCCAATGTTCCCTCTACCACATAACAATACACCAGTATTATAAATGGCACTTGGTATCCTGCGATAGAATGGCGTCAAGTTATGACTCTGCAGAAAACAGTATGGTACCCACTTAATGCCAAGGACAGATAGATCTCAGAAAAATTGCTACATGAGAGAAGCTGCACAGGGGCAGATACTGGTGAACAATCACTCGCACACCTACAATCCATGAAAGAAGCAATTGCTTACGATGTAGCAGGCCAGGGAAGCGATGGGAGTAGTATGGCTTATTAGTGTCATGGTGGCAATTGCTCACCAAGCCACTCATGCATCCCAGACGACAACAAAGTGAAGAGGGGGTCTGCACTTTAGATGTTATTGGTAGTTGTTCCCTGAGGCACATTCGGTTGGTAGTATCTCCCTCAACTGCCTGCGGTGGGTGGTATGTGAGGTGCCTTTGATGTGCAGTGCAGAATAAGCAGGCTGGAGACAATGGGTTAAGGTTTCAACATCATCTTAGGCCTCTTTACTTCCATGGCAAGAAGGTGTACATATGGCAGTGGTAGCCTTCATATTACAACACAGTGCTTCCAGTCGCAGTCAACCAGTAGATCAAGGCAGGATCATGTTCCTAAACAAAGTCCCCTGCATAGCTACCTCTTTCTTGTTCCACTCCCATGTGGCCAGATAAGATAAGGGTTATAGCTGACCTTTGAGCCCGGAGGCAGCACACCCTATGTCAGGATGACATGATGGAGTGCATTTCTGACAGCTGAAGGTGGATATCAGTGGAAAAGGCAAAAGATTAAACCACAAATATAACAATTACCTAGCTTATATAACCTCCTACTCTACCCCAACCCTTGTGTTGTCATGGTGATTCCCGCCTAAGCTTTGAGTTGCAGACGCTAGTTACATTTCAGCAAGACAGCATGACTATATTCATTTTACAGACATGTGCAGAAACTGTTAGCCAAATACAAGGGTTCAGTAGAGGTCAACAACATTATAGAAAACACTTATCATAATACCTACAGTATTAGTGCAAATAATACAGATATCAGTGCAATTATCAATAAACATTATTAACTATTTAGTAGTGTATTGTACCACCAACTCCTATACACTACAAGTAAATAACTGCACATTGTATAAAAACTAGTTCACCCCAGTATGCAGAAAAACCACACTACCAGTACTTATCAGTAATTTTGAAATTGACCAATCTCCCCTTATGGTTCTGCAGCTCTTTTTCATGCTGGTGTGAACTGGTTTTTATCTAATGTGCAGTTATGTGCTAAGCAACTGATCCCTTTATGGATAGCAGGTGTTTGGTTTATTGTTAATCAGTGTCTGCACCTGTGTGGCTTCTCCTTTGAAGGACTGGGGCATTTATTGCCTCCTACTGGGAATGGTTTTTTTTTCCAGCCATTGCCCTGTGAGTATTGCCGTGTGTCTGAGATATCAACAACATATAGGCAATACAGTTTTAACTTGCTGAAGTATCAATCACTAAGACAGAGACTCATTATATGTACTGAACCAATTTCTTACAGCTAATGTGTATATACAGCTGCAGTTCCTGGTTTTGACTTGGGATCTAGTACTCCTGCAACCTGCAACCCGATTGAGGGACACTCAGATCATGGATTTTGCTCATTTGAAAGTGTTTTACAGAATCAATATTTGAACCAAGGCAGACTTCCACTACACAGCAAAGTCATCGGCAAAAGTAACAACTTTTCCCAAGGATGTAGTTGTTCCAAAATGTAAGGTTTCTATAAAGTCCTTATCATATGGGATACATCAAAAAGCTTAGAATATATTAAAACATATGCATGTGGATAATAGATGTTTTGACAGGTAGAAATTACAGGATATTCTTCTTGGAAGTGTCAGAGAAAATATAGGGTTAAGTGATTTCTCTTTTATTCACAGAATTTTAAATTGTCATATTTCTGAGACTTAGAAAATAAAGGAATTTGTTTTCTGTCCTTGATGCTTAGCCCTGACACAGTTATAGATATAATAAACATTTATTAGTCCTTCAGTCTTAAATTAAATTGTTCATATTTTCTAAGAGACACAAGAGGGATTTGTTTATGGTTTATCTAAAGTTATTTAGCCCACCTATTCTCTCATTGGTTGGTTTTTGTCCTTCCAATCTCTAATCACTGAATATGCACATTTGTTTATATATATATGGTGACAGAGATGATTACCTTAACATTCCATCACTTATTTCCCGGACTCCTCTGGAGGCCATCAAGATGACCTCCAGATAAATTAGCTACCACCAACAATAAACAACCTGTTGTCCTAGTATTTAATAATCAAAACAATGGTTAGATAAGTTGATTATTCTTGATCTAACCAAAACATGAATAATGAATGTCCAATTTACCAGGTGATATTATGCAAATTAATTATTAGTAAAGCAAAACAAAGATAATGTAAAGGTTACTGCTTGAGCAGAAAAGTATGTTGATTAGAAGTAACCAATTGTAGTGTGTTATGATTAAACTAACCAATTATATTGCAAATTTTAACTAAAAGTGTGTAGTAATGAGGAAAATGTTAATGTTTTACACACTTCCAGATTAACCTGTATAAAAACTTGTATGTGTTAACCAAAATAAAGAATTTTGCTTCTAAATCAACTTGATGTCAGGTGTCAACCTACCGACATAATGCACATATGTCCATTCTGATATTAATTTGGAAACTGTCAGAACAAGGACTAAGTAGCAGGTTTATAGTGACAACAGAAGTTATAAAGGACACAGAGCTGCTCATTTCTATGACTATGAACAATGCCAGTATTTCCACCTGCTAAGTAGAAACCTTCATGGATCTATATAACAAATGTCACCATATCCTGATCAAGAATTAGTACTAGTTTATAATTTAGTCTTTGAAAAGTATTTTAGTAGTGAGCAAGTCTAATAACTGTGTCTTATTTTTAATTGAGTCTAAGGGCTGGTGCTGAAGTGAGAGATTTGACCAATCAAGTTTTCTGTTGCTTAAAGGAGAATCGGTGTGTTGTAGATGGAACCGCAAAGGATCTCGACGTCCTAGTGGGGGGTCAAATCAGTATATTGAATGACACATGCCAGAGAAAGAAATCACAAACTGACATCCAGCAGTCTAATGAATTCTCTGACTCTTTAATGCAAAAACACAGATATATATACACTCACTGGCCACTTTATTAGGTACACCATGCTAGTAACGGGTTGGACCCCCTTTTGCCTTCAGAACTGCCTCAATTCTTCGTGGCATAGATTCCACAGGTGTTGCAACTATGCTCAATTGGTACCAAGGGGCCCAAAGAGTGCCAAGAAAATATTCCCCACACCATGACACCACCACCACCAGCCTGAACCGTTGATACAAGGCAGGATGGATCCATGCTTTCATGTTGTTGACGCCAAATTCTGACCCTACCATCCGAATGTCGCAGCAGAAATCGAGACTCATCAGACCAGGCAACGTTTTTCCAATCTTCTACTGTCCAATCTTCTACTGTCGATGAGCTTGGGCAAATTGGAGCCTCAGTTTCCTGTTCTTAGCTGAAAGGAGTGGCACCCGGTGTGGTCTTCTGCTGCTGTAGGGCCCCTCTGCCTCAAAGTTCGCCGTACTGTTTCGTTCAGAGATACTCTTCTGCCTACCTTGGTTGTAACGGGTGGCTATTTGAGTCCCCTGTTGCCTTTCTATCAGCTCGAACCAGTCTGCCCATTCTCCTTTGACCTCTGGCATCAACAAGGCATTTCCGCCCACAGGACTGCCGCTCACTGGATGTTTTTTCTTTTTCGGACCATTCTCTGTAAACCCTAGAGATGGTTGTGCGTGAAAATCCCAGGAGATCAGCAGTTTCTGAAATACTCAGACCAGCCCTTCTGGCACCAACAACCATGCCACGTTCAAAGGCACTCAAATCACCTTTCTTCCCCATACTGATGCTCGGTTTGTCTTGACCATGTCTACATGCCTAAATGCACTGAGTTGCCGCCATGTGATTGGCTGATTAGAAATTAAGTTTTAACGAGCAGTTGGACAGGTGTACCTAATAAAGTGGCCGGTGAGTGTATATAGACAACCATAGATAAAAATTATATAGGCAACATGTGACATACAGCCATTCTCTTTATTGGTTCTTCTTATCTATTCCCTTCCCCTCTTTGTCTCATAGAGCCAAAATAGTTAAGGCCAGTGGCCATCTTGATTTTAGGTTTCTTCTTAGCACAACAGGGTGTGTCTGGACACAGGCGCCATCTTGTGGGTGAAATAGACATTTCACCTAATACATTCCATAACAGGAGATTAACTTCCAGGCTGGCTAATTGTAAAATATAGCGCAAGCAGCTAAATTATGTTTTCTAAGGTAACTGGTGACTCCTTATAACTGACCATGAGCAAACAACATCTTAACATTACACAATAACCCAAAACGACTGTTTGACACTTTCCATTCCCTTCTCAAAGCTCAGGCCTCGGTCACTTACATCTGTGCTTAAGACCTGGTCGCTCATTTCAAAGATAAAATTGACAGTATCCATCAAAACATATCTCAGTCCCAAATTAACCCTTTAAGACCCAGGACTGAAAAGTAGTTAATGACCAGACTTTTTTTTTAGTTTTTGCCTCCTTGCGTTTCAACAGTTGTAACTTTTTTATTTTTTCAATGACGCAGTTTGATGAGGTCTCGTTTTAAATTTGCACTTTATGGGGGAATAGTTTAAGTTCACTTAGAAATGATTTCAGAATTTTTTTACATTTTTTTTATTTTATTTTATTTTTTTACACCATTCACATTCCACACTTAATAACTTGTGGATACCTAATATGTGTAGGGGTTTTTTTTGTGTGTGTAATGTATGCACAATTATTTTTTATTAAATATTTATTTTTATTTTATTATTTCTTTATTCATTTTTTTACACTTTTTATATTTTTTACTTATTTTTTTAATCGTATGAAGGGAGAACTGTTTTACTTTTTTTTAACACTTAGTAATGCATTAGCATATTCATATATGCTAATACATTATAATCTGTGTCAGTCTGACACAGGCAGTGATCAGGACAGCACACAGTGTGTCCAGGTCACTGGCTTCATACACAGACAGCTCTGGGGCCACTCTAGGTCCCCAGAGCTGACTGTGCAGCCATTCCCCGAGCTCTGTCGGGTGACCAGGTGTTCCGATCACCCGACAGAGCAGGAGAACCCTTTGGGTTCAAAGGGTTAAAGCACCGGGTTGCGGAGGTTTCCTCTGCTCAGCGGTGCTCGCAGCAGATGCTCTGGGATCAGGGCTTTGTAGTACAGCCCCGATCCCAGCGCAGTTGCGGCGCCGGGCGCCTCAAACGCCTGAGTCTGCAGCGACACCAAAAGACATCGCTGCAGACAAACGACCCGCACCGGCCGCCGTCAAAAGACAGTGCGCAGTCGTTAAGCTGTTAATATCCAACCTTTGCCCGCCCCACAGGTTCTCTCTACTGCTCACTACCCACTAACTTGCTTCAATGTCCCCATTCCCTCCCACCTCGTCCAGTCCATTTCTCCAGCTATCATCTCTCACCTAACTGCAAACTTTAACCTCTCTCTGTTTTCACTGGGATCTTTCCATCCTCCTTTAAATATGCTGCTATCACTCTGGACCCATCCTCACCTGCCAACCACAGACCAGTCTCTTTCCTGCCCTTCATCTCTAAACTCCTGGAATGCTTGGTCTACTCTCGCCTAATCCGCTATCTCTCTACTAACGCTCTTCTCGATCCTCTACAATCAGGTTTCCGCACTTTACACTCCACAGAAACTGCTCTCGCTAGGGTTTCAAATGATCTCCTCACAGCTAGATCTCAGGACAACTACTTGTTGTTGCTTCTTCTGAATCCCTCTGCAGCACTTGACTCTGTAGATCACCAACTTCTCCTCAGCATGCTCAGCACCATTGGCCTTCGCACCTCATTTTGAAACATTTGAATTTCATATTTGTCTTTCTTGCATGTTTCTAGATATTTTGTAAGGGTAGAGGTTGGCAGGAGGGTGGGTACAGCCAAATTCTTTTGTTGTAATGTCCTGTATTAAAAATTCTGTACAACTTATAGAAAATTCCTAATGGGAAAAAACATACTCCCCCCACAGTAAAGGTTTCGTTTTAAAAACCGAATACTCACCTAAATTAATTCACACAATGATCAACCTAGGTTATAGGTCTCTTCTGATAAGGGGTTTACAGTGTTTGGGGCATAATGAAGTCATTGCAATGAACAAGCCTGTATCAAGTTTCTAGTGGTTTGTAGACCACAGGCCTGAATTGCCTGAAGCCTACAAGAAAGTACAGCAAGGAAGAGAGACTCCCAGCTCTATCATTGTATCCTATAATAAAGGATACAAGGGGAAGTTTTAACCATGTAACTACCTTTGCATTTGCCCTAATCTCTCTTGTTATTAAACCTTTTGAGCAAAATATTATCAAACCTATTTTGATTTTCAAAGATACCTGCAAAGAGATCAGGGAATAAACACCAGAAATTCTGGAGCATTTGGGGAGGGGGAGCTCTAGAAACACCTGCTAAAATGTATGCAATTATATTGCAGATTAAGGAAATTAAAAAGAATCCAGGGTAATCCATTGAATTTCAATCCAGTAAAAATCTGCAAAACAAAATAAATATCTCAGTCCGCTCATCCACCTGTCCTGGGAGTGGTAGGACATAAAAAAAAACAAAGTGGGACGTGATTTGCACATCTTATACAGTGTTCTTCTAAAGTTTTCACCTGTCCCATCAGCCTGCAGAGTGAACAACCTCCTGTGTGTTGCACTGCTGTGAGAGATGTGAGGAAAATGTGAATTAAATTACCTCAGATAGCGTTCTCTGGGGATTTTAATTGATGTTTCTTCTGATTCAGAATCCAAGTTTCCTGATGTTACAAGCGTTTTAATTTTATTTTCCAGCAGACCCTGTGGTTTAGCGCCAGGACCTGCTTCTCTCAAAGGAGGTTGGAGAGTAAATTATATGTTTACCTTTTTGTTGTTTGTAATGTTAATTGTTTTGTTTTGTTTCTGCCGCCATAAATGGAATAGATTTATATGACGTCTTCTAAATATTGAACAGTCTTACAAATTATAGTCATTGAAGAGAAGCTTCTCTATTAGAAAGTATGAAGTCCAGCATCTCAGTTTTGATGTAGTTTTGATAAATAGGTTTTTTCGAAGTCAAAACTGGAATGGAATTAGAAAATGAGCAGAAGCCTATGTTCCCATGCATTTGATTGGGGCTGTATTCTGCAGGAAGTGCAAAGATTTTTATAAACTCCTTAGAGTTCGTCTAGAACAACCACAGACCTGTCACCAAAAAACCTGTCACAGTTTTTCCTTTACATTTTTCTGCCTTCAAATCAGATTTTTACTATGAAAAAAGCACTAAGGGCGACATGCATGAAATTTGGCGTTTACAAGCCAAATTTCATGCGCGTAACAAAAGAATAGAATGCTGTACATGCTGTGTAATAAATCAGGTGCATTCCAGCGCTAAGGCGACAGTTTGGATCAGGTGAACCACTTTGAAAGTGCTCTACCTGTTCCAACTGTTTTGCGCCCAGAAATGCCACGGTTCTAGTGCGCCACGCCTTGTAATGTGCCCCGCAGTGGCGTGCGGGAGATTTAAAAAAAGCCTAAATGTTACACAAAAACTACAGAGTGATACAACACATGTATGCCAAACACAACACAGTATCAGCAGCACTCCATAAGCACTAAAATCAGTCAAAAGGGAATATAGGAATTTTGTTCAAAACGCTTTTTTGCTAGTGTAAAATGAAATGAAATGAAAATTTGAGGTTCTTAGTGTACATTTGTTATCAAAACTGTAATAGCCCATCTACCATGAGAAGGTGACCTCAATCCAGATGGGGACCTACTCTAACATTTTACCTCTCAGACTTCCATATTTTCAAGGAGAGAAGATCCCAGCTACACTCTGCTCTGCTTAAAACAGTCTGTGTGGACGGACAGAGTGCACAATGAAAACGTGTTGTGTTTGCATTGCTTCTTGCTGCCACGGCAGCGTGCACCTACACTCATTTAAAAAAAAAAAATTAAATATTGAATTGATTGTGCTGAAAAACTTTTGCTTTTTATAATTTTTGAGTGGCTAGACACTCCGCCAATCCAGTCAGACTGTTTTTATCCAGAGCAGAGTGTAATTGAGGTCTTCTCTTCCTGAAAATATGGAGGTCTGAACAGACACCAAGAGAGGTAATATGTTAGAACAGGTCCCCATCTGTATTGAGGTCACCTTGTTGCAGATGGGCTTTTACAGTTTTGATAAAAAAAAATGTGCACTAAAAACCTCTGGTTTTCATGTATTCTACAGTAGCAGAAATGCTTTCTGAAAAAAATTCATGTTTTCCCTTTGACTGTTTTTTAGTACTTCTGTTGATATTGTGTTGTTTGCATTGTTTTTTTCTGTCATGCCAGCATGCACCTATACTCATTTGTTTTAAATTGTCTTGGATGTGATGACCAATTTTTGCTCTTTAAATAACAGGTATAGCACTGGTATCTGACCTCTATATGCAGAGGCATAGCAATGCAGAGGTGGGGGGGGGGCCAGTCCTCCTCAGTGACACACTGTCACGTCAGAGGAGGTGCAGTGGGCCCTGACTGCCACCCAGGCAACTGTCCCTGCCTACTTGGCGTGCTGCCATAAATGGCAGACCCCAACTGGGCGACAGTCCCTACACTACTACGTGCAGGGCCGTTAGGGAAACGCAGAGTCAGACTGTCCAGGTCGATAAAGGTACGGGTACGCCAAAGCCACGAATCAGAAACCAGGAGAACAACATTAAAGGCAAGGACAAACAGAAATGAGGGAGTTTAAATGAGGTGCCTGCAGCCCGCCCCAGAAGACGATTGGTGCGGCCTCCGGGTCCTCCTATTGGCCAGAGCGACACACCCTCTGACTTGATTAGGAGCCCAGCTGTCACTCCTAAGCTCATCATCCCGGCCTCTCCCTGGGTGTGTCGACTGACCAGAAGGATTAACCCCTACCGTGCCTTGCTGCTTCACGGCGGAAACGTGCGCCGTGACACACACGTCCCCAAGCGATGGGTCTGGGTGGAGAGTCAATCTTTACCCCAGACCCGCTGCATATTTTCAACTGTATGCATGTGTCGTGACTGCGACTTACAGGAGTAAACGGTGCAGCAGGGCCTGATACAATGATGTTGTCATGTCTCCTGCCAGGAGCAGTGTCCCAGCATAGGCGGCAGGATGACATCATGCTACTCAAGCCAGACACAAGTTCCCAGAGTTAGCTGCTCAGCGGTGGAACGGGGAGAGGTGAGTATAATTGTTACTTTTTTTTTAAATCAGTCAGGGTCCTATTTACCTACCTATCTAACTATAAGGGACTGCATACCTACATATCTAACAATAGGGGGTATATACCTACCTATCTACAGGGGGCTGTATACCTATCTATCTACAGTGGGCCTATATACCCACCTAACAGAGGACCTATATACCTATATGCCATCAGAGAATGCAACCGTTTGCCAAGTGAAGGGGCAATCCCAACACTGCCATGAAAATTGATGCTAACTTGGTCAGCAGAGATGCATTTGTTTTGGAACCCCATATGCAGTAGGGTTCCCTGAACTGTTGTTTTAGACGCATATCTGGAAGCCTGCCCATTCATTTTGAGCTGCTTTACTATAGCGTGTCCTCCGCCCTTGCACACTTTCATGGCCGATATCTACCACTAACATCAATGGCATGTAATGCTTCACAGTTTCCACTTCCCTTATTTGAAAAGGTGCCATCTGACCTCTAACGATACACCTTCACTACAGCAGATGTCAACAATTCACAATCTGTACAGTTTCAAAAATACCACTATCCTTGCAACACTGACAAATCACCCGTTTCACCCATTGAGGGATATGTGTGCAGACAGCCTATCGCATCCCTTACATACCCACTAAGCCAGCTTACCACATCTGACTTTCTTCACGAGCTACTCACTGCTAAAACTAGGAAGTGATCAAAATCTGTGCAGGATCACCAACAAAGATCTTCTTCATTGTTTAAACCCCGAATTGTTCATGCAAGGAAAGGTTGTCAGACAGAAAACAATCTACTTTGACAACATTTGTGTTTCTGTGCTGTGTTCATTACTGTTCCTATAGGTCCATAGGTTTTAAACTTGGTTCTATAAGGAAAGACAATGGCCACACAGTAGTCAGTTCTGGCTTCAATTAGCTGTAAAAACACAGCAAGCCCATGCTTACAGCTTAATGGCTGAACTAAAGACTGAACCCATTAGGAGGCAACACAGGCCCCAATGCTACTTGGGTAAGATAAACAGGAGCAGATGATTGCTGAGCAGTAGCTCACACACCCCCCCACTAGGGGAACAATTAGATGATAAAAACCTGCACATTAACTTAATACCTGTTCACACCAGCATGCAGAAAAGCCACAGTATAATACATGGGTAGATTGCACAAATGCAAAAGTACTAATAGAACAACAACTCACATGCCTTCTATGCATGAGGGGGGTGGTTGCTGGTACTACAATTGCATATAGATAAGGCGATACAAAAGGGTGCCATTAATGCAGATACGTGTGGCGCACCATGCTGGCTTGTGAGCTTGTGAAATATAGTCGCCACTGTATCAACTAATACCTCATATTTGATATTTTTCAGGAAATGTTATTTTTATTTGCCCAAAAGTACAGAGGGTGTCTGTATTTTTGTATTGGACACCTAGAAAGTGCTGGGCAGCCCGCCCAATCGAATAGTATGGGTGTCACTAATAGGCTGTAAGCCACCATGGTGTACCACACATATCTGTATTTATGGCACCCTTCTGTATCGCCTTATCTATATGCAATTGTAGTACCAGTGACCACCCCTTCATACATAGAAAACATGTGGGTGGTTGTCTTATCCATATTTTCGCATTTGTGCAATCTCCCCATGTATTATACTGCGTTTTTTCTGCATGCTGGTGTGAATAGGTATCAACTAAATGTGAAGTTTTTTATCATCTAATTGTTCCCCTAGTGGTGGGGTGTTTTGGTGTTTTTGATTAAATAATGTCCCATTTTTCTGTGATTTTTCTTCAGTTAGCTGTAGACGATGAAGAATAGCAAGAATACTAGCAAGAAATAACGCCACACTATAGTCTGTTTTAAGCTCTGCTGCAGCAGTCTTAGGCGAGGCAACACATCTTCGGCAGTGTGCCAGTGGGGCAGGAGTCTCCCTCCTCATCCACATGTAATCTCCTAGTGCTTCTCATCAGCAGCACGCACACCAGCTGCATTCATCAGTGTAGAACGGATGCTCACAGGTGATTTCCCTGGGTGACCTTCTGTCGCCCTCACAGGCTGCTGAATAACAGCTTTATCTGTCTCATACATATGCACACCTCACTTCAACAACAATTGTACTCATCTCCTCCTTTTCCTGAGCTTTTGTACTTTCCCTTCTCCTCTAACTCCAATAGAAGCAGTGACTCTGGCAATACTTACTACTTTAAAGGGGTTTTCCCACGATGCAATGTTGACGTGGGATCCTCCAAAATGGGTATTTAATCACTTTTCTAAATATATGTGATTACAAAAAGTGAAGCCTGTGAGAACTGCAGCATTGCTCAGTCCCCCTTAGTTACCCGAAAGTTTACATTAGACACAACCAGAGGAGCTGATCTGTTTGCACTTCTTATCTGATGACAGGGAACATGAAGGAGCTTTCAAGGGGCTGGGGAGAAATGTGCAGTGTATGAGTCTGTCTTCTGTTTAGAGAATCCACTGGTGTAGTGTTATTTTTTAAGTAAACTTTTGAGACGCTCCCTTCTTCCTCACTCTCTGCTCACCCCCTCCCTCTGACCCCTGCAGCGTTCATGACTCAGCATGATTTGTTTATATTCTCCCCTGAGCTGATAAGGAGGTAAGGAACTCACTTTGTGGCAAAACCCCTTTAACACCCCAACATATGTATCCAGAAAAAAGTTAAATTAGGTTAAAATGTTACAAAGTTATCACTAAACACTTGAACAATTAAAATCCATTGTTGTACATGTATGGGATGCTCTGGGAAAAGGAAATACACTGTTAGGGTCTAGTAAATTGCACCAAATATATTTTTGCCAGGTGCACAATTTTAAGAATTTTAACCAAAATTTTTGCCTTTTTCTCCCAACAAATTTAAACCTCAACCAAAGCCCCAACACAATTTAAAGCTTTTCTGTAGAAGGTTCCCCCCTTTGTCAAAGGTAGGAGATCATTATAGAACTTTGAGCTGACAAAAGTTATTCAGCAGGAAGCCTGTGGTTCTAAATTTTTCTTTCCCGGAGGAGGGAAAATTTTTATCGGCTTTTTTTTTTTATATAAAATTTTACCTCTGAAAACAACAAACTTATTTTAAAAAAAACTGTCAATCAGTGTCATCTGTTGGTGATAGTGAGCTATTTCCCTTTATTCCATCCTCCAAAAGGGGTTTTCTCATCTGGCTGTATCACAGAGTCTGCTCTTCACAGCCAGCTTCAGGCTGCCACTTTTGTTTCAGGCTGTGGTTACTACAACTTCAGACGAATTCTTTTCAGGTTTGGGGTGAGTACTACAACTTCAGGGCTGAAACTTCTGTTCAGGCTGTGGGAGTCTACGCTTCACTCCCACTTCCTTTTCAGGCGGGGTTTTAGTACTAAAGTTTCAGACTCCCACTTCCCTTCAGGCTGTGGTGGTTCTACATTTCGGCTCCCATTCCTTTAGGCTATGGGCATTTCTACAGCTTCAGGCACCACTTCCTGCTCAGGATGTGGGTGGTTCTACAGCAGTGCCTGACATTTCAGCCCGGTTTCTCTTGCTAATTCATAACCAATAAAGTTTTAGTTTTAATCATTTTTTTCTTCCTGATCAGTTTGTGGGTGTTTCTACAGCAGTGATTAGCATATCAGCATTCCTAGCTCTTCTACTAGCACTGACATGAGAGCAGGAGATGTTATCTATAAGTGCAGAGAGCTACAGAGCAAAAAGTAAACTAACAAAGGAGACTGATTACTTGTTTGAAATGATACCCTGTTCTCAAGCTGCTGGCAACTGACCTATGGGGACGTCATCCCTGCTGTTAGATAAGAGATTAGAAAGATAAGGGGAGAGCAGGCAGGTAACATAAAGAAACCAGCGTGCACTCAGAGCTGATAACATCTTATCTCCTTAATAACGCCAAAAAAATAAAGCAATAAATTTTGAAAAACTCTTCAATTATCAGTCCCTACATGTTGAAAGCTAAACTTTTTATGAGAAACCCTTTAATTCCGCATTTTAGGGAAAACCTCCACTCACTACCAGTGGGGAGGTGGGAAAACAAGACCCTCACCTGAACTCCCAGGGGAAAGAAGGAGATAGAAACAAGCAGGAAACATGTAGATGAAAGTGAAAAGAAAGAAACAGAATAAAGAGACAGATTAGGGAACTGTCCTGGGAGAGAGGAAGAAATAGAGACAAAGAGGAGGTCTGATAAGTTAGCCTAGGGAGCGTACCAAGGTATAACTAATAACTAGTGTTGGCCATCGACATCGGTCAATGGGTCATATCGACCCCCAAGACAAGAATTTTTGGGGGATGGTAGTTAGACGATACCATTAAAGTCATGGGAGACAACAACACCTTATTCTACATCCAAACAGGGGGTGGAGAAGCGGAATTAAAATCCACAACAGTCAAATGGATACGGACACTTAGGCAACACACTTGGTTATAAAAGCCACAGAAAAAAAAATCAAGACCATTCACTATCCCCGTTTTGTACCACAGCATGACCCTTAAACCGCTACCCCAAATTAAAAAGTCCAGAAGGCGATGATTTGAACCATCATTTTAAAGAACTGGACATTGAATATCCCGTCCGGAACCAAGACCCCAAACCTATGACCCCCCCCGATTAAAAGTGCCGGAAAAAGGAGTTTTTCAACCACCATTTTAGTTTCACTGGACATATACGTCCCCTGCCCGGTAGCCTTGCCCCTCCTATAGTGCGGACCAAATTTAGTTTCACTTGGGGAAATACTGGGGGTTAAAGCTCCCGTTACACCAGGTGCCCCCTATCTTGGCATTCTTTTTTTTTTTTTTTCTTTTATCAAAGGCTGGAGAAATTGTCCGTACTTTGTTCTTGTCCCTGCTCCATACTCCATGTCCTCTAATAACCTAAAATCGGTAAGTTTTCCTGTACCTCCCCTTTTACAATTTAGAGGGAATTTTTTACCAGTATTTTTTTACATGCAAGTTTTTTAGATTTTAATTTAGAAAACACATTTTTAAAATAGGGTGGAAACCCACCAGCTTTTTTTTTCTTTCTTTAATTTTATTAAAAAAGGGTTTTTTTCAATCGGGGTTGAAAGCTATGTTAAGGACTTGCAAAAACAAGTCATTTTTTAATATTTTGTCCATTAACATGTCCTACCTATTCCGTTTCTGACAGCACCACACCCTTGAGCCACTCTTTACAATTGGGAAGAACAAATGTCTGTTTGAACAACATTTTTTTATAATAGGGCCGTAGTATGCTGCATGTCACAGCAAAATCCCCCAAAAATTCAAAGCATGACCCTTACCACTTTGGACAATTGGAAGAACAAAAGTCTGTTTGAAACAACATTTTTTTATAAAAAGGACCGTAGTATAGCTGCATGTCACAGCAAAATGCCCCAAAAATTCAAAACATACCCTTTAGCCACTTTGGACAATTGTGAAGAAAAAATTTGTTAAACAACTTTTTTTAAAATAGGACCTGTAGTATAGGTGCATGTCACAGCAAAAAAACCCCCAAATTCAAAGCATGACCCTTGAGCCACTTTGGCAATTGTGAAGAAAAATTTCTGTTAAAACAACATTTTTTTATAAAGGACCTGTATTATTGCTGCTTTTCAAAGCAGCATGACCCAAAAAAATTTTAAAAAAAAGACTTTTCACCCACTTTTTAAAAATTTTGAGGGAGAAATGCCACTTAGAACCACATTTCTGTTCCAAAGGACCATGATTATTGCTGCCCAAGCAACAGCCCCCCAAAAAAATTTTTAAAATATGACTTCTCCCCCACTATTAAAAATTTGAGGGAAAATTTTCCATTAAAACCCACATTTCTTTTCCCAAAAGGGGCCCAAAATTATGTGCATCTCACGAACAGACCTAAAAACCCATTGAAAATGCAAAAAATTTTAAACAAAAAGTGAGAAAATGGAATACGGTTTGGTCATGAACCTTGCTGTCTTTTTACAGTCTCCTCACAGCAAAACCAGCAAATGAACTTTGGGAAAAAAAAAAAAAATTGCAGTAAGAAATTTCTTTTAAAAAAAAGTTTTCAAGGGGACCTTTTTCGTTGAAGAGGAATTGAAGTAACGGGCAATAATCGGTGACCTCGCAATTGGGGCCAAAACATCATCAGGACCATGCCTGATTCATCTTGATGAAAGTCAAACGATCCACATTATCTGGGAAAGCCGGATGCTTGCTGTAATACTCCTTCAGCTGGCTAAAGGTCCGCTCAGAATGACCTGGCTATGGGCAGGACAACACCTTAGGGCTTTGGGGGCCCAGCTTGGGCCTTCGCCATTTTGGATACCCAAATCTTTTGGGGTCCCAACACATAAAAAAAACTTTGGTTTTTGAGACGCAGATAGTCGTGCCCCATATCTTAAGCGGTCTCTTGGTGTATGGGGCCCTGCATTGCATGCGTTGGTGAGGTGGAATAAAGATTGCAGGGGCCCATTGGGCTACCCACATTGCCTCTGCTCCGCTGCTGCCGCAAAGCCTACTTTGGCACTCTCTGCCCGTCACGTCGCTGATGTTTTTCCACCGGACATTTGAAGAAATTGGAAACAGACGCAACAGATGTCTCCCGTTGACAATCACAAGGTCTCCCCCTTTCCTGCATTTTACTCTCTATTTTGGGGGGTGGAAGGAAAAGGGTGATTTTTGTTTTGTACCGGGGATCCGGGGGATGGGCCCCCCAGTAACTGTTTTCTTTTGAAGCCTTAATGCGGGCATGTTGGGAGGAAATGGAGCACCAAGCATATGTGAAATGGGCCCTTGATTTCCCAAAACCTTGGGTCGAGGGGCATAGCAAACGATCTTCCTCAATTTCCTCCTCCGCCTCAAATTCACGCCAAACCCCTTTCCAAGGCAGGACGTTGGGGAATGTCGGTGTCTAGGGAAACCTCCTCCTCCTCCTCTGCCTCCGGGGACAGCTTCCACACCCTGATTTCCTGAGATGATCCCCTGAGATATGCGCACCTTTCACTCCCCTTTACCCCGAACCACTGCCTAAAAAGACCGATGAAATTGTGAAACTGCGGGGCCTTTTGGATTTGACGGGGAAAAGGCTCCGTGTCCCATCGTTCCATCTCCTCCCCCTCGCTTCGGGACCTGTTGTTTCAGAGTGTCCAACATCGTTCCAGAACAAGATCACCACAACGCTATGCGACAAGGGCATTTGGGCCGCATGACCATTTTGGTGGCTTCTTAAAACTGGCAAGGTTGGTGCAGAGCTCTTCCCTGCCTCCACTCTGGTGGCTCAATCTCCCGAGGTCGCACCCGCTGCTTGTCAGCCTAATGTGTCACTTACGTTACTGCGTAATGGCATTGCGCTGTTGCCACAATCGCTGGAGCATGTGGAGGGATGGACTTATCCAGCGTGTTGCCAATGTACAACAATGGAGACTTGTTGACGGGGGAGGCCGAGCTGACGCTGCAACGCCAGCCAGCGGACGAAAGCAGGGTGGCGAACGGCGGAAGTGTGAAATTGACTTCGTGCCTTCCTCAGCAGGGCAGTCCATGACCTGGGTAGCTCTTTAGAAATTTTCTGGATGACAAGGATCATGACATGTGCCAGGCAAGGGATGTGCTCTAGACTACCGATCCTTAAGGCACGGCCAGCAGGATTTCGCCCGCGTTATCACGCCACACCACCTTGCCTGGCACAGGATCTTGGCACCCGCCAGTGCTCTGTTCTCGTTGTGGATGGAGCACCGTCCTGACCTGTGTGGGGGGACGGTCTCCAAGAACAGATTAAATTTTCAACACGGCTATGGTTTCTTTGGGTCACGTGATGCCACCAGAGACCTTGGGAGGAAGAACCCTCGCACCATCCCCTAGCGGTTTTGAAGAGCTGCGTCGTATTGCGCCGAGTCTGAGAGCCACCCATCATCCCCCAGAGACATCCACCCAGCTCACCCAGTGAGCTGTCACAGAGATATAGTGAGACTTTGGCCGTAGCTTACTTAGTCCATGTGTTGGTGGCAGATGGACTTTTCCGGCCACAGATGCAGACAACGCGCTTGAAGATTTTTTTTGGATGACACGTGGTGGACAGGGCAGGGACGGTTTTTCTGGCAAAGAGAAATGCTTGCTCGGCATATGGTATTGGGGGCAGGCAAGGGCCGTCGGTGGAACCCATCTGTGTCACCAGTCGGAAGGAAAGGGCAACATTTCAAGGCCAAAGCCTGGGCAATGCCGACATTCAGGCTTTTGCTTTGGGGATGGTTTGGGGTTTTTAAAAAGTGTTCTCTTTGCCTACCCAAACCTGGAAGAGAGGAAGGCTGGCTGCTAGACTGGCCGCTCGTACGGCGTGCAGGTCGTCAAACTGGCGGAAGGAAAAGGAGTTTAGGGGGCATGGGTCTCTGGTGGTGTTGCGTGGTACTCGGGCGACGGTGGAGGCTGAAGCGGAGGCTGATCCCCTGATCATGACTCTGAGAGAGACATGGGCAGCTGAAAGTGGAACACTTGGTGGTGGCGGAGGAGGAGGGAGGCTGAGACAGAGGGTGTGTCTTGTGACAAGTGGTTGGAGGCCCGGCAGTCGGTTGGCCTTTTTGGCCAGGAGTGTTGCTCCATTTCAACTCATTGCATATCGCTGATGTGACTTGACATGGTTGGTGGTGGTTAGCACATAAGGTTCTTCGCCTCTACTTATTGGTTTACGCATTGGCGGCATATGACATCGCTGGGAGAATCAGAGGCTTGCTCAAAGAAAGAGCCCAGGCTTGAGAGGTACTGGACCTTTTTGACGTGGAATAAGTGAGGAGCGGGGTTTGCGCTGACCGTGGCTGGCGCGAATCATTATCAGCAGGACTTCTGCGACCGCCTCTCCCTTTTTAAGCGGGGGACCCGTTACTGACACTACCCCATCGTCTTCCTCCTCGTCGTGGCATAAAGCGCTCGCAAGACAAATTCTGCTGAAAAAGACCACGTTGGATACGCATGTCGTCATAATCAACACAGGTGACTTGGTCTGTCCTGACATTCTTGCATCCAGGAGCTGCGGGCTACAAGAAAGAGGGGACGGCAAAAAAACAAAAAAGCGTTGCCGACGCCTGGAATTTTTTGACGATTGACGGATTCCTTCTCTTTCCTCTGATGGCATCAGTATACTGGGAGCGTCAGTGCAGAGAAATTAATCCTCCTTTGGCCTCTTGAGCTTTTTAACATGCCTTCTGACCCAACCGCACTTTTGTCATCTAAGATGTCTTCAGATAAATGGGATTATCCCATCAGTGGTGGGTTCACAGAAGTTGACATTTGGGCTGTTCATGTTGACGGATGCTGATGATGCTGATTGACATTATTTGTGGCAAGGTGTCTGGGAGTCGAGGAGGTAAGACTGCTGATGCAGGTTGATTAACAAGCAGGACTAGCGTTGGCGTGCTTGGTTTTCGTTTCTGGATTCTACTGGGCCACTGTCCCTGCGTTTGACAGGCCTGGACGGTCCTGCAACGACGATTCCGATGGCACATGCGTGTTGTCGCCAGCAATGGAAGAAGACTTACTCTTTTACCCTACTCCATTTCCTACCCCCCTCTTTGCCGCTTTCCACCTGCTTTTTGTCCATTTCAGAAATATAAAAATTTTAGAAGGATAAAATTTTTGGGAAATCTTTTTTAAAAAAAGACGGCAAATCACAGCTTTTCTCAAATCCCTAAATCAAAAAAAATTGTGTATTCACATTTAACTGCAAAGTGATTATCAACAAACGGCCCCCCCAAAATTAAAAAAAAGTATCTGAAAAATATTCGGATAATACAAGGTATTTTTGGCAACCCTTTTAATTCACCCGTGGTGACTACAAATTGCTGTTTACTTTAAGTTTCAAGGTGCCCCCAAGAAAAAAGCGTAGTGCGGGCCAAGTAAAAAAAAAACGTATCTGTAATTATTGGGTAAAAAAGGTATTTTTTGGACAAAAAATTCACCTGTGGTAACTACACATTGCGGTTCAATTTTTAATGCAAGGTTTTGGTCTATCAACAAATTGGGTGGGGAAAAAGTCAAAAAAAAACCCTTCGTAAGATTGGATAATAAAAGGTATTTTTGGGACCTTTAATTCACCGTGGGGACTAAAAAATTGCTGGATTCTAATTTTAACTGCAAGGTGGATATATCAACAAAGGGGAATGGGGAAAAAATTTTAAAAGAACACCTACTGAAATGTAACTGTAATAAAAGGGGAGTTTTCATCTAAAAAAGAGACTCAGTTACTAGAAAAGATGTGTACCTAATATAATTCAGCTGTCCAATACCCGAAAAATTTCAAAAAAATGTTAATAATAAAGTATTTGGGGATGCAATTCACATAATTTGGGAACTATATCTATTCTTTAAAAAGCTTGTCTGTGTTGCCCGCGGGGGGCGCCCCCCCCATCTCCCCCCCGTGCTTTAGCGGTAGATGCTCCTTTAAAATTCTCTACCTAACTACATAAAATTTTTCAATTTTTAATCTAACTAAGTTGTAAAGATCACAGCTAACAGTAGAGCTTTCTCTGTGAAGAAATAGAATAATTTTGCTGAGCTGTTTGGACACAGGCAGAGCGCACGTCCTACTGCTATGAGACGCTGAGAGACACTGAGGCTGAACAGGAAGGGCTGTTCTATATAAAACGAGGTCATGTGATTTTTCCAGCCAATCGCAACCATACACATCCGAGTCATGACGTCACACACACATCTCACCCTGCTCTATTCTGTAAGCTGATTTGCTGGCCGCCAAAATGACAGGAAGCGCCGAAAAAGGCGCGATCTCAGGGGCGTTGCTAGGGTCCTAAAACATCCGGGGCTCGGGCGCTTTGTGTTTTTCTGGGTAGGGCTGGGTTCACACGACATTTTTCACGCCTCTTTGTGAACTGTGGATGTTTTTTTACAGGAAAAACTTGTTTTCCCTGTCACATAATTTTCTGCACACCCCACACAGATCCCGTCCATCTCCTCAGCAGTCACTGTACAGTAAAAATCACCAATGACAAATTTATTTTTTTCAGAACTTTTTCACCTTCATATGACAATACCCCTAAACAGTCACCAAAACATACACCGATACATGGAGCAAATCTACCAGACAAGTGATTGTTACTAAACCTCCTAAAAAACCCAAAGACACAAAACTATTACTACATAAGGATCAAATAATCTGCCAGACCCCACTGTGACTATCGCTGTACACAGGCTCTGATTACATGTACCACGCCATACAGGGGACCAGATAGTGGTAGATTACTAGTTGTATTTTAGGCTCTGCAGACATATAAGTGATTACACTGCAGTTCATTTAGGACTCACAGGAGACGTCTTTTCGATCAGCGTCGTTCCCCTTCCCTCTTTCTCCATCCGGTTCACACTTCAGCTGATTGCTCCCCGGCCAATATCGTCCCTGAGGATTTGGCAAAATATTTAGAAACCTAATTTCCAGCAACTCCTTAATTATAGGTTTTAAATCCCCTCAGTTTTGGTTATTGGGGCCCAAGCTTTATGGGGGGCCCCAGGGGTATATGGGGCCACAGGCGGATATAGGGGCCAGGGGTTTTGGGGCACTGGGAGTATTGGGGCCACAGGCAGTATATGGGGGGGCCCGAGGCAGTTTATGGGGTCCAAAAAGGGTTTAGGGGGCCTGGGCAGAATATAGGGGAAAGGGGGGCAGGTTTTTGGGGGGCCCCAGGCAGATATGGGGGCACAGGCAGGGTATGGGGGCCACAGGCAGTATATGGGGTGGCACAGTCCCGGCATTATAGGGCACAGGCAGGATATGGGGGCCACAGGAGGATATGGGGGCCACAGGCAGGGATATGGGGGCCAAAAGGCAGTATATGGGGGGCACAGGGGAGATATGGGGGGAACAGGGCAGGCATTATAGGGGCCCCAGGCAGTATATGGGGGCAAGGCAGGGATATGGGGCCACAGGCTGTTTATTGGGGCCACAGGCAGGCTTTTTGGGGCCTCAGGCAGTTTATGGGGGCCACAGGCAGGGATATGGGGGCCACAGGCAGTTAATATGGGGGCCACAGGCAGGGTATGGGGGCCAACAGGCAGGCATTATAGGGGCACAGGCCGGTTTTGGGGGGCCCAGGCAGGGATATGGGGGCCACAGGCAGTAATATGGGGCCCGGAGGGTTTGGGGGCCACAGGCAGGGATATGGGGGCCACAGGCAGGCATTATAGGGGCACAGGCAGTATTTTGGGGGCCCCCAAAGGGAGGGATATGGGGGGCCCCAGGCAGTAATTTTGGGGGCCACAGGTAGGGATTGGGGGCCACAGGCAGGGATTATAGGGGCACAGGCAGTATATGGGGGCCACAGGCAGGGATATGGGGGCCACAGGCAGGCATTATAGGGGCACAGGCAGTATATGGGGGCACTGAGGCAGGTAAACGCTTTAAAAATAACAACATTCATACTCACCTTAACTCCCCGGCGAGCGCGCTCCGTCCTCTTCAGCCCGGCTCCTCCGGCAGCTCCTCGGGCGCACGGCCTATGACGCCCTGTGCGCCGAAGAGGGCAGCGTCGCGATGACTTTACATCATCGCGACGCTGCCGGCTGAGGCGCACGGGGCCGTGGCGGGTCCTCAGCGCTGTGAGGACCGGCGGCCCCGCAGTGTCGGACCCAGAGCCGGTCCGACACTGGGCTGCGGAGCAGGGAAGCGCTCGCTCTTCTGCTCCACCCGAAGCCCGCAGCTGCATGTGCGTCCCGCGGAAGCACATGCAGCTGAAGGGCCTCGGTGCTCCAAGCCACGGGGGAAGCGGCCTGGAGCCCGGGAGACTCGGGGCACAGGGAGTTTTATTCGGGGCCCAAGCCCTGAATAAAATAGCCTAGCGACGCCCCTGCGCGATCTTAATAGATGATGCAAAGATTTTAACCTAAATTATCGCATGATCTAAAAATTTCGATCAACATAAAAACTGTGCCGATTTCAACTTTGTCAATAATAATCGCTCAACACTACTAATAACACTTAGGCATGACCACTACCCTGAAGGCTGGCATGTAAAGACTAAGGGCTAGAGAAACAAAGACAAGGAATTACCATAGGAGCCATTGTAATTGGCAAGAGAAATGTGATGAAACTTAAGTGCATGGTCTATCTGTGAAATGAACTGAAGTTGGGATGTGTACCCTGCTCATTTCTGCAGTGAATAAATCCTTCAAGATCCTAAGCTGAGAGTCCCTGTGTTTCCTTCTACACTGGTGCACCACACCTCCCAGCAATTCCACACCAGTAGGTCTGACATCCACACACATGCTACCCAGGTAATACCTGCTTGCCTGACATCTGCCCTCATCCTCCTTCTTCACCTGCACGCGCCCATTACATTCCTTTAAAAAATATGCCTTACGAATTAAAGATTGAATTGCAGATTGTAAGCCCTCCTTGTAGATTGTAAGCCCTCATGGGCAGGCCCGGACTGCCCATAGGGCAAACCGGGCATTTGCCCGGAGGGCCGCTGGGTTCCGGGCCGCAGGGCCGATTTGGAGCGGCCGCCGAAGGGACCAGTGTTCCCCCCCGGCGGGTCCCGAGTGCCGGCACATGGACAGGTGCCGCAACGGTCACATATGCGACCGGACCCCTGTTTCAGGGGCCAACAGGCCCCACTCGCCACATGGCTGCATGGCCGGGTCACAGACCCAGCCATGCATCCATCACGGCCGCCGCCTGCACCGCACGGTGCAAGCAGCGGTCGAGGCTGAACAGCTGGGATCTTCTGATCCCGTCTGTTCAGCTCACAGGAGGCCGCGGGGCAGGCGTGCGATGTGATGACGTCATCGCGCGCCTACTCCGCGGCCCGCACACTGCTGCTAGAGGCTTCCGGACAAGGAGAGAAGAGGAAGCAGAAGCAGAGACTTCAGGTAAGTATTATTATTTATTTTATTTTTTTAAACTACCTACTGTACTGGCCCTGCCTGCCTGCCTAGCTATATATACTAGCCCTGCCTATAAGGGCCCTGCCTGCCTAGCTGTATATACTAGCCCTGCCTATAAGGGCCCTGCCTGCCACTAAATATACTACCCGGCCAAAAAGGGGCCCCTCCGGGCCTGCCTAAAAAATATATAATAGCCCTGCCTATAAGGGCACGTTTAAACTAGCAATATATACTACCCCTCCCTGCCTAGCTATATATACTAGCCCTGCCTAAAGGGGCCCCTGCCTGCCTAGTAAAAATTTTACAACCCCTGCCTAAAAGGGCCCCAAACCCCTCCCAACCTATATACACTAGCCCTCCCTTTCCTACCAATATACACTAACCCTGCCTAAGGGGGCCCCTTGCCTCCTAGCAATATCCCTACCCTTCCTGTAAGGGCCCTGCTTCCCTAGTTTAAATATAAACAACCCTGCCAAAAAGGGGCCCCTGCCTCCCTACTATAACACTAGCCCTGCCTATAAGGGCCCGGCCGCCTACTTTTATAAACTGCCCTGCCTATAAGGGCCCTGACTGCCTAGCTATATATACTACCCTCCCTAAAAGGGGCCCTGCCTCCCTTTCCTATATAAAACTACCCCAGCCTAAAAAAGGGCCCCCTCCCTTTCCCTAGCAAATATATACTAGCCCTGCCTAAAAGGGGCCCCCTGCCGCCTAGCTATATATACTACCCCTTTCCTAAAAAGGCCCTGCCTGCCAGCTATTACTAGCCCTGCCTTTTAAGTGGCCCTCCCCCCCTAGCAAAATCCTAGCCCGCCAAAAGGGGTTTTCCTGCCTGCCAATATAAACAAGCCGGGCCTTTCCTGCCTGCCAAAAAAGGGGCCCTGGCTGCCACTATAATTACCCCTGCCTATAAGTGGCCCTGCCTCCTTTAATAAATACTACCCTGCCTGCCTTTAAGTGGCCCTGCCTATTTATATACTACCCTGCCGCCTAGCTAAAAAACACCCTTGCCTGCCTATAAGGGGCCCCCGGGCCTCCTAGCTAAATACGGCCCTGCATATAAGTGGCCCTCCCTGCCTAAAAACGGCCCGCCTCCAAAAATACTGGCCCTGCCTTCCCAAATAACAATTCCTGCCTCCTATATATTTAGTCCTGTTTGGCTATATACGGGCCCTGCCAGCCTAATATACATCCGGGGCCCAGCCTATAACGGCCCTGCCGCCTATTACTCCCCCCAAACCTGCTACATCCCGGGGCCCTACCGGTTTTAATTACTGGCCCTACCTGGTAATTACGGGGGCCCCCCCCGACCTGGCAATTTAAACGGGGCTGCCTATCTACCGGGGCTAACTACAGGGTAGGCCTTTCCCCCTGCCAAATTAATGGAGGAAACCCTTTTACCAACCTAATGGGGTCTACCTATTTAAAAGTCACTTATCTGACTTTAAATTTTAATTTTCAAATTTTTTAGTGTCTAACATGCGCTTTTTGGGGGTACAATGACAAATTTTTTACTGTGTGGGCCCCAAAGGGGGGCACAATTACTTTTTGGGGCTCTATGGATGGGAGTTGTACAGTTTTTGGGAATTGAAAGGAAAGTGCGGGAAAAGAGATGAGCTAAGATGTATTTTTTGGAAAATTTCTACGGGTTTTTTAAAAGGTAGTGACCGGGAAAGAAAAAATTTGCATGTTTAAATTTGGACAAAGAAAGAAATGGAAGGGAACGACTCATCAGGGAAGACATCATGGAGGTTTGGGACGGGAAGGCGAAGAAAAGGAGAAGAAACAACCCCCAATCAGAGATGACGTTCCTGTGAGTCCCTGCTGCCCGGGGGAAATTTTACTTCATGTTGAATCGGGTGCTGTATTCATGTAAAGGGGTAAACCTGAAACGTAAACTGATTGGGGGGGTTTTTGGGGTTTTGTGCTTGTTTTTGGGGGGTTTTTTTCACAGGGAGGGGTTTTTTTTGGTGCATTTTTTATTTTTTTTTTTGGCAGAAATGCCCAAAGCTTTAAACCGGCTCTGCCTTTCTGCACAAAAACGTTTTTCAAAAAAAACATCAAAAATCTCTGTGGGGAAGAAATCCTTATAGTTAGTTTTTTTAGAAAGTGGCGGGGTTTGCAGAAAAAGGGGGAAATTTTTAAGCGGAAAATTGTAATGTGGGCGGGGGGGGGGCCCCTTTTTCCCAGGGCTAAATTTTTTTTCCCCAGCCCCGGCCCTGCTCTTTGGAAAGGGCCCTCTCTCCTCTGAACCATTTGTTAGCTTTTTTTACGTCCCCCCTTGTACTTGTTTTGACCTATTTAAAGTATGAAACCCCCCCCTCGAATGTAAAACCCCTTTTGGAACAAAGGGGCCGCCAAAATAAAAAATAATAATAAAAAGGGGGTTGTCCACCAAAAACTTTTTAAAACTGACCAAAACCAGTTTTGATCATGCATCCTGTCTCTTCCTGGTCATGCTTTGAAAATGGGCTGAAACATTTACTAATATACCACTCGGGGTTCACAGCGCTAGCACTTTACATGGGGAGCAGTAAAACATTAAACGTAAGTGCAGAGAGCAACCCGAACTCAAAAGGGAAAAAAACAATGGAGACAAAAAAAAATTGCTTTAAAAAAAACACATTGTTTTTCCCCTTTTTAACAGCCCCACCAAATTTTCCCCTCCCTGCTCTCAGATCAGACACAGCGGAGAGAAGGGGAGAGCAGCACGGTCACCTAGAGAAACAAATTTTGCACTCAGAGCTATAAAAATTTTAAACCCTTTTCCCCCTCAACAAAGCCAAAAAAAAAAAGCAAAAACTGTTAGGGCTAAGCTGTTTCCAGGGGCTGCAACCGGGTGCCAAAAAGCTGATTGGGGCTCCCCCCCTGATACATTGCTGCTAACCGCTCGTGATTGGGCAGATGCCCCCGGGCCCCTCCTGACAGGGGGGGGAGTGCCCACCAATGGAGGGCCCGGTGGGGCCCCTCCATCACTGCATGGGGCGGTAAACCAGGAATCCCCCTTTTAAAATCCCCCCGAAAGTTTTACTACTTCCCCCTGTATATTCCCCTTTTCTACCCCCTTTTTTCTTGTTCTTTTTTTTGTTGTTTTGCTAACCCGGGATCCTGACCCCGGCCTGACTCCCACTTTTCCCTGATTTTGTGCTTTGCTTTCCGTTTGGGTTTTTTACCCCCGGGTTGTTTTTTCGTTTATTCCCCCTGGGTTTTTAATTTTTGGCTTTGGGGGTTTCCCATTTGATATTGACCCGGGCTGTTTGCCCCCATTCATGCTTTTTCACGGCCCCCACCCCTTTTGAGCGCAGGACTGTGCCCAGTTTTCCGGCTTCCGCCAAGGGGGGTACGACAAGTGGCAGGGGCAGTGGGGGGGTTCCATTTGGGCCCAATGCAAACCCCCCCCTTGACGGACATTATTACAGGCCGGAAAACTGCTATACCCCCACATGGCCCCCAAGACAGGGTCTGGGGAAGGGAGATTCAGGGGGAAAACCCCGCTAGCCCGGACGGGGGCTGAGGGTAGAACAACAGGTGGGTAAACCCCAAATCAGAGGGTTCCCCGCATTACCTTCCCCCCCGGGAACCCCCAACCGTTTCCTGACAGGTTTGCAGGTAACAGGAGGGCCTTTTTGGCCATTTAGAGAGGGATGTTTCCTGTATTTTAGGGTCCGCCCACTTTCCTCAGGGAAAAAGGAAAAAAAGGGTGGGAAATTTTTAAATTTTTTAAATGCAGGGTCCCCCCCCGGGTTTGGGGATTTTTTTTTGTTACCGTAGAATCACCTGGAAAAATGTCTTCTGTGGACAGGTTTTTTGGGGCCGGGTTTTTGGGGGAACTTTTTAATGAACCCCGCAAGGAAGGGGGGGCTGAGGGTCAGCTGACCACCTTGAAAAGGGAGGGTGAAAGACTGTGGGGATTTTGCTCCGAAATTTTGTCGCGGTGCTTCCGTCTGGGGGAACGACGCACTCTCAAAAAGGGGCCCGTTTAAAATTAGGGTTGCTGACCAATTTAAGGATTTTCTTTGGGGGCTTACCCCATCCCTGGTACTTTAGATGAGGCCATGGCAGGGCCGTTCTTTTGGACAGACGTTTTAGGGGGAGAAAGGCAGGAAAAGGGGTTTCCCCAAACCGGGGGTCCCCCCCCACTATGGGCCCCCCCTAAAAACCCTTGGTTTTACCCCCACGTAAACCCCGAGGAGCCCATGGGAATATGGGGTTTTTTTTGTCCCCTTTTCGGCGTGACCCCTGGGTTACCGGGGGCCCCAACCCGGGGGTTTGCTTTTTACTGTGGAAAGATGGGCACGAATTCCCGGGAAAAGCTCCCAAACCCGGGAAAACCAAAGGGCGGAAAAACCCAACCCAAAGGGGGTTTAGCAGGAGGGTCACCTAGGGGACAGGTAATTTTCCCATTGTAACCCAATAAAATTGGGTGCACCAAATTAAGCTTTTATACTTTTCCTGTCCGGGTTCTTTGGGATGCGTTTGTGGGGTTCTTGGGTCATTTTTCTAATTTTTTGATGCGGGCTTTCGCCAAACATCTTTGGGGCCCACCCGTAGACCGCTAACTGACTCGCGTCGGGGAGTGGCTATTGACCCCCCTCCACTAGCCGGCGCAAAAACCAATATTGAAACCCCCCGAGCGGAGATGGTGGGTGGATTTTCCCAAAAAAATAAAAAAAAAGTTATTCTATTCGTCATGGAGGGGGGCCCCTTTATGTGGTTTTTTGGGGCTTCCCTGGCTTCAAAACTAATCCAGTTTTTTGACTGGAATTCCCGGGGGAAAATTTGTCCCGGGGGGGACAACGGGTGGGTTACAAAGTCTCCTTACCATGCTGGGCAATACTGAAGTGCAGGGTGAAGCTCTATCTGGAAACGGGGGTTCCATTTTTGGGGCTATGCTGCATCTTGTGAATTTGTTCTTTGGGCTAAGGGTTTCCCCGAACTCATCCCCTGGGGAACTATGCCCTCCACCTGTACCTGAACGCCGTATGTTTGGTTTTAGGGGGTGTTGGGTTAACCCCCCGGGGCTTATCGGGTTTTAAATTACCCTCTTCTCTCTTTATACATAACATGCCCGTTTTGTGGGACTTCGTAAGAGGGGAATTTTACCTGTGACCCCCCCTAGGGCCCCCCTTCTCCAGTTCGCATAGAGGGGGAGTTAGAACCCAGACCAGGGGAAAGGGTTTCCCGTGGGGGCCCCCCCTAAAAGGGGGGGTACCCGTCAGAGCTAAGCTGTGCTCAGGAATGCAACAGGCTGCAAACTGATTTGGGCCTTTCCCTCCCGATAACTTTTTTCCCACACTCTGTAGTGACAGAATTTCCCGCCACTCTGACAGGGGGCGATTTCACCAGCCAATGGGAGGACCCGGTGGCCGCTCCCAAACAGCTGGGAGGGGCGGTTTTCCCCGGAATCCCCCTTTAAACTCCCTGAAAGCTTACTGCGGGGCCTGTGGGTATTCCTGGCTACCTTGGTTTTTGATTTTTTTGTTTTTTTGTTTTTGCTAACCCGTAACCTGACCTCGGCTTGTTCTCCTGATTCCCGCTTTTCTCCTGATTTTTTTGCTTTTTCTTCCGTTTGGCTTTTTTAAACCCCGGGTTGTTTCCCATTATTCCTCTGTTCTGAATTTTTTGCTTTTTTGGGGTTCCTATTTGAAAAATTTTACCTGGACTGTTTGCAAAATTCTTTTTTTCCCCAGGCCCCAGCACTTTTGCAAGCAGGGACTGTCCCCCCAGTTTCCGCTGCCGCTAGGGGAAGGCACTTTTTTAGGGGAAAAGGGGGAGTGGGCTTTGGGTTTCCCGTTTAGGGCTCAAATGGCCTCTCCTGACGTGACAACGCCTTTGAAAAAACTCTCATTTACAGTTTTCCCAAATGTTTAAAAACTCAACTTGTTTTGAGAACCCAAAACCTTTAATTTTGATGATTTAAACCCAAAAACCGGGTTTTTGGGTTGGGCCGGGGGGAAAAAAAATTTTTGCCCGGGGAAACCAAAACTAAACCAGTGCTTGGGGCGAAGAAGTCTTTACAATGCTTTGGAAAAAAAAAACACACACATAATTTGTATGTTTTGAAAAATAACCCCTATTGCCATCCGTATGCTCACATGAAGCAAATGGCATCTAGAATGAGAGCAGCTGGCCGTGTTCTAAGCAAGGACTAAAAATAAGCACATTTGATAGAATGACATAACAGGAGGGTTTTTCCCCTATTTAGGGCCCTCATTGAAGAATTTTAAAAAAGGGCCCTTCTTTTTCCTTTTTTAACCCCCCTTTGATCTTCCCCTTTAATGTACCAAGAAGCAAACCATTCCTGAATCTTTGTCGGCATCCCAAATTTTCTTTTTCCTTCTCCTTTTAGCAGATGGGGAAAAAACCCTTTTCATGCCTAACTCTGAGTGAACAGTCACAAAGGCATCATAACATTGGGGCCCTTTTTATGTCTATTGCACAGTGGGCCCGGAAAAAAGAAAACCCCTTATTTTCTGTAGCGATAGCAAAACCCAAACATCCAAACTATTTTCATGTTCACATGGCTTATTTTGGACGAGGTTTTGGACGAGGTTTTCGGGCGTTTCCCCTCCCCAAAAAACCTCGCCCAAAACGTTTCCAAAAAATGCCCTCATTCTTTTAATTGTTTCCCTATGTAAAACCTGTTGTATTTTCACACCACGGGTTTTTCCCCACGCTTCTTTTAAAGCAAGAAAAAAAAGTGTCTGTAAAATTCTTGAAGCTTTTTGTGGGGCGCGGTTTAGGCGCGTTTTTGTGTGGTTTTTTGGTGCGGTTTTTTGGGCGCTTTTTTCCGTGGTTTTGTCCTAGCTATTCATTTTAGGGTGAAAACCTCGTCGAAAACCTATCCAAAACCTCGCCAAAACGCCTCTTGGCCCTGTTCCCCAACAGGGATTTGCCCCGGGTTTGGCCACGGGTTTTGACGGGGTTTCCGCACCCAAAATTTCACCCCTATTTATTAACATTTTTTCCCTAAGGGGAAACCGGTTAATACAAAAACGCCGCGGGTTTGGCCGCAGCTTGGGGGCCCCGGGGCCAAACCCGCAGTGGGGAGAACTCCCTTCAATTTTTGCTATTAATTTTTGCATGGGGAAAAACCTCGGCGCAAGCCGCGCCCCAAACCAGGCCCCACCCGCGCCGAAACCACGCCCAGCGCCCGCGCCGCAAACCCGCGTCGGCTCGACGATTTCCTGGCCGCGGCGAAACCCGCGTCCAGAACCGCTGTGTAAACGGGGCCTAAAACCTCTTCTGAAGAAGCGGTTCAGGGGGGTTTTGATGGGGTTTTGGGCAGGGAACCTCAAAAAAACCTTGTCCAAATAACCATTTTTAAATATGCCCTTAGGGAAGGACACCTGCATTTCCCACTCCCCCCATATTAACTTTTTCCCAAGAATTGATGTACATGTATGTCATGATGTCAAGGAGGGGCCGACCACCCTAGATGCCACAGTCAATAATATTGTTGCACTTTAGATTCAGGTTGATGTCCAATTTGACCCATATCCAAGTGATTCAATTTGGGTCACTAAGAATCAAATCAACCCTGGCTCGGAATAGCCTTAATGGGAGCAGAGGAAATCCTTGTGGCCCCCGGGCCAAGGGGGGGACGAAATAACAACACAGAACCAATTTGACATAAATGGATTGGAAAACCACTTGGTACTAAGACTAAGATTTAGCACAAATCAAGTTCAGTCACAGCATAAACATGGATCCTAATATGAAAATATAGCTTTTATTCAATACCAATAAAATGACCAGCAGGAAAGAACGAACAAAACATTCCCCCAAGTAAACCCTAACAAAATTGGACCCTACCTGAAGTAGGGCTATCACCCTGAAAAGGGCGGCCCCACACTGGAACCTCCTACCCAAACCCTAAAAATTACTAGAAGAAAATCCTGGGGACCACAAAATACATAAGGGGTGGCAGTGTTATGGAATGTATTAGGCAAAATGTCTATTTCACCCACAAGACAGCGCCTGTTGCCAACAAAACCATGAGGGGCCCCTGTCTTACTTTTTTCTTCCTCAAAAAAAGGGGGGCTTGGGTTATTCAAAAATGAAAAAGAGCCAATCAAGAGGGGGAGAACTCACATGTTTTTTTGGAATGTTTTTTACGCCCAACTATAAAAACTTGTGTTTTTGTAAAAAAGCAGAGAACTCATTAAAACTGCAAATTCAGCCTGTTTTTCTTGCTTTTGGACGGATTCAATAACTATTTGACCCCCCACAGGGCTCGAGCCCCTTTGCGGTTCCATCTACAACAGCAGGCAAACACCATTAGGACTTATGAACTCTTGGTATATAAATGCAACAAATACTAATAGCAACAGAGTAGACAAAAAGATACTCAGACTAGACAAAAAGATACTCCTTGGCTCCTTGGTTTATATCTATACTACTACAGTAGACAAAAAGATACTCCAAAAAGTGTCTATAAAAATAGAAGCATTTAATGCAGATATAAACTTATTCATTGACAGATGCAATGGTAAAGAATACAGTGCACCATTCACCATGCAACACAAATACAAATTCTTGTACTTCAAAAAAAAAAAATGACCCTCATTGGCCCTTTTAATCTTTCTTGATAGAGAGAGGATGCTGACACTGGATAACACACAAAAGGAATAAACTATTCCGGAGATAAATTCAGGGCGCGTCCACACGGCACAGGACAAATACCGGCCAGTTTGCCGGCCGGTATTTGTCCTGTTTTGCGCCCATCCGCACGGCCGCGGGGGGGATGGCTTTTCTCCGGGATGAGCGGAGAACAGCCCTCCCCCCTCCCATTGAGCAGCACATCTTCCGTCCGGAAACCGGACAGAAGATTGTGCATGTTCAATATTTTGCCGCCGGACCACCGGCGACAAAACCGCCGGGCGGAAAACCCGTGTAGTGGGGACTGCTGCACGGGTTTTCCATAGAGCACAATTGTGCTCACATTCGGCCGGTTTTTCAGGCGGTCTGAAAAACCGCAAACCGGCTGAAAAACCGACCGAAAACCCGTGCCGTGTGAACATGGCTTTAGGCTTATTGGTTCGGACGATCAAAACTTTTAAAGAAAGGTTTCATAATCCAAAAAATATATCTATCTCAGGCAGATCCAGGTTAATAAGCGATAATTATAAGTAAAATGAATATGTGATCAAAAGCAGAACATTCATAATCCTTTAGAAGATCGGCGTTATCAGGCAAGAAATACTATACCTTCTAATGTGATATTGTTCAATGCATTTTATCAGAAAATCTATGCAGAAAAGTCCAAAAAGAGTCTTCATATAACAAAGACACCAGAACGGAATCCCCATGCAGGTCAATGAAATACAGTCATGAGGGCTATAGGTCCCTTTAGACTTACAGGGAGCCCAGTGGCTTATAGACTGCAGCTCTAAAGAGACAATGTAGTATCATTTGTCATAGGTGAGTACTTTGGTTTGGAGACCAAGGCACCATTACTGACTTGGGACACAATCACTGTCTAGAGGGCAATTAATTGGGACTAACATTGGGGAGCACATTTACTGTTTGAGGAAAAACAAAGGTGGCACCATTTCTATGTGGGACGCAAAGAAGGGTACTACTATGAGGAGCACTAAGCACCTCTTTTGTGAGGCACTAAGAAAGAGTGGGGGGGGGGGCACTATATCTGTGTGACGCATTAAGGGGGTAGTAAACTTTGACTGGAAAAAGTTGTCATGGCAGTGTGGACCAGATGGAGAAGTACAGTATATATGGTATTATATATGGTCTTCAGCAAGTTTATAGCCTGCCAAGGTGTAGTGGTGTAGTACTGGAATTGTACCACTGTATGCGTAATGTATAGTGACATTATTGTTGTTTTGGTCTTTGTGGTAGATATTATCACCATGGTATGGAGTGATGGCTTAGCTTTTGGATAGTGCTATTTGAGCATTTTTGTATTTTTTAAGAAGATACTTATACATTAGTTTTTATGACAAGGCAAGCCATTTGGGTTGAGGTGTCTGTGATGTATCCATAGCTACAGGTTTTGTGATAAAGTTATATCTAGACAGTGCACTGGTAGGATGATGCATCTAAGGATTTGTTTCTTGTATATGTCAGAGGTTTACATCTAGAGAATTACTGATGCAGACTTGTACTGGCCCATAGGGGAGACCCTATGGGCCAGTACAAGGAGTAGACAAGAGTATGCTAATACACTACTAAGTGTAAAAAAAAGTGTACGATAGTTATCCCTTAAAAATTTATTTATAAATTATTGCGCATACATTACACAATAAAAATATAAATAAATTGAGTACTAAATTGAGTATTTAGTGCTCAAATCTGCAGTTTTCAGCCAGAAAAGAGTCTTTCAAATAGTCAGTTTTTTTTCAAACCCCGCCCATCTTATGCTAGCCCCACCCACCTCAACTGATAAACCTATTACTTTGAATAGTAGCAAAAACAAGATTTGATCAGCTCACCTCTTGGATAATAGAGCGTATCTCCAGAGTGCACAGAGAGGCGGAAGCCAACCTCTAATGACCATCCATGCAAAACAGGTGAGCGAATCCAGCAAGCATCCGGAGTACGAGGTTAAAGGATAATCCAACTTTAGTTCCAATATGCATAGACAATGAAGGTTCTCACATGGTGATCCCACTATTACTTTGAATAGGTAGAAACATGTGAGTAACTGTCAGTGGGTGGAGCTAGCCTTTGGTGGGCGGGGCTGACACCTGCTCATGAATAAGATTTGAGGGGTAAATGCTCTAAAACTCCAACATCTTACAGAATAAGGGGCACAGTGCTGGAAACAGCAGGTCTTACACTAGTTTGTGCTGCCCTCAGCAAGGGGTGCATAATCTATGTGACAGGTTGCCTTTAAGGGGTAAAAGTAGTAAAACATATATAAATGTGTATAAAAATAGATTTCAGTATTAACATGCCATTTACACTGTAGAATTAACTGCAAAATCTAAACTCAAAAAACAATGGCACAACTGCATTTTTTTCCCAGTTCATTACACAGATATTTTTTTTTTCCAAATACATTACATAGTACCATCAAAAATACATCTCGTCCAAAAAAACAAGCTTTTGTATGACTATATAAAGCAGAAAAAAGTAGAAAAGTTATGATTCTTATAATTTGGGGGTAAAAATAATTAAGACACCATCGGCAAAAATCTGTCAATAACAAGTTAAAAAAACTGCACATGAGAATCTCTTTACTATCAAATCCAAATTATTTTTCTGGTTATGTCAATTATCACTAAATGAACAATATGAAACATGATGGGTAATGAGCATAATGAAGATAATAATTGCAGAGGGGTTTAGAGAAATGAGAATGCTTCATAGAATCGTCTAAATTTAATTTAATACACACAAATGTAAGATCATGCATCTTAAAACAAACATCATCATTGCGACTCAAGTGGGAAGAAACCGGTAACCTAGATAAGGAAAATCTCCTATTATATTAGTGGATAATAAGCTGAAGTTTCGCAAGTGCCAGGCAGTGCCACCTTCTTACAGGGAGTGTGACTTGGACAAAATCAAAAGATTTAAAAAAAAAACAAAACAAAAAACATAAATGAACTCTGAGAAAATGTAAAGTTTGCAAAAAGACACAACATTTTTTATGCAAAAGGATATTGCAGATTTATTATATACAGACATATTTCAATAATATAAAGAGGCCTCAAATATGGCCCATTACAGGACATCACTAGTTGTAATGATGCTGGTGGACTCCAAAATGCAAACAAGCCAAACAGGAAAGTATATAAACAGTCACAAGAAATAAAATACAAAGCGTGTTTCAATCAAAAGAAGAAATACTCACCAGGGGATGATTCAGCAAATGAACAGCGGGTGGATCGTGACAGGTGCACAGTTGGTGGAGATGACACAAGTTTGTTCAATCCAGAAATAAAAGAGTAATAATAACTGAGCCTAATTAACTGTCCCTAAATTTTCCGCTGTACCTCACCTAATGGAACTTTTATCCCTGAAACTGAGCCTAATGTTTTCCATGAAAAATGTCCCTATGCTACAACTGACCCTAAAACAGAAAGTGATTCAAGGATCCAACAATCAACTGGATGACCCAAAAATCCTCATTTAATATTATAAAAATGTTCCTGTCACGTCAAGGGAGGTGCAGTGAGCCCTAACTGGAACCCAGCCCACTGTCCCTGCCTACTTGACGTGCTGCCCTAGGTGGCAGATGGCAACTGGGCGACAGTCCCTGCTCTGCTAAAGTGCTGGGGACGTAGGAAGTAGAATAGTCAGACAGTCCGGGTCAATATCAAATAGGAACGCCAAAGCCACAAATCAGAACCAGAGGGATAAACGTAAACAAGCCGAGGTCAAACACGAACGGGAGCGAGGTACAAAATCAGGAGACAAACCGGGGTCAGGAGAACAAGCCGAGGTCAGGAATACGGATAAGCAAACACAAAAACAAACAACAAGGTAGCCAGGAATATCACAGGTGCAGCACCCAGCCTTCAGGGAGTTTAAATGGGATTCCTGGATACCGCCCCTGCAGCTGATTGGAGTGTCCTCCGGGTCCTCCCATTGGCTGGTGCACTCGCCCCCTGTCAGGAGTGGTTGGGCCCCTGTCACTCACAGATCTGTCAGCAGCAAGTGTATCAGGGAGGGAGCGCACATCAGCTGTTGCAGCCTGTCTGCAGTCTGAGCACAGCTTAGCCCTGACAGTACCCCCCCTTTGAGGAGGGGCCACTGGACCCGTCCCTGGTCTGGGTTCTAACTCCCCCTCTATGTGAACTGGAGAAGGAGGCCTCCTGTTGTTCTACCCTCAGCGCCAGATCCTGGACTAGCTGGGTTAGCCCCTGCATCTGCTCTACCAGAGCTGTCATGGGGTCCATAGTGAGGGTAGAGCAGTAACGGTTTCGGCCTGTGATTTAGTCACGTCAAGGGAGGTGCAGTGAGCCCTAACTGGAACACAGCCCACTGTCCCTGCCTACTTGACATGCTGCCCTAGGCGGCAGACGGCAACTGGGCGACAGTCCCTGCTCTGCTAAAGTGCTGGGGACGTGAGGAAGTAGAATTGTCAGACAGTCCGGGTCAATATCAAATAGGAACGCTAAAGCCACAAATCGGAACCAGAGGGATAAACGTAAACAAGCCGAGGTCAAACACGAACGGGAGCGAGGGACAAAATCAGGAGACAAACCGGGGTCAGGAGAACAAGCCGAGGTCAGGAATACGGATAAGCAAACATAAAAACAAATAACAAGGTAGCCAGGAATATCACAGGCGCAGCTGTCAGCCTTCAGGGAGTTTAAATGGGATTCCTGGATACCGCCCCTGCAGCTGATTGGAGCGGCCTCCGGGTCCTCCCATTGGCTGGTGCACTCGCCCCCTGTCAGGAGTGGCTGGGCCCCTGTCACTAGCAGAGCTGTCCGCCGCAAGTGTATCAGGGAGGGAGCGCACATCAGCTGTTGCAGCCTGTCTGCAGTCTGAGCACAGCTTAGCCCTGACAGTTCCCTTAAACGGATAGAAACAGCCCTCTTAGTGCAGCCCGCATACTTGTTTTTACATCTTTTCTTTATCTTTGCCCATGTAAAAAGAGGGCTAAAAGGGCTCTATCCATTTTCGGGAACATTTTTTCAATATTAAACTTGGATTTTTGCGGCATCTACTATCCAAACATTTTCTCACTGTTCGTAAGGGGGAGGTTTTAAATACGGTCTTTTTTGGTATCGGAAAAATATCATTAGATTGGAGAAAAGGTGATTTAATAATAGTTTGATTTTCTGTAGTGAGGGTGACGTCACCAGATCTACCAGTCAGAATAGCTTGCAAGCGCTGCAGGCCAGAGCACACGCTAGTCAGTTTATCAGAGTAAGGAAGACAATTGCGGCTTTAAAGGGGTTGTCTCACTACATTGATTCATCCTATTTTCTTGGTTTCATTTTGAATTCAGGGGCGTGTTTACTGGCTTCCACTAGGCTGCAGTAGAAGCCAGGCCTGTAGTTATAGTAACCAGTGCTGACAGCCTATCAGGAGAGATCAAACAGGTTTGTAGCTATAGCAACCAGTACTGGTAGCCTATCAGGAGAAATACAACAGGTCTGTAGCTATAGCAACCAGTACTGGCAGCCTATCAGGAGAAATACAACAGGTCTGTAGCTATAGCACCCAGTACCCGCAGCCTATCAGGAGAGATCAGACAGGTCTGTAGCTATAGCGACCAGCGCTGGCAGCCTATCAGGAGAGATCACACAGGTCTCTAGCTATAGCGACCAGCGCTGGCAGCCTATCAGGAGAGATCAAACAGGTCTGTAGCTATAGCAACCAGTACTGGCAGCCTATCAGGATAGATCCAACAGGTCTGTAGCTATAGCAACCAGTGCTGGCAGCCTATCAGGAGAGATCAAACAGGTCTGTAGCTATAGCGACCTGAGGAGCTGATGCAGCCCATACAAGAGGGGATATCTAGGAATAGGTAGGACACTGCTAATAGGACACATATTGCAAAGTGACTTGTTTTTGCAAGATCTTTAACATAAAAAGCAGCAATCCCTGTAGTGAGACAACCCCTTTAATGTGGAATGGTGGAATAGAAGACGGGTGATCCACCTTTCTGGTAAGCCAGCTGTCATCTCTGCTATTTTGGTTTCATTGTTTTTATGGTTGTTTTTGTGCTAAGTGGTGTTTGCTTGTGCTATAGGAGGGATGGTTATTGTGGACGTCTGGTCATACATTTACATAGCATATTTGAATAGTTACAACGAGCACCTGTAGACATTTGTTACTTAAATTGGGCCCTCTATTTGTATAGGATCAGCTGGTTTAGCGCAGTGGTATATTTATTACATGACAGAAATCCTGATGATCTAATAAGTGGGGGGGGGGGAATGAAATGGAAGGAGAGTTCCTGCCATTCATAATAGTAGTTAATAAATAACTTGAAATGGTTAATTGATTCTGAAATAAATTCAATTGCAGATTAAACTCATGAGCAACTACTGTGTGACCCACAGACCCCCGCTAATACCCCAAAGTAGAAGACATTTCATTACAATAAAGGATACTACAACAGTGATAGAGAGAAATCTTGAGTAGATGATATACTGGCTTCCCCGTGTTGTAGAAGATTGATGAATGAAAATACTTCTCATTCAATAGAGAATTTAATCAGGCTTGCCATAGTCTGATTAAATTCAATTTTAAGGGGGTGGTCCAGTGGGAACAAATTTTCTAAATAATATCTCTCCCATAGTTTGGAACTTTTCTAATGTACTTTAATTACATTTAACATGGGCTTCCTGCAGTTCTATATTAGCTGTTTGAGTACAGGAAACTTGGTCTCCACACACAGGAAATAGCTCTGTGTCCAGCACAGGAGATCATATGACCAAAAGGATTTGCCTGTTTTTTTTAAGTCAGCCCCCTTTTAAGCATCCTAGAGCTTGGAGTTTTGCAGTGGGATCTTTACCAAGGCACTCAACCCTTACATAAGTGTTTCTCAAGCTGAGCAGCACTACTCTGAACCTCACAACTGTCCCTCTATTGGAGGAACAGTCCCTCCTTTTGACCTAAATCCCTCTGTCCCTTACTTTTGTCCTGAGAAAAAATGTGCACTAATAAAGTACCATAAAATTATTGGCTTCCCGGTTTCTAATTACACTGGGAACAAAAAAAAAAATGTTTCTGGTGCCTAAAAATGTCGTCCTTATTCTGGGTACTTCAGTGCTGCAGAGTCTGAAAATCCCATCTATGCTGTTCCAGCAGCTCTGGTTTATGAGATGTTGATTACATGATTCTACATTGTTCTTGTGATTCATTTGTCTATAAATATATAGAGCAGATGAACAGAATTGAACATTCATGTTTTTGTTTGCATGGGTTCTTTAAATATTCTATAACGGATGCCTTTTCTGTTTCACATGAATAGTACATGTGAAACACATGTCTAGAGACATCTCTGCAGAGTACGGGTTTTGCAGCGCTCAGTGTCACAGTTGCAGTAGGAGTAGAGGTGTAGTTAACAGCTCTGTTCCCAGAGCAGTCTCTGTATGCCCCGGGAAATGGAGGAAACCTCCAATCCTCGGAGCTCATTCCTTTGATTGGTCACAGACCATGACATAATCAAAGAGCATTCCCCTGCTCCATTGAGTGATCGGGACTCCCATTGACGCAAAAGAGCCCAGGAAACGTCTGTTCAGTCAGCCCTGGGGACCTAGGGTATCCCCAGGGCTTTCTGTATAACAAGACTACAGTCAGGGCACACTTTGTCCTTCCCTGACTGCTGCCTGACAAAGATTGTAATGTATTAGCATATTCATGTATTCTAATACATTACAAAGTGTTAAAAATAATTGACAAGGGGGCGTGGCCTGGCATGCTGCTGGAGAGACGTGCCTGAGAGAGCTCCTCCAGAGTGATTAGCTGAAGTGGGGCTAATTTCAGCAATTATGGGGTCAAAACGAAGCAGGAGAAGAAGCAGAGCTACCACAGACCGCCCTGAGGATGAAGTCCTCATTTCAAACTTTTTTGCCCCGCTGGCAGAGCTCCGTTCCGGCTCCAGAGATATCCCCCTGGAGCGGGCGCCATCTTCAGAGCGTGAGGAGGGACAGAGACTTCCGCCCGGCAACTCAGCCAGACGCGCAGTGAGAGGAACGCGGCAAGCGGACCTCCGACTGCACGATATACTGCGCTCCCCGGGCATCGAGCGAGTACAAAGAGATGAAGAGCGGAGTCGGCGGCAGCTGATCGCAGAGGAGAGTGAGGGCAGCTCCGGGTGCGGCGCTCCGGCACTTAGTGCCGTTGAAGCGCCTCCCACGTACTCCAGGGATCCCAGCGTGTCACGGAGCAGCGAGCAGCTGAAGACAAGCAGCACAGCAGCAGGTACACAGACCAGGGTGTCGGGGGAAGGGACCCCATATGCCACCAGGGCAGCCACGGCTACGGGAGGCTTAGAAGCCGCAACAAAGAGCCCCTCAGCGGAGCGGGGGGGCGCACCACGTGGCGCGGCCATCAGGGACGTTCAGGGAGGAGAGAGAAGCCCGCCAAGCCCAACGGCCATCCCTGCACATGCCACTGTGGAGAGCGGGGGAATAAGCCCCTCTATGTTCGGGTCTCAGAGCCCCATGGCCTCTCCTATTCTGCAGCCCATGACTCTCTCCCCGGCCAGTGAGCAGCTAAGTCTGCCAGACCTTAGCCCACAGTCCCCTGCAAGTACCCATATGCCGGACAATCTTCAAGATTTGACATGCCAGCCTGTAACTGATTCTATTGTTCGCATGCCAGCGGCTGAAGCTTTATTAACCCTGCAGGGTCACCCTGAATTACAGGCTCTGCTCTCACTCCTTCCCACCAGGAGTGATTTGACAGCATTAGCGCAAGACCTCAAAGCTAATTGGCGTAGTGACCTGCAGCCCGTCAAGTCAGAGGTCTCCTCATTGAAACAGAAAGTTAAAACACTGGAGGAGCAACATGAGAAGGTCCAGCGTCAGTTGGATACTATGCAATCCTCCATAGATGCCCAGAGAAATCTTCACCAAAATTTAATTGACCACATGGACGATCTCGAAAACCGAAATCGGAGGAACAATATTCGAATTCGTGGTCTCCCAGAGTCTGTGAGAACGCAAGATCTGCCATCAACCCTTACAAAATTATTCAACGAGTTGCTGGGAAAAGCGGCTTCAGATCCTATAGAAATTGATCGTGCTCACTGTGCCTTGCGCCCACCAAGCATTGAGGAGTCCAAACCGCGAGATGTCATTTGTCGCATTCATCACTTCTCACTCAAAGAATCTATAATGCAAAAGGCGAGACGCGTCACGGCTATCCCTTTTCAGGGCACCCGTCTATCATTGTTTCCGGATCTCTCCAGGCGCACTCTCCGCCTTCGTTCCACACTGAAACCGCTGTTAGCCGTCCTGCAATCCCAAAGCATTCCATACCGCTGGGGTTTCCCCTTCGCTTTGCAGGTCCGAAGAGGAGAGGAGATGCTCACAATGCGGTCCCCAGCGGATTTGCCGTCGTTTCTCGCTGCATTGGATCTTCCTCCGGTCCCATTGCCGGACTGGGTTGCAATGTTTTCCCCCTTTTCTACAGGTTACAGCAGCGGTTCCCAGGGTCCGCTCAAAAGGCAGGGATCACGAATCACCACTGCCGCAACGAGCCCGAGACCCCTAGGCGAGTCTAAAGCCGAGAAGACCTAGAGATCGGGTGCGACATAACCCGTCCGCCAACTGACTGTGAGCGTATTTATGCATACACCATTGTCACTTATTGTTGCTTGCAATCTGCTTTGCGGTTTGACCATTACCGACCCCACGGAAAGGGATGACTTGTCTTTCCCCTCTTTTTCTTGTTTCCCTCCCCCCCCCCTTCCAATCTCCTTCTCCTCCCCTCTCTCCCAAAAACCCTCCTCTTCCTTTTCCCTCCCTCCTAAACCTTCCCTCTTCTTTTCCCTTTTCCCCCCCTCCCTCCTAACCTTCCCTCTCCCTCCTCATTCCCTAACCTCCTCCTTTTTCTCCTCCCCCTCCTAACCTCCCTACTTCCCTCCCCTCCCTCCCAAAACCTTCTCCCTTCTTCCCCCTCCTCCAACCTTCCCTCTCCTCTCCCCCTCCCTAACCATTCCCTCTTCCCCCCCCCTCTCCCAAAACCTTTTTCCCCTCCCCTCCTCACTCCCTAACCCTTCCCTCTTCCCCTCCCTCCCAAACCCTTCCCTTTCCCCTCCCTCCCAAACCCTTCCCTCTCCCCCCCTCTCCCTCCCTATCCCTTCCCTTTTTTCCCCCCTCCCTCCCTAAGTCCTCGCTAACCCCTCCCTCTTTTTCTTTTTTCTCTTTCTTTCTTTTCACTGACGGACAAGTTCACCCTCAGGTAACGCTCACTTGTCACCCCCACCAATTCCTACCGTCATGATTATCATGGCTTCAGCAGATATGTATGTTTAGTTGTGGTGATACCCCACCACCTGACTCACTCTGGAGACTTCTCTCACTAGGTTGATGTGTAGAAAATTACTTATGCGCGTGTACAGTCATGTTCCCCAAATAGGTCGGGATTTCAGCGCAGTTCGCTGGCCCTGGGCAGCCTTGTTGCTGCACATTTTAGTCTTTGTGCCTAAGGAGTTGGCTGGGAGAGTTGCGTTTAGCTCTCCACGAGTTTCTCTGGTTTTGTTGTTTGCTCTTTGCCGAACGGGATTATTTCTAGGAGCCATGAGGTCCCTCTTTTCACTGTCAGGGCACTGGACCTGGTATGTGCCATGACGTCGGTCAAAATTACCCCCTTCAACGTAAAGGGGGTTTCAATATCCCTGAGAAGCGGTCCCGGATCTTATATGAGATGCACAAGGCGCGTTCTCACATCCTATGTCTTCAGGAGACACACTTTAGCCAAACTCATCTCCCGGCCTTAACGAATAAGTATTACCCTGTCTGGTGTCATTGTAGCAGGTCAGATTCCAAAACCAAAGGAGTGGCGGTTCTGGTCCATAAGTCGCTCCCACATCAAATCCTGAAAATCAAACAGGACGAGGCGAGGCGAGGTACATCTTCGTGAAGTGTAGCATTCAGGGCACCCCCTACACAATAGCGAACGTCTATGCCCCCAACCAGGGTCAGTTATCTTTTCTCCATAAGGTTCTGGATGATCTTACACTCTTTGCGCATGGGGAAATAATCTTTTGTGGTGACCTTAATGTGGCGCTTCATCCTGTGATGGATACCTCATCAGGTCACTCCACAATCCCCCTGAACAGGCTCAACAAAATTAAGAAGCTGCTGCATGATATGCAGCTAAGTGATATTTGGCGAATTCTGCACCCTGAAGATATGGATTATACATATTACTCCCCCCTCCCCAAAAAATAGCCGATTGGATTATATATTCCTCCAACATTCCTACTTCCCCGCGCAAATAGGGCTTCCATAGATGACATCTTGCATTCGGATCACGCTGCTATACATTGCCATTTGTATGTGCCCAGCGTCTCTCGGAAATCCTTTTCTTGGAGGCTGAACGAGCCCAATGCCCCAATGATGCCCGGGTGCCTGACCGAATTGAAGCAAGCTGCTCTACATTTTGCGAACGATCATGCAACAGACGACACCCTTCCGCATTTCAAATGGGAATCTTTGAAATGTGTGCTGCGAGGCGTGCTAATAAAACATGGCTCACGTCTGAAAAGAGAAGCGGCGGCTCATTTAAACTCTTTGCTGACCCGATTGCACTCATTGGAGACTGAACAAAAACGAGTGGGGGGAGACGCTAACTACAGCGAGCTGTTGTTAGTCAAGCATGAGGTTCGTAAAATACAAGAGTGGACAATCAAAAGATATAAACATCTTTGTGCCCACTCCTTCTATGAGTGGAGCAACAAGCCAAGCAGGATGCTGGCTAGGGGCTGGGGCCAAGAGGGCATCTTTTTTGTGCCCGCGATCAAGACACAAAAGGGAAAGTGGTCCTTTTCACTCCGAGATTCTAGAGGCGTTTCGTTCATATATCATGGACAAAAATTTAAACCCCCCAAACCCCTTTATCATCATGCCCAAATAAATTGGAAGACTACATTAAAAGCACCACGCTCCCCGCGTTGGACCCGGATAGCTTAGCTCTTTTAGAAACCCCTTTTACGGTGGCAGAGTTGAAGTCGGCAATTTCCTCTCTCCCATCAGGTAAGAGCCCAGGACCGGACGGTTACACAGCTAAATTTTATAAAATGCTCGGTGACGAGTTAGTTGGCCCCATGTTGGATTCCTTTAATTCCACCTCCTTTTACAGCAACCCGCCACCGCAATTCCTCTTAGCATACATTACAGTGATCCCGAAAGAGGGGAAAGACCCTCTTTCTTGTACAAGCTACAGACCGATCTCTTTACTAAACACCGACGTTAAGCTGTTCGCCAAATTATTAGCTCTACGACTCAATGTGGTCTTACAGGATCTTATTGGTCTCGATCAGGTGGGTTTTGTTCCCACACGTGAAGCGCGTGACAATACATTAAAAACTCTATCAATCATCCAGAACATGAGAGAAGAAGGGGTGGGCTGGGATGTTTTCTTTCACTAGACGCCGAAAAAGCGTTTGATCGAGTCGATTGTCCTTCCTTGCAAGCGGCGCTGAAAAACTTAGGATTGGGACCTCTCTGATACAAAGGATTAAAGGCCCTGTACCAGAATCCTTGGGCCCCAAAATTTGGATCAATGGTACTCCAGGCCCGGTTCAGATACGCAATGGCACCAGACAGGGTTGCCCCCTCTCACCAATATTATTTGTCTTGGTTATGGAACATCTGTTAAGGGACATTAGGAATAATCCAGACATTCGGGGTGTTGGGGTGGGCGGTATACAGCATAAATTGCAGCATATGCAGATGACCTCCTATTGTATATTACACAACAGCTTACCTCACTGCCTAACTTGATGTCCTCCTTGAACTTGTTTGGGGCACTTTCTAATTTTAAAATAAACTTCACAAAATGCACTGCGCTGAGCATAAATCTAGACAAGAACTCGGTGACCTTGCTTAAGAGTGGGTTTTCCCCTTTAAGTGGGCTTGACGTGCCTTCAAAATATTTAGGGATTTTACATTCCAGCGGATCCCCAAGAAGTGGTCGACCTCAACTTCTCCCCCTTGGTAGGCATTATTACAGCAGACCTGGCGAGATGGAATGCCAAAGAATTTTCCTGGCTGGGAAGAATAAATATAATTAAAATGAATATATTGCCGCACATCCTGTACCTCTTGCAGGGCTATACCATGTTTACTGCCCAAAACGTTTTTCGATCTGTGGATAAGCTTTTAAGACATTTTATTTGGTCGGGTAGGAAAGCCAGGAAACGCGAAGTCGACACTCGTTAAAAAAAAGGTGGGACGGAGGGTTGGCCTTGCCGGGTGTGAAGGCTACTATATGGCCACGGTTTTCAGTCCGGTTTGTTGACTTTTACCAACATTATGCTACAAAATTGTGGGTGCAGCTTGAGGAAAGAATCTATAACGCTCCCTTATCAAATCTCCCCTGGCTACCACGGTCCTCATTGCCTCGGAAGATATTACAAAAACTTCCCTGGGTGGCAAGGCATACCATTCTTGCGTGGCGCACATATGACTCAGCCGGGGATCTACTCTGCCCGGGAGGCCCGTTGACCCCCATAACGAGTAACCCGTCTCTGGGACTAAGTTGTCCTCCTTGCACAGCTCCTGATGGATGCTTCAAGCGAACCGATATGTTCGTGAAGTGCTGGCCGCTCAGGGACTGAAGACTAGAGTGGAGATATAAGACACCCTCCCCTACCTTCGGTTAACCTGGTTTAGTTATCTTCAGATCTCACACTACTACGCCATCAACAAGGAGCCATTGCAACTACATAGGCCGCTCCTCCCTGGGGGAGGAACTATGCACCCGCAGACCCGCTAGTGGCCACCTCATCTCCAAACTATATGACCTGATTGTGTCATCCCTGTCGACCTCGGGTTCCCGCTTATCGAACGAGGTGGGCTACAGAGCTAGGTAAAATCCTTTTCTGAAGAAGAGTGGCAAAAAGCAAGTGTACTAGCTTATAAATCTATAGTCTCTTGTAGATTACAAGAACTTAATTTTAAAATACTCTCCCGCTGGTACAGAGTGCCGACACTGCTACACGCTATATACCCCCAGGTATCTGGCGCGTGTTGGAGATGTGGAAACGCAGCGGGATCTATGTCCCACATCTGGTGGGCATGTCCGACAATTCGAGCCTATTGGGCTAAAGTCCTGCAAATAATTGAACTAGTGACGGGAATTAAATTACACAATGACCCGACAGTGGTGCTTTTGCAGATTATCCCCCTACCTTTACAAGTACTTAAGGGACACATAATTATCTTTATGCTCAGTGCAGCCAAAGCCCTAATACCGCGCTTGTGGAGGTCAACTGAGACACCTTCCATAACCGCATGGTACAACGAACTTACATTTATCCAACGTATGGAGGAGATCCGGGCGGACCATAGCCAGACATTGGATAAATACATGAGCACCTGGTCGAGCTGGTTGACTTTCTGTGGTTCTGCAGAGTTCGAGGAACATATCGAAACATAGAAAAATCCGCCTTAGGGACAGGGGTGGGGAGGAACACAGGTTCTGTGGTTAATGTATTCTATCCGGGATCGCCATTCTGTTTCGCGAGGGACCTCAGTGAGTAATCTTTTGGATGACTCACTTTTACATGGCTCTGTCATCTTGTTTCTTTCTCTTTTTTTTTTTTCCCCCGATCGGCAATATTTTGTTGGTTCTTTTTGTGTTTAGTGTTTTTCATTGACTACTGACCTTATCAGGTGTGATATGTAAAAATAATATTTACCTTCCGAAGGCTATTTTATGAGGAAAGTTAACGAGTACATGCTGGATCTTTGGCCCCATGGTCATGAGTGAGGATGGAGTATTGCTCGTCCCCCTAACCAGTGAATTTATTGTATGTACCTTGATATATTGGGGCTATGCTCCAGTGATTGATTCAGAATGAAGGTATTGTTGGATATTCAACAGTCTATGATATGTTCATTTTTGCTGTTCTTAGTGATTTTTGTGCCTACACACTTTGCTGATGTGCACTGCATGCTTGTTTCTGAATAAAGCGTTTTGAATATGAAAAAAAAATAAATTGAAAAATAGTTATCCCTTACTAGGATTTTTAAAAAGTTAAAAAAAATACATAAAAAATTTAGAACAAATAAATCTAAATAATAAAATGAAAATAAATATTTAATTAAAAATTTTTTAAAACTATACATATTAGATATCCACACGACCGTAATAATCTTTAGAATTAACCAAGCAAGGAAATGGAAATGGTGTAAAAAATATAAAACAATTAAAAAAAAAAAAAATGAAAAAAATAAAATAAAAATAAATTTAATTTATATATAGACCACCAAAAAGTACAGCTTCACCTACATAAAACAAAGCCTCATACAACTGTGTCATTGAAAAAATAAAAAAAGTTCCGAATGTTGAAACACAGAGGCAAAAACTAAAAAATGTTGCTTGTCATTAAAGGGGTTGTCTCACTACAGGGATTGCTGCTTTTGATGTTAAAGATCTTGCAAAAACATGTCACTTTGCAATATGTGTCCATTAACAGTGTCCTACCTATTCTGAAATATACCTTCTTGTATGGGCTGCATCAGCTCCTCAGGTCACTATAGCTACAGACCTGTGCAATCTCTCCTAATAGGTTGCCAGCACTGTTTGCAATAGTTACAGACCTGTTTGATCTATCCTGATAGGCTGTCAGCACTGGTCGCTATAGCTACAGATCTGTTCAATCTCTCATGATAGACTGCCAGCACTGGTTGCTATAGCTACAGACCTGTTTGATCTCTCCTGATAGGCTGCCAGCACAGGTCGCTATAGCTACAAACCGGTTTGATCGGTCCTAAGAGGCTGCCAGCACTGGTTGCTGTAGCTACAGACCTGGCGTCTACTGCAGCCTTGTAGAAGCCAGTAAACACGCCCCTGAATTCAAAGGGAAACCAAGAAAACAGGACTGAGGTGAGATGAATCAATGTAGTAAGACAACCCCTTTAAAGGGGTTTTGCCACTAAGTAAAATTGATGTGGGAAGCTTGCAAATTAAATAATAAACATTTTCACCATTCATCCTTATTAAAAATTCTGCACCGTTTTGGTTTTAGCTGCTCCTTTAGTGATCCATTGTTTACAGCTCGTCTCCAGGGGATATGACCTGGGCTGAGAACTCCTCAGTCCTGGTCGCACATGCTCAGACCACCTCTCCTCTCAGACAGCTCCTGAGTGTTCAAACCCCGGGTGCTGTCATTCTACTCCCGTCCTCTGTTCTCCTTATTAATTAGTGAAACAGTGCAAATAAATTAAAAAAGGAACCTCAATGAGCTATGTGTATTGATAAAGAAAAAAAAATCCATGGGTTTGGTTCCTGCAGGGATTTGAACCTAGGACCCTTGTGTCGGGAGGTAAAAAGCATTACCTCCAGGCTACAGTGTAGCTACTTGTACCTCTGGAAATAAACAGACCTTTCTTTGACTAGAGAGAGGAAAGGCCTGGTGATGTCATCCTGCTGGGTCATATGATCTGCAATTTAAACAAATCAAACATGCCCCCTTCTGAGCACACAGAGCTGAAGAGCTGGATGCAGGAGCTATGAAATGAGATCGTGGCAAAACCCTTTTAACAGTGTCCTACCTATTCCTAGATATCCCCTCTTGTATGGGCTGCATCAGCTCCTCAGGTCGCTATAGCTACAGTCCTGTATATCTCTCCTGATAGGCTGCCAGCACTGGTTGCTATAGCTACCGACCTGTTTGATCTATCTTGATAGGCTGCCAGCACTGGTTGCTATAGCTACAGACCTGGCTTCTACTGCAGCCTAGTGGAAGCCAGTAAACACGCACCTGAATTCAAAAATTAAACTGAGAAAACAGGACTAAGGTGAGATGAATCAATGTAGTGAGACAACCCCTTTAAGGCCTTTTCGGGCCTGGGGCTTCAAGGGGTTAATACAATCCTTATCTCAGACGTCTCGCCTCCGACGCTCTCCAACAGGATATGGTAATGCATTTATTGCGATGAATACAACATGGGGCATACATTGCTGTTTATTAGAAATGATTACATCTGCATTGTCCCTCGGAACCTAGAAGTTAACATTAATTTATGAGATTAGTAACTGGCGAGTGGATTATTTCACACAACGTTCTGCCTCGATCATAAGAAACACAAAGTAAATACATTAATTCTATTTTTCCAATTATACGCGTGCAATAAAATGAATCAGATTTAATCACAACCTACTTTTATTGCCGCTGAAGCTCATCAACACAAGCAACAACAACATCTAAACTGCTTAGAGTGGCTTTTATTATACCAAGCATGAAAAATGAGATGCATTCAGGCAAACTGACACACTTTTATTATATGAAATGACTAGGGCCCCGCTTACGCCAGCAGCTCCCAGCTTCTAAGGTGTCTTCCTCAAAAGCCTATTGATTTTTCCCAGGGTGCATACATCATTTTTTTTTTTTCTGCTCCTGCTGCTTTTGACCTGCAATATGTAAATAGGAGGACTGGTTTTATGTATTGCTGGACTGGTTAATGTGACACAAAAAAACACAAAATAGTATAAAAAAAAATGCAAGAGGTTGTCCAGCAAACTGACGAGCAAAAGGGTAACAATGTTCTGACCTTGTGACGTTCAGGCTCCATATCTCACCATCCACTGCAGCTTTCAACATGAGACTACCATCATTTTATAGACAATCAACATGGCTATCTCATACATAACTTTGACCTGCAACTATTTAGCCTATGCTTAGTTATGCAGATTTTCGTCATGTAACTGCATTGTTACTGTTTTGCAACAGGGAAAAACGAAAAAGAGGCAGAAAGCACAGCGCTCCTTGTGTATTATCTTTGGTGTAATCGTATATGTAAGCTTAATTAGAGCAATCACCGTGTTTAGTTGTACAGTTGTATCTGGAGGCACAACTATACGGTGTAATCTGATGGACTTTAGGAACGCTGCCTTGCTGTGAATCTCCCGCTGGCTTCTCTATTTGCATGGGGACGCCAAAATTGCGTGGAGTGTATCTGAACTTGAGTAGTGGGAATGGTAAAACCAAAACCTTTTCCAGTCTGGCTCCGAACCGGAATGATCTTCTTACTGTGAAGAGACATACATAAATTGGACATTACTTACTCAAAAAACACCACAATTTTTTGGGCCATGTTCACAGCTTGATTGCTGGACTAAACTGATCCCTGAAGCTGGCAACTCTGGTCTTTATGCTAACTGGGAAAAATTGACAGGTGCAGCTAATTGCAGAGCAAAAGCTCACATACCCCACTGCAAGGGGAACAATTAGATGATGATAAACTCCACATTAGTTTAATACCTGTTCACACCAGTATGCAGAAAAGCCACAGTATAATACATGGGGAGATTGCACTAATGCAAAAATACCAATAAAACAACCACTCACATACCCTCAATGCATGAGGGGGGTGATTGCTGGTACTACAATTGCATACAAATAAGGCGATACAGAAGGGTGCCATAAATACAGATACGTGTGGTGCACCATGCTGGCTTACAGCTATTAGTGACGCCCATTCTATTAGATTAGGCGGGCTGCCCAGCACTTTCTTGGTGTCCAACACAAAACACAGACACCCTCCGCTCCCCAGTATTCTTGGGCAGATAAAAAATATGACATACTGGAAAAATGTTAAATATGAGGTATTAGTTGGTACAGGGGCCCCAATACGCAAGCTCGCAAGCCCCGCAACACTCCTCATGTCTTGCGAGTCCCTACGCTAACAATTTACAGAAAAAACATACAAAAAATGGGACATTACTTACTCAAAAAACACCACAATTGTTTGGGCCATGTTCACAGTTTAATGACTGGGCTAGACTGAACCCAGTAGCAGGCAACTCTGGCCTTTATGCTAACTGGGGCAAAATTGACAGGTGCAGTTAATTGCAGAGCAAAAGCTCACATACCCCACTGCTAGGGGAACAATTAGATGATAAAAAACTGCACACCAACTTAACACCTGTTCACACCAGCTTGCAGGAAAGCCACAGTATAATGCATGGGGAGATGGCACTAATGCAAAAATACCAATAAAACAACTACTCACATACCTTCAGTGCATGAGGGGGATGGTCGCTGGTATTATAATTGCATACAAATAAGGCGATATAGAAGGGTGCCATAAATACAGATACGTGTAGTGCTGTGAAGAGCCAGACTGGAAAAGGTTTTGGTTATACCATTCCCGTTAATCAAGTTGTTACTGTTTTGCTCCTGGTGGTGGAACAATCTTTTTCTTTTTGTTACTACAATTTACAACCTGTTCTCACATTCCCTAATAGCTCAGTGTGTTATTAGGCTGATTCTCAAGCGAAAGGTCACTGGTTCGAACAGCCATGAAGAAGATTTCCCAAGAAAAGAGAAACCGCGTAATTCAGCTCATTGATACCGTCTCTGGGCCAAGAAAATTGCCAAACTGCATCATGGGAGGCCCTGACAGCTGGAAGAATATGACATGAAGTCCGTCCATTCCAAAGCCAAGAGGTGACGTCCAGGCAAAATATTGGAGTCAACAAGTCGCTCATCACAAGGTCGATCAGTTCTAACGTGACAGATACAGCAGTAAAGGAGGCGGCTCGTAGGCTTCGTAAGAGTGAGATCACAGACGTCCATGCAAGCACCGGGCGCATTACACATGTCTGGAGTGATGGCCCGAAAAAGGTGAAGAAGCCGCGACTTTAATATCGCTATAACAAGATTTGGCTTGAGTTTGCAAAATAGTATGAAAAATGGAAGATTGGAAACGGGTGATTTGGAGCAATGAGATGAAAGTCTATAGACCGGGCTCTGATGGGGGGAATGGGAAGAATCAAGGGAAAATGGGGAAATTTAAGGGATTAACAAGTTCGGTGGAGGAAGCCTGAGGATATGGTAATGGGTCACAGCCAAAGATGTTATACTTGACCTGGATCATGGTGACCTCAATGCTGAGCTCTATGTGAGTGTCCTACAAGACGAGTTACTTCATACACTCGAGTACAATGGGTATGAAGAGGACGACATAGTGTCCAGCAGGACAACAACCCAAAGCATACGTCGAAATTGGTGAAGAACTGGTTCAATGACAATGAAGTAGAGTTGCTATGTTGGCCCCCAGAGTACCCAAACATCAACCCAATCCAACAGTTGTTCGACTCTCTATAACATTATGCACATATGTTTATATATTCAAATATATTTATTGTATTCAATTATATAGTGCTGTCATATTCCACAGCGCTGTACAGAGTTTGTCATTATTCAGTTTCATCCCTGTCCCCATTGGTGATAACAGTCTAAATAACACATTAGCCTATGAGTATATTTTTTGGAGTGTGAGGGAAACTGGAGCATTTGGATTAAACATTTTGCAGACCTTGGTAGAAATTGAACCCAGAACCCCAGGACAACAACAATAACCACTGAGCCACCGTGCTGCACCATGCTAGCCACTGAGCCACTGTGCTACACCCTGCTACTGTGCTGCATCGTGCTAACCACTGAGCTACCGTGTTGCATCGTGCTAACCCCTGAGCCACTGTGCTACACCATGCTAACCACTGATTTACTGTGCGGCAGCAGGCTAACCACTGATCTACTCTACTGCATCATGCTAAACACTGAGACACTGTCTGTTTCACCATGCTAACCACTGGGCCACCGTGCTGCATCATACTAACCTCTTAGATACCATGCTGCACCATGCTAACCACTGGGCCACCATGCTAACCACTGAGCTGCCATGCTGCACCATGCTAACGACTGAGCTGCAATGCTGCACCATGATAACCACTGAGCCACTGTGCTGCACCATGCTAACCACTGAGTCACTCTGCTGCTTTCACTACTGAATTGTATCCTAAACACAACAGCAGCAAGAGCTCTTCAACATGGTGGAAATCTGCGGCAGATTACAGTACAAACTGTGGGAATGAGATTTGAATAAATCTCATCCAAACACTATGGAATTTTTCCACACAGAATTTGACCTGCTGTTTGGATTTTTACATTTGTGCCATGTAAATTTGCATTGCAGATTTTTTTTTCCTTTTATATAGAGGAGTGGAATCTGTTCATTTAGATTTTTCCATTTTTCTACTCCAATCCTCCTGTACAGCTGTTATCTGATAGTGTTCTGTTCTCGCGCCATACATCATGGTAAATAATTCAGCATCAATTCTTCAAAGTAGCAACCTACGCCTTGGAAAAACAATATTCCCTCATGTAAGCGCTATCAATTGTTGTACTGTGCTTGTGTATATGTGATTACTGGAGGGAACGTTTCAGTGGTTAATCAGAAAGCTTCCCTTATGTCAGTTATCAGGTGAGGAATAGCATGGAAGAGGTATCCCATCATAGCTATGACCTATCGAGAGGATGTGCCATAAATGTCTGATAGATATGGCTCCCACCTTAGGTACGGGGGTCCCCTTACACCCATCCTCATTTGTTCATTGACTTTATCTGTTCCCTTCAATGGTAGTGCAGAGTAGAGGGATCTCTGTTCTTGGGATCGGTGTCGGTCCCAGGACATCTATCAGGTTTGTGGAATATGCTGTCGAAATGTCATAGATGGTAATACTCCTTTAACAGATATTCTTAAAAATAAGTGTTGCTCTAATAAGGCCCTGCTTGGTTCAAACTATTGTCACAAAAGTTGTAAAAGATTTTTGGTTTGGGACACTTTAAGCCCAAATTTTTTCTGTAGCCTTAACCTCACACAATACCTAATCCTAACCCTAAATGGGTTAGAGTTAGGGTTTCCCATTAGCTTTCGAGGGTTAACTGACCACTACTTGAGGCCCCCAGTCCCTCCTCCATCCCAATTTATTCTTTTGCCGGTCCACCACCTCGTCACTCCTGGGGCGGCCTTACTTCTGGTTGACTTAATCTTATCGAGCAACATGGGACTTGAGGATAACTACATCCAATAAAGGGTGCTGTGGAGTTCCTCAGCTCTTTTCCCATAAGCCTTTGCTTCATGCAAAACAGAGAGGTCTGAAAGGCGCGTAAATCCTCACACCGACCAATTTATTGGTGGCTCTCCCCAAGGAGAGATTTTCCCTCTTCTAAGCCCCTCTTGCTTCTGACCCAGCCAACCAGTAAGTTTCTTGCACTTAATAACAAATACCACCAAAAAGCGGTTGTTAGTATGTTAACTTAAACTGGTATTGGCTCCAAATATTCTTTCACATTGCATGGGCTTTTGGTGAGCTTACATGTGACTTGAGGATAACTACATCCAATAAGGGGGTGTGGAGTTCCTCAGCTCTTTTCCCATAAGCCTTTGCTTCATGCAAAACAGAGAGGTCTGAAAGGCGCGTAAATCCTCACACCGACCAATTTATTGGTGGCTCTCCCCAAGGAGAGATTTTCACCCTTCTAAGGCCCTCTTGCTTCTCACCCAGCCAACCAGTAAGTTCTTCTCTGCACTGACAAGGGGCAATTACCCCGAAACAGCTGTCTGTAGATGAACTTAACTGTTTTGGCTCAAATCCCTTTCACATTGCAAGGCTCTTGTGAGCTACATGTGAACTGAGGATAACTACATCCAATAGAGGGTGCTGTGAAGTTCCTCTATTTCCATATGCCTTTGCTTCATGCAAAACAGTCAGTGAGGTCTGAAAGGCATGTAAATCCTCACATTGACCAATTTAATGGTGGCTCTCCCCAAGGAGAGATTTTTCCCCTTCTAATCTTATCGCTTAAGACACGGCATCACTTCTAACAATGGTAATGAGAACCAGAAGTGACGCCGCGCTTGGAGCATCAGGTGACATCAGATCCAAAATTTAGGTGCAACCAGAAGTGTGGATGGATTGGGGAATTCGAGGAATTATAAATTAACTCTAATAAGCTAGTAATAAGCCCTAACGTCATTTTAGAGTTGGTGCTAGGGTACGTTTTTTGGGTGATTTATACCAAAGTCCAAGTTGTGTTGTCCAAAATCAAATCATTTGGATTCAAGTCAAATCCAGCTTCGTCAGCCACCTCTATGGCAGCCCTATAATGGTTCCATGTATAATGAAGCTGTAATAAAGCCAAGGGCATGAGTCCTTCTGTACACTGTGCTCTGTATGACAGCATGGAAAAAAACACACACAGCTCATTATAATCACCCACATGGTTTCCCCACCATAGACATAGATCCACAGAATAGGTGGTAAGTGTCTGATTGCCGGAAGTCCCACCGATTGCTAAAAACACCTTCAGCTTTGCTACCCTTCAATTGTTGAACACCCTATTGGCAGACAGCTATTACTCACTGCCTCCATATTCATGCATGCTCAGCTCTGCTGTGCATGCATGTGTTTTAAATGAAGGGTGGAGTGAAAGAACTTCCAGACATGTTTTTCCAACAAAAGGATCGGGCATTGAAATTCAACCTGCCCACCTCTTTCCTCCCCAACCCCCTCTCCCGTGCTGTAGCCGCCGAGTGTTAGCTGCAATTAGCGTTGCGATCCCGCTACACAGCTCCTTGACGCCATGGTATCATCATGCTCAGCTGCTGGGCATGAAGGTGTTTAAATTGAAGGGTGATGAAAAGGGAATCCTTCCAGACATGTTTTTCCAACAAAGGATACGGGCATTGTGAATTAAACCTAGTCACACTCTTCCTCCCCACCCCCCTCCCTGCTGTACCGCCGAGTGTTAGCTGCAATTAGCGTTGCATCCCAGTACACAGCTCCTTGACGCATTAGGGGTACATTTCAGGTGGATTCCCATCTCAGACATAGATGGCATATTGGCAGGACCCGCACCTATGTTGAGAGGTGGCTGCGCATTCTGCATAGAGGAGTACACGGGCCCATTTTGAGACAGGTGCGGGTCCTGTTGATACGTCATCAGTCTCTAGGATGGGAATAATTCTTAAAAGGGAACCTGTCACATTGAACTTGTTATCTAATCTACAGACATCATGTTATAAAGCAGGAGGAGCTGAGCAGATTGATATATAGTTTTGTGGGGAAAGATAAAGTAGAACTTCTAATTTATTCATTTAATTTACTGCTTATTCTGGGTTAAGGAGTCCAGTGGGCGGTCCTATCAGTAATTGACAGTCATCTCTGCATGCACACTCATACAAGGAAGACTGTCAGTCACTTATAACTCCGCCCACTGAACTCCTTAACTCAGAATAAGCCATAAGTTTAAGGGGTTTTGCCAAGAAGTGATTTCCTCACCTAACAGGCTGAACTGTCCTCTTGAGCCTTGAAAAAAGGGGCGTTGTGTTTCTGTGTTTAAAAAAACAAGTGCCTCCTCTGTGATGTCATCGCACCACCTCCCATGCACGCTCCCGAGGCTGATATTCAGTCTCTGTAGTGGAGCAAACATTGTTTGGCTAAACCAAAGAGGATAACTGTGTTGTGCACAAGCTCTTCTGGTTTTGTTTTCTCCCGCTTTTCGGCTCAGGTGAGACTATAAGATCCAAGCAGGCAGTGTTCACGACCTGCTGCAGGGGGGGAGGGAGGAGGGCTGAGCAGGGAGGTCTGCATGTTTACTCAAATAATTACATTACAACCAGCAGATTCTCTATACAGCAGACACAGGCTTTGTTCTCCCCCTCCCTTCAAAGCTCCTTCATGTGCCCTGCCATCAGATAAGAAGTGCAAACAACGCAAGTGCCACCAGATCAGCTCCTGGTCATAGCTAATGTAAACAGTCAGGAAACTAAGGGCATCTAAGCAATGCTGCAGCTCTCACAGGCTTCACTTTTTATAATCACATATATTTAGAAAAGTGATTAAATACCCATTTTGGAGGATCCCACGTCAACATTAGATCATGGCAAAACCCCTTTAAATGAACAGACCGTAAATTATACTTAATATTTCACCATAAAAATACATTTGAATCTGCTCAGCTTTTCCTGCACTGTAACATGCTATCTGTAGATTAGATTATATGTTTAATGTGACATGTTTCCTTTATGACCATTGATGACATCACTGGACTGCAGCACTGACCACAATGGATAAATTACAACTATACTGACTGCTACATTGGCCACTTACTGTAGGTCCTGACTACTGACTGTATCCCTGATCACCAGTAATGAAGGGGTAACGTTCCTCATAAGGCAGAGGCACCATTTAGGTGTGTGGAGACCTTTACACCTTAAATTGCTCCAATGAAATTTAAATATATTCTAAAGGACACATGGGAAAATAGCAAGGACTCAATTCACATCTGACTCATTGAGCCTGGCAATGTGAATGAGATTAGAGCCAATTAGATATTCATCTGCAGACAGCTGTTTTGGGGTGTTTGCCCCTTATCCAAGTAGAATACTGGTTGATTAGGTAAAAATCTCCAAGGATAGCACAAAAGAGGTAACATTCCTCATTAGGGAAAGGCACATCCCATAAGTGGCAATACAAGAGTCCTACAAGATTTCCCATGAGCCCTTCAGAATAAATTTAGTGGAATTTAGTAGAGCGACTAATAGTAAATAATTCTCCACACACCTGCATTGTGCCTCTCCCTAATGAGGAACATTACCCCTTTTGAGCTACCCCAGGAGCTTCTCACCCAGCTAGCCAGTACTCTGCACTGAGGAAGGGCAAACACCAAGAAACAGCTTTCAACAGATGAATATCTGGTTGGCTCTAATCCCATTTACATTGCATTGTGAATTGAGGAATGCTACATCCAATAGGGAGCACTGCAAGAGTCCTAGCTCATTTCCCATGAGCGCTTTAGAATAAATTTAGTAGATTTAAGTAGAGCGACTATTGGTGTATAAGTCTCCACTCACCTACATGGGGCCTCTCCCTAATTAGGAACATTACCCCTTTTGAGCTACCCCAGGAGCTTCTCACCCAGCTAGCCAGTACGCTGCACTGAAGAGGGGCAAACACCCAGAAACAGCTTTCTACAGATGAATATCCTGTTGACTCTAATCCCAATTACATTGCATTGTGAATTGAGGAATGCTACATCCAATAAGGAGCGCTGCGTCCTAGCTCATTTCCCATGAGCCTTCTAGAATATACACCTGTAACAAAGTATCCAATTTGACACTGATGGAACATTGACCTAGCAGATAATATTCATGTTCCATCAGTGATGATCCAACTTGAAAATTTTAGTCCAACATTGCACCAATTCTTCTCTAGCAATTTCCATACCTTTCCTACTTTAGGCAGAAATTCGTTTTTACATGGCGGTGCACCAACTTCTTCTGATGTGTAAAGAGGAGAATAGCAAAGTCTAAGATGGGAAAATGTGTGTCATGGAGACAACCACAAGATATTACAATGTAGAAACGCAAAGGCAACACTGGATAAAGGGAGCGCAAAACATCTACAAGCCGCTAAGCACATGAAGCTTCACTTTAATATTCCGTTAAGCACCTTGCAAAGGACAATTAATGTGCTATTAAAACCAACAGGGAATTGTCTGCTTAATTTACCTGCAGATTACCAGAGCTGCCCCGGGGTAAGCCTCCTTCTGATAAAGACATTGCTGATGATATGGGAACTATTTTTTGGCACAACTGTGTGAGGACATAATACTACCCGCATTAACATGTCACTGCTATGTGATTACACGCTACTCCTTAACACTATTATACCGGAGTAATTTATGGCACCATTACAAATCCAACAATCGCAAATTGAATTTTACCTTTGTTTCTTATCTAGTCCTATCAAGAGACAGGAAAAAATGTTAATTAAGGAATAACAACTAATTAATGAGTCAGCAATATCATTGCTGGGACTTTTATAGTAGAGCCAAAGCTTTGGTGATATTTTAGTTAATCATTCAAAGCCTTCAAGAAATGTGCTATGGTCCGTCAGTGCTTCATGTGACTGATAAGAAGCGGGTCCATCCTTTTTGGGGGGTATGTCCTTACTTTTAGGGAGGGCAAGGATAGAGATATTCTAGAGTGTTGTATACATTTTATTTTATTTTTTCTGACCTAAATTGAGAACATAGGGCGACATGTATGATTTTTGGCGCCCAGATGCCAATTTTATTGCACACAAAATTAGTGTAGATTGCACCTGAATCTATGAATCTGTTCTACTGCGGGTCATAGATTTAGTGCATTCTAGCACTAAAGCGACACTTCTGGTTCAGGTAAACCACTTTTAAAGTGCTCTACCTGTTCCAGCAGTAATGCGCCTGGATTTGCCGTACTAAAGCTATAAATGTGCAGCTTTGTACGGTTGTAGTGCGACGCTTCCAGCACGCCCCCTGATCTCAGGCGCTTTACAAAGTGCCACGGGCGCTCTGTAATGCGCCTGATATTGGAGTGCACCTGGTTACAAATACAGCGAACAGGGCTGTGCTAGTCTTCAGGCTAAATAGATGGCAGACTTCTGCCGCAGCCCCATTCATACACATCCCCCATAAAGTTGGAGAAGGTTGACTCTGATGATGAGGCAATGGGATTGATACCAGAGAAGGTTGCAGCTGAATAGGAGAACCAGCACACCTGACAGAGTGCATCAATGATCCTTGGCTCATTGAACAAATACCATCATAAAAATGAGTGAAAAAGATTAAAAGTAGTAGACTTTATTCTACATTATATCATAACAAATGTTATCCAAGTGTATAGAAAAAAGCCTACTTGTGCAGGGTAAATCACTGACGTGTTTCAGACAACACTGAGTCCTTAGTCATAGTTGCAGCAATGACTGAAAAGCGTCAGTGATCTACCCTGCAAAAGTATAATTTTTTCTGTACACTTGGATAACACTTTTAATGATATAATATGTAATAAAGTCTGCTGCTTTTAATCTTTTTTTTACTCAAGTGCTGGTTAAAGCAGGCTTGGACTGGCCCACAGGGGAACAAAGGAAAAGCCGGGTGGGCCCTTGAGCATGGCAGACCTGGAATTTCTTTTTAACCTCATATACATCCTTGGGAGAGGCAGAAAGGCTGAGAGAAAAAGGGAAGTAGCAAGAGAGGCAGAGCATAAGAGAGCTGTACAGTACCTGTATGGTGGGCCCTAGAATCAACTCTACTGTTGGGCTCCAGAATCAACTCTATTGGTGGGCCCCAGAATTAACTCTACTGGTGGGCCCGAGAATTAACTCTACTGGTGGGCCCCAGAATCAACTTTAATGGTTGGCCCCAGAATCAACTCTACTGGTGGGCCCCAGAATCAACTCTACTGGTGGGCCCCAGAATCAACTCTACTGGTGGGCCCTAGAATTAACTCTACTGGAAGGCCCCAAGTATAAACTCTACTGATGGGCCCCAGCAATCAACTCTACTGGTGGGCCTTAGAATTAACTCTACTGGTAGGCCCCAGAATAAACTCTACTGGTGGGCCCCAAAATCAACTCCACAGGTGGGCCCCAGAATATACTCTGCTGGTGGGCCCCAGAATCAACTCCACAGGTGGGCCCCAGAATCAACTCCACAGGTGGGCCCCAGAATCAACTCTACTGGTGGGCCCCCAGTATGAAATTTCACTGGTGGGTCCTAGGCACGCCAGTCCGACACTGGGTTAAAGGTGAGTGGTTTCTATTGACTTTTTCCTGCTTCATTAGCATATTATTTCATTTATCTTGCCAGTAGTGACAAACGATTGTTGTGCTTTATCCAACTAGTATTAATACAATAACTTTTTATTGGGTGTTTTTTATCTGATGGATAATAAAAGTTAGGTTTTTTTACTTGGATTTTGGTTTGCAGCAAATATTCCAGGTACACTCTCATGGATATCCAAGATTGTGAGCTACTATAGTCCTTCCGTGTTTCCCGTTACAGAAAGAAGTAAAACTGACTTCCGGTTCCGGCGCACGCATGTGAGGAGGCAGCGCTCAGAGCTCCCGCACAGCGCCGCCCGAAACAGGGCTTTCCCGCAGCATACCTGCAAGATAAATGGCACTTTTCAGTGCCTCTTCACCCCGTATACACTCCGGTACGGGAGCGGGGATTCCGGAAGAAGCGGGGAGCCCGTGTGAGACAGCGGCCCCTTAGTGAACTGCCGGCCGTCATTCCAAGATGGTGCCCAAGCCACCACGCGGCTCCAGGAGCGGCCGCGGAACCTGCCCAGCGACACCAGCGGGGGAGGAGGCAGCACCACAGGTGGACCCACTGCTGGATATTCAGGTCAGAGACAACCAACTCCCTCACAGAGAGTCCCAGGGAGCAATATCAGCCTCACAGGCATCAGAGGCAGTGGCAGCTGATCCCCTTGATTCCCAAGGAGGCCTAGAGGAGAAAATTCCAGGGCTAGAAATATCTTGTAAAACCATGGCGGTGGCTGTTGCTAAACTATTGGCTCCTGATATAATGGCATCTTTTGAAGCTACTATTTCTGCCTCAGTAAAGGCTGCAGTGACAGCCGCAGTGTCAGCCATGCATAAGGATATCTCAAAGCACACCTCACAAATTGGGGACTTGGAAGAACCGGTGAATGTAGTGGAAGACGACATGCTTGGGGCTAGGAGTACACTAGAGAGATTGGCCAGACGAACAGAGTTCCTCCAAAACAAGGTCGAGGACCTGGAAAACAGGTCCCGCAGGAACAATTTGCGGATTATTGGCCTAAGCGAGACTATCCCAGTGAAAAATCTGCATAAAATCTGTGCCACCGAAATTCCACAGCTACTTGAACTGCCACACTCCTTAAAGGTGGAAAGAGCGCATAGGATAGGCCCGCCAAAAGCACCACCTACCAATGGGACACCAGATAAACCCAGACCTGTCATAGTAAAATACTTAGACTACTCTGAGAAATCTCAATTACTACAAGTCTACAGGGCACTCAAATCGCTCTTGATTTCTAAAGGCGATAAGCTACTAATTTTGCTGTCTATTACATAGAGGTCTACAGAAAGAGGAAGTTGTTTTCGAATGTCTGCACAGCCCTAGTAAAACGGCAAATCCGTTTCAATCTCCAGTTTCCCGCAATTCTGAGAATATTCCCAGACAACGGCCAGCGTGTGCTCTGTCATACCCCGGAGGAGGCAGAGGAGTTCCTGGAAAGTTACACCCGGCAGAAACGTTCTTCAGAAAGGCCAGAGGAAGGAAAATATACCATGGAGAGGAGGAGCCAGCGCAACACTAGCAAGCCCAGGTCTAGCCAGGACAGTGATACCGCCAGTACTCACTCGGGTCAATTCCGGACCCCGAGAAAACGTTGACATTTTATGTACCATCAGGTTTTTCTTCTTCTCTAGGGACCTACTCCGGGACTTATCTGCTTAGTAGTTGTGCCGTTTGCATTGTTACGCATTGAGTCTCGGGGGGAGGGAGTGGAGATTGGACATGTGGAGCGAGGGTTACCACACCTGTGGAGATTTGTAAAGTTGGGGGGCAGCCATATGTCTGGCAATACTGGGAGGGCAATTCAAGCCACTCAATCAGGGCGGCGGGAGGTGGGCGTGGCGGGCGAAGAGGGCCTAGGGAGAAGCTCCGAGGTTAGGGATCTCACCTTGGGGCACCTTGCGTGAAAAAAGAGAAGTCACTAAGGAGAGAGGAGGAGATTCGGTTAGGTTTTGGAGGTATCAGTTCTTAGGTTCTTGTTCTGGGGGGCGGGGGAGGTGTGCACGGGTTCGTTGTAAAGCAGGGAGAGAGGGAGAGACACAGGCTCCATAGATAATGCGCATTATATCTTGGAACGTTAAGGGGCTTCGGTCCCCCCAAAAAAGAACTATGGTTCTACGACATCTCAAAAAACAAAGACCGGACATTGCCATATTACAGGAAACACACTTAGAAGAGAAAGATTTTGATCGCATGAAAAAAATGTGGGTAGGTCAGGGGCTCAGCAGCAGTGAAGGGTAAGGCGGGTGTGCTTATGCTATATAACAAGAATACCCCATACAAAATTCTATCTCAAGAATCTGACAAAGAGGGTAGAGTATTGAAGGTAGTAATGGAGACCTCAGCTTAATCTTTTCAACGTCTATGCGCCTAATGCTCGGGATAAGGAATTCTTTAATCAGTTGGGTACTAATATCTCTAGGGACAGTGGCAACAACATCCTAGTAGGGGGGGACTTCAATAGCATCATGGATGAAAGGGAGGACAGAAAACGCTCGGGCTCTCAGAGGGGAATGCGGAAAGAAGGCAAGAGCTTGATTAGCGGTCTCTGTGACTCTTTAGGGTTGGGGGACGTGTGGAGGCTGTTGAACCCACAGGAAAGGCAGTACACACATTTCTCCCACACCCATTTGTCCTGGTCCCGATTGGATTATTTTCTGGCCAACCGTCACCTTTTGGGCCAGGTGGAGGATATAGAGATAGGAGATCTGGTGATCTCGGACCATTCTCCGGTGTTACTGTCCCCGAGGGATATGCATCCCAAAGGATCAGACATATTGTGGCGTTTCCCAAGCGCTCTTACAGGAGACGACCATTTTCAGGAGCTCCTGAGGCGCTGGTGGGAGGAGTTTGCGCGGGATAATGCCATCCATACAACTACCCCCGGGCTTTTCTGGGACACAGGGAAGGCAGTATTGAGAGGTAGAATTATGGCCTATATGGCAGCCAAGAAGAAGGACATGAGGGCTAAGCACAAAAAGTACACTATTGCCCTAAGAAACTCCTACACCAGATTCTTAGAACATCCTTCAGAGGATAACAAAAGGGAGTGGACAGCGGCCAAGGAGGCGTTTGATTTTCAGCAAAAAAACATAGATCTCTTATATAACGATCAACTGAGATCTTCCTTATTTAAACTGGGCAATAAGTTGGGAAAGCTCCTAGCAAACCTGGTAAGGACTAGGGGAGGACAGACCAATATTATGGGATTGAAGGACGGCTCAGGAGTGGTGAAGAGAGACCCCAAAGCAGTCAATAAAATTCTAGAAGAATATTACAGACAACTTTACTCCCAGTCACAGTGTGATATGTCTAAAGGGGTAGCTTTTCTGGAAAACATTAATCTACAAAAGCTTCCCAGTGAAGACAGGGACAAGTTGAATAAGACGATTAGTGAGGAAGAGCTAGAGGCCGTCATCAAGAATATTCCACCGGGGATACAGCTTACATCAAGGTATTATTCAAGAAAGGCAGAGATCCCCGGGACGCAGCATCCTATCGCCCCATCTCTTTGATAAACCAGGACATCAAAATTATATCGAAGGTCATAGCAAATAGGTTGGCATCTATAATGCCAAAGCTAATAGGCCCTCATCAAATGGGGTTCATTAAGGGAAGATCCGGGGTAAAAAACATCAGGACAGTTTTGACAGTACAGGATTATATTGACAGAGAGCATCAGGAGGGAAACACCGCAGCCTTATTGAGTATAGACGCTGAGAAAGCCTTTGATAATGTAAACTGGAGGTGGCTAAATTTGGTGTTGGACAAAATGGGTTTTATAGGAAATTTCAGGAAATACCTTATGGCTATGTACAATTTACCTCAAGCGAGGGTGCATACTCCGGGCTTTATCTCTTCCCCCATCTGCTTACAAAAGGGAACAAGGCAAGGTTGCCCGCTATCCCCGATGCTTTTTGACATTGTCCTCGAGCCACTAGCTCAACATTTATTAGACTCTGACACATTTAGAGGGATATCAGTGGGCTCCAGGGAAGTCAAGTTGGTATGTTTTGCAGACGATATCCTCATATTCATGAATGACCCTGTAGGCCACTTAAAGGGAGTGTTGGAGGTCCTCACCAAATTTGGAGAATTCTCAGGCTTTAAGATAAATAGAGATAAATGCCAATTGATGCCTCTGGGGGCCCGTAATCGTATTCCTACTCATACAGTGGAGGTGGAGGTGGTGCGTTCCCACCTGACATACTTAGGGATTAAGATTGGGTCAAAAGGAACATCTGTATATCAACTTAACTATCCACCGCTGATCACAAAAATTATAGCGGAACTGGAAAGGTGGAGAGATCTTCCTTTGTTTATCACAGGCAGGATCCAATTGATCAAGATGATAAGTTTTGCGAGACTGCTCTATCCTCTGCAGAACATACCTCTTTTGCTGAAGCACGCGTACGTTAATAGGCTACGGAGAGCCTTCTCGACGTTCATCTGGAAAGGCAAGAGGTTACGCATAAGTTATGAGAAACTGTCTGTGAACAGGCTGCAGGGAGGGGGCAGTTACCCAATATTAGACTCTACAATTTGGCTTCTATGTGGCGGCATGTGAGGGACTGTATAGATGGCTCGGACTTATTTTCCAACACAGAACTAGAATCACAGCTCATACCAGGGTGTAGTCTGGTGGCACTACTGCATCTACCATTGAGATTATTTCCAAAGGGAGTCAGGTGCAGTACCATGCTGAAAGACACATGGGCGACTTGGAGGCATACAAGAAAGTTATTTAAGCGCCCCATGTATATTTCACAATATGCCCCCTTCATTCCGCTCGGGTAGTGAGAACAAGCTGTTTCAATCATGGAAGCGGAGGGGAGTCAGGGTCTTGGGGGACCTGCTGTCGAAACCCTCGGGTTCCTTACTTAACTGGGATGAGGTGAAATTAAAATTTTCCTTGGGTGATAATCAGATCTTCCAATACATGCAATTAGAACATTTCTGCAGGGCGAATGTCTCCCATCTGCAGTCACTGGGAGACAATTTGCTGAGCTCACTAAGCCAAGCGAGAGTAAAGGGTTGCTGTCTAGGTTATACTCTATACATATTCTTAGCTAAAGGCAGTGAGAGGATGAAGTCAAAGCTCTTCGGGTTTTGGGAGGACAGGATCGGCGACACTGAGTTAACTCACAAAATATTAAAGGATCTGCAAATAGTACGTAAAGCTATAGTTAGCGAGCAATGGCGAGAGATACCTTTTAGGTTGGCACACAAAGCCATATAATGCCTTTACTATCCCTCCAGGACCAAATAGGCCTACTCATCTCTTGGCATGCTTCAAGTGTGGGCTGGAAAGGGCTGATCTATTTCACTGTATGTGGCAATGTCCTGGTATCAACTGGTTTTGGCAGCAAGTTAAAAAATATCTTGATGACACCTGGGAGTGTTCATTTCCCCTGACCCCGCAAGGGATGCTATTTCGCTACGCTACTGAAGCGATTTCGGAGGAGTCGCCGGAGAGAACCCTTGCTATAAATAAAGGAGTCCATGTAACTCTTCTGGCGGCAAAGAAGTGCATCTTAAGGCACTGGATAGACAACTCTGTTCCTTCCATACCAGAACTTACAGAGTGTCTTCACAAAATTCTCTACTTAGAGAAACTACAGGCGATAAATAATAGAGAGGCAGAAGCAGGGAGGTTCTTGAAGAAATGGAGATCTTTTAATTCCAAACAGTACAATCCAGAAGAAATTAAAACACTGATAGAACAATTCAAATACAATGAATACTAACTTAAAGATCAGATGTAAGGAAATATAGGGTATCTGGATGTCGGGGATGAAAGTGGTAGGTTCCTGTGCACACTTTGTGGGACCAGTTGGGGGGGGGTTGGTTCCTAAACAGGATGGGGATAAAATTTGTAAAAATATAGGAGACACCTGACTGTTTCACTGTTTCTATGTTTGTATAAGGTGAATTGCACTTACATATTGTTTTCTGTGACTGTTTTTCCGGAAATTTGAAGACTTGTGCATTCAATGCTCTCTGTTATGTCTACATGGTTGTGTACAGTGTCTTCCTTAATAAAACATGTTTCAAAAAAAAAAAGAAGTAAAACAATATGGAGTTATATGAGATTTGCACCTCTTTCACTCCCACCGGGCAAACCTCTAAGTCAGTAATCTGCCCCAGTGTTTTTTCCACCTTTATACCATCTCATCAGACACTGATAACTATAGAGTAAGTGTTTTTTAACTTTTTTGTGCTATTGACCCCTTTCCCCAGGCATAAGAAAGCCACAGATCACTTTTCAGAATGTAGCATTATGACACGGAACATTGGCATGCATAAAAAATTTGTGTTAAATCAAGTCCGACAACTTTCCTTATAATCCTCATGTTTTTACACAGCAAAGTAATGACTATGGCTTATTTTGTTTGTTATTGGCCGTTTAAGCATAAGCATGTACTTACCTCGTGTCTACAAGAAAATGTACTATCTTTGTTTGAAAAATAATAAAAATTAAAATAAAAATGAAAAAAAAAAATAAAAAGATTTAAAAAAAAATTGTGTTAAAGTAGCGGACCCACAAAAAGCTATGAATTCTCACTTAAACCTTGTAAAATTGCAATAATCAACGATAGCAATTTACCTCCTTTCACTTATTTGCTTAAGGCCTCGTTCACACGGCTTATTTCAGAACGTATTTATGGTCGGATTTCCGATCGTAAATACGTTCCGAAATCAGTCTGAAATAAGTAACAGGTCATTTAATATTGCTTTTAATGGGAAATACATGTCGTCGTTCAGACGACATGTATTTCCGTGCCGTATTGCCGCTGCGGATTTGCGGCCGGAAAAACAATGTGCATATCAATTATTGGGCCGGATTTCGTGACAGATTCACCTCATATAATGACTGAGGATTGTAAATCCGTCGCGAAATACGTGACACACTTTGTGACGATTATTTGCAACTGATTTTCAACTGATTTCGGAACGTATTTACGATCGGAAATCCGACGTAAATATGTTCTGAAATAAGCCGTGTGAACATTACCTAAGTCTACCACTAAATAAAAGTATTTGATCACCAACCTACCAGCAAGAATCCTGGCTCTCACAGACTTGTTAGTTTTTCTGGCATTTGGAAGATATTGCTGTGAAGAAAGCATGCGGTCAAAAGAGCTCTCCATGCAGGTGAAACAACCATCCTAAGGGTATTGTACACTGCATAAAGGTAAAATAGAAAGCGGGAAATGGAGGCACCTGGTTTACTCTGTTAGTCCTTAGTATTCCCCGCTGCACGGATTCACTTATCCTCGGCTCCAGGATCAAAAGGCATTCCAAACAAAGTTGTACAGAATCCAGCAGGTAATAGGAAATGGATAACTACTTTATTAGTGCAATGAAATACAGAGGATAAAATATCTTATGGCAACCCACGCGTTTCGACAATAAGCGTGTCCTTGTTCACAGCAAAGTTATCCATTTCCTGCTGGATTCTCTAAAACTTTGTTTGACATCCTAAGAGGGTATGTTCACACAGCATAATTGCAGCGCTCATTTCAGCACATAATTATGCTTCAATATGCCCAAAATTCGCCCCACAATAAAGGTAATTCATAGCTCTTATAGAGAGCTATGAATTACTCCTGTCTTCCTCAATGTGTATTCAACACTGGGGGAAAGAATTGATATGTCACTTCTTCCCGGCATTTACGAGCCGGGGATGATAGAAGTCTATGGGGCCACGCCCTCCTGTGCTTTCTAAAACACCCGGTGTATTGCGGCGAGTACAAGATGCGCAGCAATGCTCCATGTGAACATACCTTTAAGCTGCGAAAACAGAAAAAAACCCTATAATATTAGGAGTGGCAAAATCTGCAATTCGGTACATCCTGGGAAAGAAAAAAATCACTGGTGAACTCATCAATGCAAAAAAGACCTGGACGCCCACTGAAAACAACACTGAAGAAACCCCTTCACAAGAGCCAACCAAGTGAGCAACACTCTCCTGGGTGTAGGCATAGCAATATCCAAATCTACCATAAAGAGAAGACTGCATGAAAGTAAATCCAGAGGGTTCACTGCACAGTACAAGCCACTCATAAGCCTCAAGAATAAAAAGGCTAGATTGGGCTTTGCTAAAAAAACATCTAAAAAGCCAGCACAGTTCTGGAAGAACATTCTTTGGAAAGATGGAACCAAGATCAACCTCTACTGGAATGATGGAAAGAAAACAGTATGGTGAATTTTTAATCATTCTCCGATAGACAAACGAGCAATGTCAGCTCTCAGAACCTGTCTGTTTACACCGCTATATGCTTGATGTTGAAAGTACACACTGGCCAGCACATACTTTCAATATCACTACAACCAGGCCTGCTTTTCACGACGCATACTCACCCGAAAAGAGAGACATGGCCCTTCTTTTTACGGACACCGGGAAATCATAGCACTCAATGAGTATTATGATTCTACCCTATTTGCAAGGTGTAGTACGGGAGCATTGCAGTGCAGTTATGCACCAAAGTTTGCCCCGCAAATACACCATGTGAACATACCCTAATAGTAAGCTGGGAGTGAGGTTAGGATTAGGGTTTTTGTACAGTGTTTTACCTTTCAGCATCACTTCAAGTGTGATACATGGTTTTATGTCTGACATCACATCACTTCTGGTTCCCTATGTTACCCCTATACTATAAAAACTAAAAATGACATCGGATGGAACGTTTAATATCTGACATCACTTCTGATTTCCATAATATAGGGGTAAGATAGGTAAAACAGAAGTGGAGTGGAAAATCTCACCGAAGGTAAGTGAAATAGGACCGGGTTAAATTTTTTTTTTTCTTGTCGATATTTGGCAAAATTTGATTCAGGCCAATTCAATTTGAATCTCTTAGATTTGGGGCAGATTTGATATTTGACCCAAAACCGAAGTGCAACACTGTGCAGGAGGACATGGATTAGTATCCTAATCTGTATCCAAAAAGGGAGTAAAATCCAAGGCAAGAAAAAGTTAAAGTAAATGTGTCATCATAAAAAGATTCTTGTTTTTAAGAATTTTATTTTTTTTTTACTTTTCCATATCACTGTCAATATTTTTAAAAATTCTGAAACCCTGCAGTTTTCACTTTGGCCACTAGACCAAATAATAGTCTGACACTTCCTGTTCTGTAGAGACAACTTTCCAGCAGTCTCCTCATTATCAGCATAGGCAGGATTACACTGAAAGGTGACATCAATGTGTATAGATAACACCAGTCACAATAGGAGAGGTCACAGCTCCCGCTCTCCTCCTCCCTGCACACTGACTTCTTCCCAGGTCACTAAGCCTAGAAAACTCTCCTATATAAGTCAATGTGTCTGCTCCTGTTCACAGGCTCCTAAGTCCATGAAGCTGCTGTAAAGCAGCTCTCTAAATTGCTGTTAAAAGCAGCTCAGGCAAGATGGCCGCCCCTATACTCATATAAAGACAATAGAAGTAAAAGTCTGCAGTCATAAAATAAAAACGTCTAAAAAGAAAAGAATATGGATCAGTGTCTTGTTTTATTTAGTAAAAAAAAAAAATGGCAACAGATTCCTTTAAAGACATGTAGAAATCTGAGGGTGTCCCTCAGATTTCTGCTGCCTATTGCATGCTGTGTGAACATAGCTTAAGGCTGCAGAGGTGACACAGATACAGTGGGGAAAAAAGTATTTAGTCAGCCACCAATTGTGCAAGTTCTCCCACTTAAGTAGATGAGAGAGGCCTGTAATTGACATCAAGGTCCTCTTCCCTCAATAGGGAGAAAAATGAGAAAACAAATCCCGAAAATCACATTTGGAAAGAATTTTTTTGCAAATTATGGTGGAAAATAAGTATTTGGTCCCCTACAAACAAGAAAGATTTCTGGCTCTCACAGACCTGTAACTTTTTAAGAGTCTCCTCTGTCCTCCACTCATTACCTGTAGTAATGGCTCCTGTTTGAACTTGTTATCAGTATAAAAGACACCTGTCCACAGCTTCTAGCAGTCACACTCCCAAACTTTCCCCTATGGTGAAGGGCCAAAGAGCTTTTCGAAAGGACACCGGAAACAAAATTGTAGCCCTGCAAACCCAAGTGGGAAACTGAATCTGCAATAGCAAGCAGCTTGGTGTGAAAAATCAACTGTAGGAGCAATAATTAGAAATGAAGACATATAAGATCACTGCTAATCTCCCTCCATCTGGGGCTCCACGCAAGATCTCACCCCATGGGGTCAAAATGATCACAAGAACGGTGAGCAAAAATCCCAGAACCACATGGAGGGGGCCTAGTGAATGACCTGCAGAGAGCTGGGGCCAACGTAACAAAGGCGACCATCAGTAACACACTACGCCGCCAGGGACTCCGATCCTGCAGTTTCCAGACATTCCCCCTGCTTAAACCAGTACATGTCCGGGCCCCTCTGAAGTTTGCTAGAGAGCATTTGGATGATCCAGAAGAGTATGGGAGAATGTCCCTATGGTCGATGAAACCAAAGTAGAACTGTTTGGTAGAAACACCAACTCGTCGTGTCTGGGAGGAGAGAGAAATACTGAGTTGCATCCAAGAACACCTTACCTACTGTGAAGCATGTGGGTGGGAAATCATGTGTGGGGCTGTTTCTCTGCAAAGGGAAAAAGGACGACTGATCCCTGTACAGAAAGAATGAATGGAGCCAGTATCGTGAGATTTTGAGTGCAAACCTCCTTCCATCATAAGGGGATTGAAGAAGAACGTGGTTGGGTCTTTCAGCATTTAAAAATAATCCCAAGCACACCGCCAGGGCAACGAAGGGGTGGCGTAAAACATTTCAGAGTCCTGGAGGCCTAGCCAGTCCTCCACTTCAACCCCATAGAAAACCTTTGGAGGGAGTTGAAAGTCCGTGTTGCCCAGCGACAGCCCCGAAACATCACTGCTCTAGAGGAGATCTTCATGGAGGAATGGGCCAACATACCAGTCACAGTGTGCGCCAACCTTGTGAAGATTTACAAAAAACTTTTGACCTCTGTCATTCCCAAACAAGAATAGAAAAAAGGTTGGATAAACCCTTTTTTTTATTGACAAATACTTTTCTACCATAATTTCAAAAAAATTCTTACCTAGACAATGTGTTTTTCGGTTTAGTTTTCTTTTTTTGTCCTCTGTTGAGGTTGACCTACAGTAAAACCGGGCCTCTCTCATTTTAAGGGGGAAATTTGCAAAATTTGGGGGTGACTGATTAATAAACCCCAAAATAAATTTTTTTTTAAATTGAGGGGGTTTCCCTGATTCTGCATAAATGAAACCACAAAAGAACAGGACATAGAAAACAAATAACATATAGATAAGAGGGAAAGAATATCCCCAAAAAAATGGGAATTTCGCAAGGAACAGAGATGACTTTTGTCCCCTTTTTTTTTTTCCATAGGCAAACTTAAACTCTTAAAAACCCAGGACCGGACCCTAACCCCCGAAAACAGTTTATGGTGAAAAGTTTGGGAGGTCAGGCAACTTTTAAATTGTGATTTTTCCCCCCCGCTACAAAGTTCCCCCCCTCAGAGGTGCACAAGGAAACCCTTTTTTTATTTTTTCCAAATTTTTGGGGGGACTGCCCCCGTAGGAGGCTTGGGGTCCCCTTTCTGAGTTTTTAAATTTCTGTAATAAGGCTTTTGTAACGGCTTGGGTGGATCCGCTGGACCACCGCGGCGTGGTAATTAAGCCACGCCAGGGAAAGGAATCAAGTACCCCGGTTTTCACCAGAGCCCGCCACAAAGCGGGGTGGCTTCTGCGGCGTGAGAAACCAGGTCGTTACCCCCGAGTGACTTGCCTGCTTTTGGCCCAAATTACCGGCCACTGTCCCCTTTTAAAACTACATAAAGAGCGCGCGCGCTAGGGGGCCGCATGGCATTCCGTCACAGGGGACCGGCCGAAAAGGGGGGCGCGGTCAGGGGAGGAGAGGGACGGATGCACCACGGCACGTGGGACCCACGGCCACCCGCCCCCCCGGGACCTGCCGCGGGGACACGGGTGCGACCGCGGCCGTGGACCGCGGGGCAACCCGTTCAGTACCCCCCCCTTAACCTCCTTCCTTTTTAGGATGCAGAAACCTGAGGAGGGGGGTCACGATTCAGGATGTTAAATTCCGGCTCCCGGGCCCCTCTCTTTCGGGGCCGAACCCCTTTCCCAATCTTCGGGGGAAGAAGCCCTTTCCCTTTTTACCCCCTTCATTCCAAGATGTCCTTTACCTCAAAGAGGGTCACGGACTTGGAAGGGGGAAGGTGTTACATTCCTGAGAGAAAAATGGTTCGGGGGCCCAGCCCCCAAAAGGGGGACATGGAAGGGTTTTTGGGACCCGGGAAAATTGGGGCGGGAGAGTTTGGTACTTCATGGGTTCAACTCCCAAAAACCCTTTAAAGGGGCCCCGAGGAAGCGGGGGGGCCCAATTTGAAAAGGGGAACCTTCAGGCGCCCCTTTAACCTCGGGAGAGCCAAAACTTTGTCCCCTGGGAGGAATTTTGGGGGCGGGGGTCTTTCCCTCTTACCCCGTTTGAGTCTTAAACGGACGGGGACCCCCAAATAGGGAATTTCGCATCCCTGCCAGAGGGCCCTTGTTTCCCCGAACTTGGTCGTTAAACGGGGGGCCCCCCGAATTATGGGCGGGGGAAGGGGGGGGGTGGATGGGGGCCAAATAGATAAAAAGAATGGAGGACCCGGTGCCCCGAGACGCGATGGTTGTATGAGAATTGGGGCCCAAAGGGGAGCAGCTGGGCCCAAGTTTTTCCTGACGCCAGAAAACAAAGGCCCGCGGGTTTTCCCCCCAGAATTTTTTTCCCCCCCAACCCCGCTCCACTCCCTTTTGGATTGAGGGTGACCCTTGCTGACAAAAGTCAAAGCTTGACTTCCCGGGGCGGGAGCATATTTTGCACCCAAAAAATGGGAAACACATTGGACCCCCGCGGCCCGGAGACAATGGTAAGGGTAACCCATGGGTCAGAAAAAATGTCGAAAGAAATGATTGGCAAATTTGGTGGAGCGGACGGCGGGGGCCAGGAGAGGTACGAAGGGGGACATCTTTAAAAACCCGGGTCAGTAACCCCCCAGATGACCAAATTTCCCGGGGAAAGGCCACAAGGCCCAGTGATAAAATTCCCCTGGCAAATTTGGGGGGGGTTCCAGGGGATCTCGGCACGGGCAGGGGGGAATGCAGGAGACCTGCGGGCCCTTAGGGCGTGGGATCTTGTTCCGCAAAATTTTTGATACAGGCGAGGGGTGAAGCCCTTTGAAATCCTGTGCCGGGTCGGCCCCCATAGTTCCCTGAGATCAAAAACGTAGGACTTTCCCCTGCTCCCGGGTGGGGCCAGCCAAGAGAGAGCTAAAGGGGCCCCCTTCCAACACCTTCTTCCCCGAGTGCCGGGGGGCACGGGAAAAACTTGCCGTGGGGCGTTCGGAGATCTGCGGGAGCCAGTGAACCAACCCTTTGGGAGAAAATGTGTTTTGTGACATTTGGGTTTTTTTCCCCGACCCCGTCCCAGGCCGGGAGAGGGCGTAGCCTTAACGTTTTTCTCAGAGGTTTGGAAAAAGTATTTCGAAAGTCGAAAAGGGGGGGGAAAAAAAAGAGGGGACCCAGGGGTTGGCGGGGATTTAAGCGGGTGGGCTGTTGAAGATAAAAATTTAAATTTTTATGGTCCGAAAAAATGTCGTAGGATGACGAGCCCCCCCCCAGCAGGGTGTCGCCACTCCCCGGGGGTTAAAATTGATGGCCAAGAGGCCCGGTCCCCAAGGGGATAGTCCGCTCCGCCGGCGAAAAGGGCTTTGAGAAAACCAAAAGGGGAAATCTTGCTTTGGGCCCTTTTTGTGTGTGGACCCCCCCCCTTCCCCCCCCCAGGGAAAAAGCAACCCCCTCCCAAGGGGAAAAAGGCTTCCGGGGGTCAGGCCGGACCAAAACCCGGTTTCCGTGGAGAAGGCAGTTTTCCCGACCAAAAAAACGCCTTTTCAGCCTCAAAAGGGGGCCAGCCTCTCGGTTTCCCCGTTTTTTAAATGGGGCCCCGATAGGAGCCAAACCCCCCCTGGAAAAAGTGGGGAATTAAAATTTGGGGGTAATAAATTTGCGAACCCCGGAAGCGCTGGAGGGCCCCAAACCGAAGGAAAAAGGGGCCAAATTTTAGCCCCCGGGAGAGAGTTTTAGCTGGGGCCATCTTTCAGGCCCTTTGGGTGAGAAAGATTTTTCCGAGGGGAAGGGGAGGGGTGGGTTTAAAGGAATGAAAATTTCCCCCGCTTGGGTACAGACGATTTTTGCCCTTTGCGCCCCCCGGAAGGCCCCCCAAAAAAAAAATGGCCCAAAAAAAAAAAATTTGGGTTGGGGGTGGTTTGAAGTGGGGGAGAAAATTAGGATGTTTCCCCCAAATACACTATCCCCAGGGGTTTCAGGGGGAAACCCGGGAAAACACGTTTTAAAAAATTCTTTGAAACCTGCCCGGGGCGTTTTCCGAGCCCCAAAAGGGGATTACAGAAAATTTTGAAATGTTTCCCCCCCCCCCCCCCCCCCCCCCCCCCCCCCCCCCCTCTCGGGTATTTAAAAACGCCGTCTTCCATCGCCCCCTTCCCCAAATTTTGATGAGGTTTTAGGCAAACCCCGCAAAATCCAACCCTTTGGAAAACCCCTTACCCCCCTTTAGGGGGTCGAAAAGTTTTTGCGATAGCGGGAGAGGGTAGCGGTTTTTTTTCCCGGGGATTTTTTTAGTCCCCGGTAGTTTTAACCGGGCCCGGGGGGAACCATCCTTCTGTAAAGAAGAAAAAACCCCGGGTCCCGGGCCCGGGGGGGAGGAATTTCGGGGGAACCCCCTTTTCTGCAAGTTTTTCCTGTATGTAACGACATGGGCCCGATCTCCCGGGACGGAAAGGGAAAACAGGAACCCTTTCCCCGGGGCGGGCTGGGTTTCCCGGAAAAGGGCTTTTGGGGAGTGTAAGGCCCATGTGGGGGCACGAAACGGCCTCCTTCTCGGGGGGAAAAAAAAGTCCCCAAAGTCCTGGTACTCAGCCGGGAGGCCTGGCGAAGCTTTGGCAAAGGGGGTGCGGAGAAGTGGTAGCCCGGGCGGGTACCCCCAAACAGAGGTTTTGGTTCTGGTCCCCAACGCCCCGACCTTACCGTCTTCCCCAAACCACGTAGGGGCGTGACGTTGCAGCCAGGGAAACCCCCCAAAAGGATCGCCGGGGGAAGCACCCGGAAAAAGAACGGGAACCTGGGTCTTTCCTTATTTAGAGCCCCCCCCGGAGAGTCACTGGGGGCCCGTTATATCTGGATGGGCATGTGGGGGAGCTCCCCCCTAACCGACAAATCAGCAAAGGTTTTTCCAGGCGGACTACAGGCACGCGGGGAAAAGGGGTACCAAAAAGGGATGGGGTAAAGTTCCCCGGGACCCCGAGTCCAGGGGGCAGAATCCGGAACAAAAAAACCCGGTCTCCTTTCCCCCCCCTGGCATCAAACCAAAAGTGGGGTGGAAGAAACTGCCCTAGAGCCCCTCCCCCCACAGGCACCTAGGTGAGAGGTTTCCCGGGGGCTGGGACGAAAACAGCCCCTCTTTTTTGGTGAACTCCCCCTGCCTTTTTAAGGGAAACCCGATATCGATGCGAGTTTTGGGAAGGAGAAATTTTAAAGTCCAGGGGGGAGGGAAAGGGCTCTTCTCCAAAGCGTCCTTTTCCCCCCTGGGGCGAAACCCCTTTTGAAGGTTGGGGCAGAGGGCGGGGAAAACGTTCCACGCGAGCTCCAAACCAGGATGGAATTGAAAACCCCAATTTGTTCCCCCCCACGGGATCGCCCCGACGAAGGTCCAAAAGGGCGGACTCAGCAGAGGAAACACGCGCCCGGGTCCTCCAAAAAAGGGGCGGGAAATTCCCCCGGAGGGAAAATCTTAGGCCCAGTCAAAAGGGGTTTTGTTTCCGTCCCCAAAGGGGGGTTTTTCCCAAGCCAGGCCCTTTCCCCCAAATAGGCTCACCCGAAGGCCACCTTAAGGGCCTCTCCAGGGGGGGAAAATGATCCCCCATCCGCTCCAGGCATAGACATGGTAATGGGAAAACCCCCCCCGAGCTTTGGGGTCCCCGGGAAAAACTGGAAGGGTAGATAGGACCCCAAGCTTGGGTCCCCCGGGGGCCCAAAAACTGCCCGATGTAGATGGGCCACCCACGGAGACGGGGCCCGCTGCGGGGGGGGGGGTCGAGGAGCTGAAGTTTTCATGGCGGGGGAGTGGCCCAACTGCTGTCCCCTTTTTTGCGATTTGTTGCGTTTGCTGGGCCCAAAAAACCGTTTGTAATAAACCGTTTATGGGTTGGCCCAGGGGACCTTGGGGGGATCCATGGCTGGATTTTTACTGTAACCCGGGCTTGGTAGGGGGATCCCCTTTCCACCGCAGGCTGGTAATTAAACCAAAGCCAGGGGAAAAAATCTAAATAGCCCCCCCGGTTTTTCACCAGAGCCCCCCGGGAAAGCGGGGGGGACCGGGGCCCGGGAAAGGGCTAAAACCCGGTCCCTTCCCCCCCACGGGGGACTTGCTGCGGTGGCGGCCGAGGTTTTCAGCGAGGGACAGAAGCGTAGGGCTGGGAACGTATCGTGGGCAGGCAGAAGGTCGGGGAGGCGGCAAGGGGTGGTCGTGGACAGGCAGGAAGGTCAGGGCAGGCGGCAGAGGTTCGGAGTCGAGAAACGTAGCAAGGTCTGGTACACGTCAAGGCAGATAGACTATCAGGAACGCTTTCACAAAGGCACGGGGCAACAAAGATCCAGCGGGGAAGTGACGTAGGTCCAAAACTTAAATAGAGACAGCGCCCGGCAATTAGCCAATTACCGGCGCACTGTCCCTTTAAATCTACATGAAAGAGAGCGCGCGCTAGGGGGTGCGCATGCGCATTCCGGCCAGCAGGGGACGCGGACCAAACGGGAGCGCGGTCAGGTGAGGAGACGGGACGGATGCAGCCACGGGCGACAGTGGGACCCGCGGCGGCACCCGTCCCCGCCGGGGACCTGCCGCGGGGGAAACGGGTGCGACCACGGTCCGTGGACCGGACCGCGGCGCAACCCGTTACAGCTTTCCTGTTAATAGGTGGTGCTCAACCAGGCTTGATAATAGAAAAGGAGCTATTCCTTCCTTCAGACGTAGAAAGGGTTAAATGGTGGGGTTAGAAATCAGGTTTTTAAATAGTGTGTATAGAGGTTAAGTGTTATACATAATAAAAGTTACGTTTTAGTGTTTTATAGATAGAGAAGGGATAGATTTTAAATTTTTTGCCTATGGAAAAATTTGTAAATATAGTAAGGTTGGAAAAAGACACAAAATCCTCGTGTCCCCCTTAAAAAGACAGTCAGGGAAACATCTACTTTTTTTCTGGAAGGGAAGAGCGAAAATCAAGGAAAAGATTTAAACCCAAAGTTTTCCCTGTTGTTTAAAAATGTTGCTTTATAACTAAGAGTCTGTGATAGTCACCAGCGCTGCAAAAGTTGTGCTTGTCGTTGCCAACTTGACAAACAGCACTTTGTGCTTTCCCACGGGAAATTTGAGAAAATTTTCTTGGTTTGAAAGTTCATTTTTTTAAATTTTTCGGGAAAAATTGACAAAATGCCTGTTACAAAAAAAGTCCCTGGGTTTTCTGTACAGTGCTACACACGCTTTCACGGGAATTCCCCAAAAAAGGGCCCCCGTCTATGAATGTTTCAGACTAAAACAGAACCCAAAGGGAAAATTTTGGATCCTAATAAAAGCTTTAATTAGAGAAAGTTGCATTAAGATAACCAGCCCCAAAGGGAATATTTCAGTATCTGTCACCCTTAACTATAGGATTAAAATTGGTAAATTTTTATTCCCTTTTAACCATTTTTTTAGTATATTTACTTGGTACAGTTAAAAAAAGACATTTTTCCATCAATTTTCAAGAAAAGGAGAGGGAAATGTGCCATGACTCCTGAGTGCTCCTTTGATATTGGCTGTTGTCCCTGTGCCCTGAATGTCCCCTTTTTTTTTCCCGTCATACAATGATTATTCCAAGAGCTTTGGGGTTTGTTTTTTACAAATTTAATAAAAATGTTACAAACAAAGGGGGACCCTTACTAGTTTTTTGAAAATATCTTTAAGGTGCAGAGCTCAGCGCAGGGAAGTTTATATGTAGCATGATAATCTGGAGACGTGTGCTGTGGTCTTTTATTGGGTCTATTGGGTCTGTGGGGGGCAAATTTTTAATATATGCACTTTGGAGAATTTTGGGTACATGTATGAATTTTGGCACCAGAAGCCTTTTTTTTTTTGCGCATTAGTAGCATAGAATGTGCCTGAAACTAAAGAAATGTTCCCTGGGGTCATAGAAAAATTTGCCCCTTTTAGCTACAAAGCAAAAATTCTGACTCAGGTTAAAAAACTTTTAAAAATGCTTTAGCCTGTTCCAGGGAGTAATGCGCCTGGATTTGGTGTGCTGAAGCTTTAAAGGGTTAGAGTCGTTTTGTTTCAGTGAACCCCCCTCCATCAAAGCCCCCCGATCAGGCGCAGGCTCGTAATGGCCCTGATATTGGGGAAAGTGTACACCCGGGGTGTGTGGTGAAAAATTTTAAAGGGCGACATGTCCCAACCCCACCAATGTCAGGGTTTTTTTGGTTTTAAATTTTTTGCCCCCAAAAACCTTTTGAATCATATTTAAAATAAAAGAAAATTTTCGAAAACCCAAAAAATAAATGGGATTTTACGGGCCCCCGGGGACAACACTTTGTAAAAGCCCCCTAAAAAAAAATTTGGGTGTTTCATTATAAAGCAAAGCGCCCCGAGGGGGGCAAATTTAAATTTACTTTCCTTTATACGCCATGGGACTGCAATTTGGTTAAATTTACCCGCCGCCCGATTTTTTTAGAGGGTTGGGGCTTTAAAGATTTAATGCACTAAAACTGCCACGGCCCGGGCATTTTCCCGGGTATCCCCATGTGAAATGGCCAAATTTTTCGGGTGAAAAGGGCACCCGATTCTGGTGCAGCCCCGTTCATACATGTTGCCCCATATGTACTTTGTATATGGGCAATAAATAATTTATGGTACAATGAGGAAATCCCTAGTGTCAAGTGAGATAGGTGGAGAAATATAAGCAGGAACCTTGTTAATGTTTACAGGGGACATATTTGTCAAGGTCAAGTGCCTGCGGCGGCAATGTTTGGGGGGCGGCATTCGATTTTTATTTTATTGTTTTAAGGAAGTATTGTTAAATAAGGACTAAAAGTCTCAACAAGAGGATAAGAAGTGGGTAGTATAATAGTTCCTGGTATATTAGCACCTACTCAGGTACATTAAGAGACTTCTGACTTTTGGGAGGATATGAAGCATCTTGAGGTGATTTGTAGCAAGATCTGCAGCAGAAGAATTCTGCAACATGTGGCACCGTAATGAGGTGCATTGAATACCTAGGGCAGAACCAGCTGTAAACAAATCCATGCCCATACTTGTAATCAACATAGTTTTAGTAGACAGCGCTGTAGTATCTTGAAGTGCCACTACTAAAAGCTTCCATACAAGTATGGCACATGTATACATTGAGGAGGTTGCTGCATTAGTACAAGCGCCACGGCACCTTCAGTCAGCTGATCGGCAGAGGTGTCAGGAGTCAGACCCCCCCCCCCCCCCATCTAACATTGATGGTCAATCCTGAGGACAGGCAATTCACATTGTAAAGCTGGATATCCTCTTTAATCTTTAGAAAACAGACAAATGAAAATTCAGATTTCACTGCAGTTAGTCAAGTTAAACATTTTTACCACATCAATTTATCAGGAGTCCAGGAAGCTGAAACATAGGGTGCAATCAACAGACAGAATCGGACTGGCCGCCCAGAGGGGAGCAGGGGAAACCCGCGGTGGGGCTGTCGTACATGGCAGGCCTGGGACTGCTTATCAGGAAGATGGGCAGAAAAAGAGATGCAGAAAGCAAGAATACTGTATAGTAGATGTAGGATAGACACCGAGAACCGACTGCCCCGGTGGGCCCCAGCCACCCCAGTCCGAGACAGATACATGTACATGTCTCCAATGTCTCTCCACTCAGGCCAGTTTTAATATAATTTGAAGTGTCTGAATTCCCATTTTAATTGAACGATATTTGTCTCATCTGCCAGGAAACCGATCTGACATGGTAAATAATCTGTCTGATTCGTGTGTGCACAGTATCCCATAGAGATATAAAAGAACCTACTTATACAGTATGTATAGACTCTCGGTAATGCTTCATTTCCCCTGTGGTGGCACTGCAAGGAAACTAAACACTTAGGGCTTGTCCCCACGGTTTTCAGACGGTTTTCAGGATTGAAAGCCGCCTGTAAACCGGGTATAAAATTTTTACATGGACTTTAACAGAAAATCTGTGCACCAGTCCCCACTGCACGGATTTTCTGCCAGACGGTTTTTTAGACCACTGGCGGTTCGAAAAAACCTAGAACATGTTCATTCTTCCGTCCGGAAGGACAGGCGAATCCGCAAACCATTGAGAAAAGCCATCCAACTGCGTGCCAAGAAAAGACTAAATACTAAGTATTTGGTCTGTGCCATGTAAACGCGGCCTTAGGGCGACATATATAAATTCACATGCACCATTTCTGTAACTTGGCGCCGACACACCAATATCTAATATATATTCTATATTCTATATATTCTAATATATAGATATAGAGGAGTGTATGATACGTCAGTATGAATGAAAGTGTTATGTGGCAAATATTTTTGGCGCATAATAGTCAACATTTGCCCATAGAGTGTTATGCGGCAAACTTTGTATGACAGTTTTGCACCAAACTTTGGCGCATTTGTTGTCAGGCGCACATTGCGCCAAGTTTTGCTGTGTGCTTGTTCATATATCTATAGAACCGGAAAAATACGGCAAAAAAATGGTGAAGGTGAATTCGTAGATGTCGCTCTTAATTTCCTATAGATTATAGAGGGGTCAAGGAGGGGAACACTTGGTTATCAGCTTATTGTTAAGGGATTCTTCGAAAAGGAAAGCAGGAATCGCCTTTAAAGGGTCACATTAGATGCTATAGGGAAATGGTGCTATCAATAGGATGTGCCATCACTTTACGATCGGTAGGGGTCCAACCTTTAGAAACCCTACTGACCTTGAAATTAAGGTGGGTTCAGGCCCCTAGACACTTCAGCAGGTACTCAAGCCCATACAAACATTACACTTGGAACATTTAAAATGCATTACTGCTATATTTTATACATGCACAAAATAAAGGTTTTATTGCATATTTTAATCACCTGTCTGAATGAGGTCCTTATTATCATTGTGAAGGGAGCTTCTTGCCCTGAATATATGGTACCTTTATCCCCAAAGAGAGGCATTAGAGTTAGGATGCTTTCACACAGAGATTTTGCTGCATTTTTTATTTTATTTTTTGCAAAAATGCACAGCATCAATTGCTGAGCATTTCTGCAAAGAAAGTACAAAGAAATGCACCAGAAACACTCCAAAAATGCAAATGTCAAATCACTCGAAGGGCTTGTCCCCAGAGCAGGGTTTTCAGTCAGTTTTACTAACAGTTTTCAGATTTGAAAACTGTCTGTAAACTGACTGTAACCTTTTACATTGACTTAAATAGAAAATCCATGCAGTAGTTCGCAGTGCATGGATTTTCCACCAGACGGTTTTTGACACCGCCGGCATAACGAAAAACTTAGAACATGTTCATTCTTCCGCCCAGTTTTTAGGCAGAACATGAACATGTGGGTGCGGGGGTGAGGGTATTTTGTATTTGCCGTGGGAACGCTACTTTAGGGAACCACCTGCTGAGGTTATCTAGATGTGGTAGGTGGGCATAAGTAATTTGATCAAAATGTACACTAAAACCCTTCATTTTTTGCAAATATAAAAAATAGCAGCAATGCATTTTAAACGTTCCACAAGTCCAATGTTTGTAAGGGTTTTAGTGGCCAGTGTATTTTGTGTTTAAGAATTAACTTTTTGTAACCACAATAATTTGCACCAGCACCTATGTAAATTGCAAATGGAGATGTTGAGTAATTTAGTTTTTTCCTTCCTCCATTCAGTATGGCTTCCTGTCCATCTGGAGTGTTATCTGTTGTTTTATTTTGTCAAATACGGCAAAACCTGTAACAGAGGCTCTAAACTAAGCCTTCAACTCACATGTGAACACAGCCCGATTATTAACACCTGAAATCTACCAATATCTTTGTCACAGATTCTTAGAATGTATACTCCCTTTTGCAAACAGCTCCTAAGTGGAAATGTCAAAGATCTTCCCCTTTCTATTGTGTCACCTGAATGTGCAAACACGTCTTAAAATAATGAAGAGAATCGACACATTGAAGCGGATTCGCGGGTTAAGAATATTGTGTGAAGTAAACACTGCAAGGGATTAAGTCAGTGTAAATGTTTGCAAACTGACTCTTACTAAATGATTGGTAAATATATTTTTTAGCTCGCTGCTGGGAAAATTAATACATGCATGTACGTATAACAAGTCCAGTAAATAAAACGCATGTGTCTGGTTGATTTCTATGGAAAGTAGATAAAGTAAGACCCCTAGTGGCGGAAGGGAAATGTATTGGCTGGTAGACGGTAACAATGTGATACAATGTTGCAACTAATAGGAAATCAGTTCAATAATACAATTACTAAGTAAGGGATTGTGGTTGTAAATGTATTCTGGGTAGTATTGATCGAACTGTTCTAGAAGAGTTAAGTTCTAGTAGAACTTCTCGAATTTTTAGAACTCGAACTGAACATTTTACTGTTCGTTCGAGTAAAGTTCTACTTCTAGTTCGACACGCCATTTTCAGTTTCAATTTCAGCAACTTTCTGCCATCCATTCACCTTACTGCACTTCTGGCGGCCATCCAATCACCTTTCTGCACTTTGCGGCTCCATCACAAAGTCAAAAGCATTCAATCGCTGAGGAGTAGTGGCTTCATCCTCAACTGGTATGCTACTATCAATCACATGACCATGTTATATATATTTCACTGTATTGCCTTGTGAACGCCATTTTTTAGCTCACTCTCTGTACTGTACAGACTGCTCTTAGTTAGATAGCATTTTCCTCTCCATCGACAGCAATAGTTAGGGAGTTTGGTATTGCTGGCTGCATCTTTCCCACACCCAGAAGCTGTTATTTGGTGACATTTGCAGGCTCACATAACACCTAACTCTCATATACATGGATATATATTATACAGAGGGCTTGGATTTGCTAAATCATACTCAGTGCCCAAAAGTTCAGTTTTTGCAGTTTTGGGGGTTCAGTAATTGTATAACACACCGTCTCCAAATCTCCTATGTGTCAAAGGGGCTTTTGGGCCCCCTCAGGATGCAGGGCCCCGTAGCATCTGCAACCGCTGCACCTCCTATAGCTACGCCCCCGCTTGCAAGCTTTCCTCATCTTTTCAGTTAGCCATTGAAAGGAATGAAGTATTTTAGTCTCTCAATTTTTTTTCTCACTTTTAGAGCCAAATTTTCTTCATAAAGTTGTTCTACATATACTGTTGTGGATGGTAATTCAAGCTTCTCCTCACCTGTATAGGCATAAAAATTAACCAGAACATCCTTTTCCTATTGACTTTAATGGGGTTCTAGTTCGAGTTCGGCTCGAAATAGAACATTTTACTGTTAAATTATCTCTGAACCTAGTGCTTTATATAAAAAAATGTCCCTATGCTACAACTGACCCAGTTCTAAATAGATATAGTGAAGTGTATAATATGACAGTATGAATGAAAGTGTTATATACCAAACATTTTTGTCACATAACACTCAAAATTGGCGCATAGCCTGTTATGTGCCAAACTTTGTATGGCAGTTACGCACCAAACTTTGGCGCATAAAAATGTCTTCAGGAGAACATTGTGGCAAGTTTAGCTGTACTCCTGTTCATACATCTATAGAACTGGCAATATACAACAAGAAAAAGTGAAAGACAAATTCATAGATGACACCCTTTGGGCTTTTGGCGGCTCAACCACATCTTGAAGCAGCACTGCAGGTCCTTTATGGGTCTGGTCACCAACAAAAAAAATAAACATAAGAGACTTTTAGCTATTAATATCAATGCTAATGTGTTTCTGTATTTTAAGTTGGTAAATCAAAGCCACTTGTCATCTCATTATCTAATAGAAATGTGGACACGGAGTAGAACCAGGTCTCTCTCTACCTTGGGCTCCCACGTGTCTAATTGAAATAGATGATAGTAAAAGTTTATGTGCAATGATTGATTGAATCAGTTAGAAAATAAGAAGCCACAAGTATTACTTAGTGAACCTATTCATTTTTTGAGTGTTGCTGCCATCAATTTCTAAATTAGTTATTTTTGTGTTCTGCTGTGAATAAACCTTTTTTGGAATTGGGGTTATATTATAGACATAAATGCCTTATTGTGTCCAGGGTCAGTTAGTGACAGAAAAACTGCCGCCATGTGGTTGGATCATCACATAATACGCTGACAATGTAAATGACAGAAATGACACAGCTGAGAAGTGTAGGGTCAGTTAGACATGAGGGGAGAGCAGAAGGGCTGTATACATTCTGTATTTTGTAGCAATTTTGCAAAAATCACAGCACAACTATAGAGAACCCACCATCCATGCCTGCACTGTAGGTGTAATTGACCCTGGCAGGACCTATGATGTCACCACAGGTCCTACGCTATAACCACAACCACAGTGCACAACACCACAGAAGAGGAGGGGGAGAGGAGTCCTGTATAGAGGAAAAGGGAAATGATGGGGGTCTGTAAAGATAGAAGCATGTACGTCAGTGATTGGGGCTCAGCAGCAGTGTTTGGGTACATGCACATGGCTGAAAAATTTAGCACTTGGATTCAGCATGGATTTTAGATGCAGATATTCAATTGTTGACATCGATTTGAAGCTGAATTTAAATGTAAAGATTCAGCTCTGAATCTGCCTCAAAAAATAACATCACTTCTTTTTTTTCTGTGGTGCAGATTTTATTTCAGCATCAGTGACAATCAACATAATTTGCACTGAGATGCTGATTTTTTTACTGGAAACAATGGGATGTGATTTTCAGTCAAGTCAGCCACGTAAACTTACCCTCAATGTGTATGAGCAGCAATCTGCTGCCCTCTTCCTCCTCTCTCATAATACAGTTTATATGTGATGATGGACTATAAGCTGTCTATATATGACAGAAAAAAAACTTCTACATATAACAGAGAAAACCATCAGCAGCTGTCTATATGTGACAGAAGAGGGGGCATGACCAGCATTCTATAGGAGGGTGCTGGAACAATGGTCTACAGGTAACAAAGGAGGGGACATGAATGGCGGTCAATATGTAAGAGAGGAAGGGGCTATGAACAGTAGTCTATATGTGACAGTGGAGGGGGCATGAGCAGTAGTCTATATGTGGTACTATGTGAGCATGGATATTTATATATAGATTACAATTGTTGTCCTGGAATAAGAACTCTGCCCTTAATAAGATGCATTTTCTATTACAGTCTCCACCCTGGGACAAAGTATCTACTAGTTTATATCTATGGACAAGCAACAAGTTCATTGTTTATATAAAGTGTTTAATATACTTGAATATGCATGGAGCATTAACATTAGTAGGCGACCACACAGCACCAAGGAACATTCCTTAAAGGGGTTTTCTCACCATACTGTTTCACTGTCTCACATGCAGTTTGCACTCTCTGTCTCCTTAGACTATGGGTGGTTCTACAATAGTGATTAGCATATTCAATGTCTAGTTAGCCATTACTTTGACAGTGCAGGAGATTGTTATCTCTAACAAGATTACAGATACAGCCATGCTTTTCAATCCTCAAAGCATATGTACCTTTTGTTTACTGAAGCTAATCTTGTTAGATCTAAATGTTTGCTCCAAGCTCAGTCCCTGGGGTGATGTCTCTCCCTGCTCTGAGCTAATCAGATAACAGAATTATCTGCTCTCGGCTAATCAGATAACAGACGTTTATGCTCTCAGCTAATCAGATAACAGACGTCCCCGCTCTCAGCTAATCAGATAACAGACGTCATTGCTCTCAGCCAATCAGATAACAGACGTCCCCGCTCTCAGCTAATCAGATAACAGACGTCATTGCTCTCAGCTAATCAGATAACAGACGTCCCCGCTCTCAGCTAATCAGATAACAGACGTCCACGCTCTCAGCCAATCAGATAACAGACGTCCCCACTCTCAGCCAATCAGATAACAGACGTCCCGCTCTCAGCTAATCAGATAACAGACGTCCCCGCTCTCAGCTAATCAGATAACAGACGTCCCCACTCTCAGCTAATCAGATAACAGACGTCACTGCTCTCAGCTAATCAGATAACAGACGTCCCCGCTCTCAGCCAATCAGATAACAGACGTCCCTGCTCTCAGCTAATCAGATAACAGACGTCCCTGCTCTCAGCCAATCAGATAACAGACGTCCCCGCTCTCAGCTAATCAGATAACAGACGTCCCCGCTCTCAGCCAATCAGATAACAGATGTCCCCGCTCTCAGCTAATCAGATAACAGACGTCCCCGCTCTCAGCTAATCAGATAACAGACGTCCCCGCTCTCAGCTAATCAGATAACAGACGTCCCAGCTCTCAGCTAATCAGATAACAGACGTCCCCGCTCTCAGCCAATCAGATAACAGACGTCCCTGCTCTCAGCTAATCAGATAACAGACGTCCCCGCTCTCAGCTAATCAGATAACAGACGTCCCCGCTCTCAGCCAATCAGATAACAGACGTCCCTGCTCTCAGCTAATCAGATAACAGACATCCCTGCTCTCAGCCAATCAGATAACAGACGTCCCCGCTCTCAGCTAATCAGATAACAGACGTCCCCGCTCTCAGCCAATCAGATAACAGACGTCCCCGCTCTCAGCTAATCAGATAACAGACGTCCCCACTCTCAGCTAATCAGATAACAGACGTCCCCACTCTCAGCTAATCAGATAACAGACGTCCCTGCTCTCAGCTAATCAGGTAACAGACGTCCCCGCTCTCAGCCAATCAGATACCAGACATCTCTGCTCTCAGCTAATCAAATAACAGACATTTCTGCTCTCAGCCAATCAGATAACCGACGTCCCTGCTCTCAGCTACTCAGATAAAAGACGTCCCCGCTCTCAGCTAATCAGATAACAGACCTCCCCACTCTCTGCCAATCAGATAACAGACGTCCCCGCTCTCAGCTAATCAGATAACAGACGTCCCCACTCTCAGCTAATCAGATAACAGACGTCCCATCTCTCAGCTAATCAGATAATAGATGTCTGTCTGGTGTGCAGGTAACCATAGAATCCTTTGTGCACTCAGAGAGCTAACACAATGACTCTTATCTCATTACCAATGTATGTAGAAAAAAAGTCTTCATTTAACTGTCCCTTTAGGTTGAAAGCTAATCTTCGTAGTGAGAAAACCCCTTTAAAGCGTCACACCATTATTCTAGTGTATCAAATATGTTTTTGTGAATAATATTACTAATCCCTTCTGGGATTTTTTGTTTCTGTTGCGTTTGTTTTTAACTTCTAAAAACCATAATTTTATTAATTTTCTGTCTATGTACAAGCAATTTTGGTGTTGGGTATTTTATTTTCTATAGTGTTCACTTTATGGTAACTACAATGTTGTAACTTAATATAATGCTTTGTAATTTTTTTATTATTATTTTGTGTATTTTTTTAACTTGAAAACTAGTCTTTTTTGATTTTTGTAATCATGGCTTTCTTATTAGAAGTTATATGATAGCCATGAAGGCCTTCACGAGGACCCCAGCTGCCTTGATAACCAGTTGGACCAGGGCGGGAACAATGGGTAGGCGAAGGTAGGCAACGCCTGGGGCACTACTTTATCTCAGGCAAAAAAGGAGGTGCTTGAAGGAGTGGAGAGGGTTGAATTTTCTTTAAGGGGGTGCTACATGCCTTATTTGCCGGGGACACCAGAAATCCTTGTCCCAGTTCTGGTTGGCACCCTACAAACTTGTCATGGGGGGCTGATTGGAGATGTGTATGGTCTGCAGCACCATTCCTTAATCCCTTTGATACCATGGTAACATTTAATGCAGCAACTAAAGAGGTTAAAGGGCCCAGGATTGGTGTTTTCCCTAACCTCAACTGTTAGCAGCAGGTGCCGACTGTAGCCAACAGCTGTCTATTGAGTGGGCTCAGCGAGTGAGCCCACTCCATATGCCTTTTTGCCAATATTAAGGGCATGACATTGGTAATGTCAGTTAGGTGTTGATATTCATAACAATTCTTATAACTATTTGTGTTGGCAGTAACAATCCTTGAAATGGCAGAGCAGAAGCAGATCTCAACTGTTAGCAGCAGGTGCCGACTGTAGCCATCAGCTGTGTATGGAGTGGGCTCAGCGAGTGAGCCCACTCCATACCCCTTTTTGCCAATATTTAGTGCATGGCATTGGTAATGTCAGTTTGGTGTTGATATTCATAACAATTCTTATAACTATTTGTGCTGGTCATAACAATGCTTGAAATGGCAGAGCAGAAGCAGCTATGTTTCAGTAAAAGAAAAATATACTGAAAAGTTGATATCACAGATACCAAGAACATAAGGAACACATAACTTGCAAATGGGAACATACTTTCAGCACTCCATTGTGTGTTTGAAAATGGAGACAGCTCAGCAGACATCCCTGGGAAGTGTTCACATGGCGCATTTGTAGGTGGATCTTTGAATTACAAACCTTACAACCTTCTGGCCTTAAAGAGAACCTGTCACATAGATTATGCCCCCCTTGCTGAGGGCAGAACAAGCCAGTGTCAGACCTGCTGTGTCCCTTATTCTGTAAGATGCAGGAGTTTTTGTGTATTTAATGCTCAAATCTGCAGTTTTCAGCCAGAAGAGTCATTCGAAGAGTCCTTCAAAGAGTCAGTTTTTTCAAACCCGGCCAATTGGAGGCTAGCCCCGCCCACCTCAACTGATAAACCTAATACTTTGAATAGGTAGAAACATGTGAATAACTGTCAGTGGGTGGGGCTAGCCTTTGGTGGGAGGGGCTAACACCTGCTCATGAATAAGATTTATGGGGTAAATGCTCTAAAACTGTTGCATCTTACAGAATAAGGGGCACAGTGCTGGGAACAGCAGGTCTGACACTGGCTTGTGCTGCCCTTAGCAAGGGAGGCACAACCTATGTGACAGGTTCCCTTTAATATTGAATTTAGGATATAAACATATTTATCTTCTATCTGTTGGGCATGAATTTTTGTTTTTAGTGTATTTTACTTATCTATATTTTAAATTTTTTTCAGGTGATACAACTGGGGAGTTCCGACAATGGATGCAGTTTTTTTTTTTTTTTTTTTAAATTTAATATTGATCTAAAGGCGCTTTTTAGAAAAAATTCTCCTACATATGTAATGAATGCAGAATTTTTATTAGATAGCAAAGATATATTTATGTAATTATATATGGAATGTCTTTGTTCATATGGAATGTTGAATTGTTAAAACTGATTATATAAAAAGAAGGGGTAATTTATAGAATTTATATTTTGCTGTATTTTTGCATGAATAGTTTTTGGATAACTGGGTTTAGTCCTGGTTTTCCATTATTCACTATTCTTTGCTTATTAGTCCCTTTAGGGGATATGGGATTTGATATGCAGTCCTTTTGAGCTGATGTTAGTATCATTGCTATTGAGCCCCTAATATAAAATAAATGAGCAAAAATTTGTTACACTATATACGGCTGCGCTGACTTACGGACACGCGCATAGTGTTCTGGAGGACACAGTGATGTATTGAGTATTTTGAGAGCGCATCCTATGCTGGGACTACCCTGTTATTGAGGTAGAGATATTAGTGGTTTAAATTGTCTGTCATTCATTGCTTTATCCTATGTATATACACTTACACAGCTGTGTTATGATTGTTCACTAATATTATTATCTTATTGGTTAATTTAAATTTATGGGAGGTCTGTGTATACCTTTATATATGTACACTTATGCACTTGTATTTCATGCTGCTTGAAAAAGGCCACACATTGATGGGCTGAAACGTGGCAATGGTGTTACTCACTATAGAATAAACATGATTCCTGCTTTTAAGATGCTGTCGTCCAACAATTGCATTTATTCGGGACTTTTCTGGTGGAGAGTTAGGCTCGCTCACCCTTGGGACGGACTTTGCATCATTTTTGAACATAATTGGCTTATTGTGGAAATTTTGTGCTGTTCCCATTTTGTGTTTTTTTCTGTGTAAAATCATTGTCGTAGCACTTTTCGGTGAGCAAAGTAAGGCACGTGATGTGCGCTAATGAAATGAAGCGACCTGTCACTTCCTTCAGGCACTTAGGTGCTGATAAATAGAAAGTATACAAGGCAGAAAGTATACAAGGCAGAAATAGAAATTATACAAGGCATAAATAGAAAGTATACAAGGCAGAAATAGAAAGTATACAAGGCAGAAAGTATACAAGGCAGAAATAGAAAGTATACAAGGCAGAAAGTATACAAGGCATAAATAGAAAGTATACAAGGCAGAAATAGAAAGTATACAAGGCAGAAAGTATACAAGGCAGAAATAGAAAGTATACAAGGCAGAAAGTATACAAGGCAGAAATAGAAAGTATACAAGGCAGAAAGTATACAAGGCAGAAAGTATACAAGGCATAAATAGAAAGTATACAAGGCAGAAAGTATACAAGGCAGAAATAGAAAGTATACAAGGCAGAAATATAAAGTATACAAGGCAGAAAGTATACAAGGCAGAAATAGAAAGTATACAAGGCAGAAATAGGAAGTATACAAGGCAGAAATAGAAAGTATACAAGGCAGAAAGTATACAAGGCATAAATAGAAAGTATACAAGGCATAAATAGAAAGTATACAAGGCAGAAATAGAAAGTATACAAGGCAGAAAGTATACAAGGCATAAATAGAAAGTATACAAGGCAGAAAGTATACAAGGCAGAAATAGAAAGTATACAAGGCAGAAATAGAAAGTATACAAGGCAGAAATAGAAAGTATACAAGGCAGAAAGTATACAAGGCATAAAAAGAAAGTATACAAGGCAGAAATAGAAAGTATACAAGGCAGAAATAGAAAGTATACAAGGCAGAAAGTATACAAGGCACAAATAGAAAGTATACAAGGCACAAATAGAAAGTATACAAGGCAGAAAGTATACAAGGCAGAAATAGAAAGTATACAAGGCAGAAAGTATACAAGGCAGAAATAGAAAGTATACAAGGCAGAAAGTATACAAGGCACAAATAGAAAGTATACAAGGCACAAAGAGAAAGTATACAAGGCAGAAAGTATACAAGTCACAACTAGAAAGTATACAAGGCATAAATAGAAAGTATACAAGGCAGAAATAGAAAGTATACAAGGCAGAAAGTATACAAGGCAGAAATAGAAAGTATACAAGGCAGAAAGTATACAAAAGTATACAAGGCAGAAATAGAAAGTATACAAGGCAGAAAATATACAAAAGTATACAAAGCAGAAAGTATACAAAAGTATACAAGGCAGAAAGTATACAAGGCAGAAATAGAAAATATACAGGCATAAATAGAAAATATACAAGGCATAAATAGAAAGTATTCAAGGCAGAAATAGAAAGTATACAATGCATAAATAGAAAGTATACAAGGCAGAAATAGAAAGTATACAAGGCATAAATAGAAAGTATACAAGGCATAAATAGAAAGTATACAAGGCAGAAAGTATACAAGGCAGAAATAGAAAGTATACAAGGCATAAAATATACAAAATTATACAAAGCAGAAATTATACAAAAGTATACAAGGCATAAATAGAAAGTATACAAGGCATAAATAGAAAGTATACAAGGCAGAAAGTATACAAGGCTAGAAATAGAAAGTATACAAGGCAGAAATAGGAAGTATACAAGGCAGAAATAGAAAGTATACAAGGCAGAAATAGGAAGTATACAAGGCAGAAATAGAAAGTATACAAGGCAGAAATAGAAAGAATACAAGGCAGAAATAATACAAGGCAGAAATAGAAAGTATACAAGGCAGAAAGTATACAAGGCAGAAATAGAAAATATACAAGGCAGAAAGTATACAAGGCAGAAAGTATACAAGGCATAAATAGAAAGTATACAAGGCAGAAATAGGAAGTATACAAGGCAGAAATAGAAAGTATACAAGGCAGAAATAGAAAGTATACAAGGCAGAAAGTATACAAGGCATAAATAGAAAGTATACAAGGCAGAAATAGAAAGTATACAAGGCAGAAATAGAAAGTATACAAGGCAGAAATATACAAGGCAGAAATAGAAAGTATACAAGGCAGAAAGTATACAAGGCAGAAAGTATACAAGGCATAAATAGAAAGTATACAAGGCAGAAAGTATACAAGGCAGAAATAGAAAGTATAGAAGGCAGAAATAGAAAGTATACAAGGCAGAAAGTATACAAGGCAGAAATAAAAAGTATACAAGGCAGAAATAGAAAGTATACAAGGCAGAAATAGAAAGTATACAAGGCAGAAAGTATACAAGGCATAAATAGAAAGTATACAAGGCAGAAATAGAAAGTATACAAGGCAGAAAGTATACAAGGCAGAAAATAGAAAGTATACAAGGCAGAAAGTATACAAGGCAGAAATAGAAAGTATACAAGGCAGAAAGTATACAAGGCACAAATAGAAAGTATACAAGGCACAAAAAGAAAGTATACAAGGCAGAAAGTGAACAAGGCACAAATAGAAAGTATACAAGGCATAAATAGAAAGTATTACAAGGCAGAAATAGAAAGTATACAAGGCAGAAATTATACAAGGCAGAAATAGAAAGTATACAAGGCAGAAATAGAAAGTATACAAGGCAGAAATAGAAAGTATACAAGGCAAAAGTAATACAAGGCAGAAATAGAAAGTATACAAGGCAGAAAGTATACAAAAGTATACAAGGCAGAAATAGAAAGTATACAAGGCAGAAAATATACAAAAGTATACAAGGCAGAAAGTATACAAAAGTATACAAGGCAGAAAGTATACAAGGCATAAATAGAAAGTATACAAGGCACAAATAGAAAGTATACAAGGCATAAATAGAAAGTATACAAGGCACAAATAGAAAGTATACAAGGCATAAATAGAAAGTATACAAGGCATAAATAGAAAGTATACAAGGCTGCCTCACATTAAAAGTACATACTTTCAACAACACTAATGAAGGCGTATTGCGGCGCCTACCTGTGCACACCGCAATACCCTATGTGAACGTAACAAATTTCCATGTCAAGAATAAACAAAAGAGGGAAGAAACACATTTCAGACTGAATATGACGGAATGAATCCTTAATCACCTCTCATTAATTCATAGCATCGCCAATAAAATATTTACATTCTAATAAGGAATCCTTCAACTCCTGTTTAAGAGCCTGTAAGTAACATTCCACTGGAGATCAGGACAATGAAACGCAAGCTAATTTACAACTTCTTTCACGAGCCCAAGGATGTCTACTAAATCAGCGGCATGGAGAAGGCATCGCTTTGAAGCAGAGCTTGGACGCGTTCTCTACCACTTGGCAGATGTCTATTTCAATATGTTATTTTATTTACATGTGTGCAGCAGGTTATGCAATCAAATTAATAAGTGACTGTGGGGAAATTAAAAGAGGGACTCGATTAACCCCCTTTCCTTTTTATTTATTTTTTAGTACATGTGGGTTATAAGGATATAGCTCTTGCTTATGCTTGGTTATTCTACTTAAAGGGGTTTTGCCACGATCTCATCTCATACCTTCTGTATCCAGCTCTTCAGCTCTGTGTGCTCAGAAGGGGACGTGTGTGATTTGCTTAAATTGCATATCATGTGACCCAGCAGGATGACATCACCAGGCCTTTCCTCTCTCTAGTCAAAGAAAGGTCTGTTTATGTATAAAGCTGTGAGTAGTTACAATGTAGCTCAGAGGTAAAGTTTTTGCCTCACAGCACAAGGAGTACAGAGAACAGCAGTAGAATGACAGCACCTGGGGTTGAACACTCACTCAGCAATGAGTGTGTGTGATTACTAAGGAGTACAGAGGACGGAAGTAGAGTGACAGCACCTAGGATTGAACACTCAGTAGCTACCTGAGAGGAGAGGTGATGTCTGAGCATGTGCGACCAGGACTGAGGAGCTCTCATCCCTGGTCGTATCCCCTGGTGATGACTGTAAACAATGGATCACTAAAGGAGCAGCTAAAACAAAAACGGTCCAGAATTTTTAATAATAATTTCCCACATCGATTTTACTTCATGGCAAAACCCCTTAAATTCTTTGTCTTTTTTACTGTGATACATAAGGCTTCATTTTTATATTGTTTTTACATTAGATTTTATTTTAACCTCTTCCCACAGCATGGTCATAATTTTGTGGCATGTCATTTTGTCCTCCCTGACTTCCAAGAGATATAACTTTTTTAGTTTTCCAACTACAAGATGTCCTTTGTAATCGTGCCATTGACTCTATTATATACAGACAGTCCCCAGGTTACAAACGGGATAGGGACTGTAGGTTTCTTCTTAAGTTGAATTTGTATGTAAGTCAGAACAGGTAGATTTATTAACTGTAACTCCAGCACAAAGGGTTTTTTTTTAGTTTTGGATAGTGCAGGGAAGGGTTTTTACATTTGTTTTGCTGTCTTTGCCCCTGACAAGAAGATTTCACCTCATGTGCTGCTGTTGCATGCTGGAACTTGTCGTTCCACAGCTTCTATCTGCTGTGGAACATGGAACTACAAGTGCCAGCATTCCCCATAAGTCTCTGTTTGTAACTAGGGGACAGTTCATAGTAGGGTAAAATGTGAAAAAAAACTTTACTTGTGTCATGCTTGCGTGGATTTTGTTTTTATGGAGTTCACTCTTTGGTATAAATGAGATGTTATTTGTATTCTGCAGGCGGATACGTTTCCGGTGATACCAAATATGTAGGGTTTTCTTTATGTTCTAATACTTATAAAAAATACAAACTTTCTCTATTTTGTTTTTTCTGCAACCAACAACTTTTTTGTTTGTTTTGTACGGATCTGAGTGAGGGATCATTTTTTGCAGACTGAAGTGTAGTTTATATTGGTATCATTTTGGAGTACATGTGACTTTTGGATAATTTTTTCTTAACATTTTTTGAGGACCTAAAAAGACCAAAAAAAGCTGTTTTGGCGTTTGGAATTTTTTTTTCTTCTGAAGTGTACAGCCTACAGGATAAATGATGTTATATTTCAATAGATCATACTTTTATGTATGTGGAAATACCAACTACGTGTAACTTTTTATTTTTTTTTATTTGTAAAATGTCAAAAAGGGTGTTTTAAACTTTTAAAATTATTTATTTTATTTTTTACTTTTACTTTTTTTTACATGTGTACTTGAAGTCCCATTAGCATACTTGATTACTAGGATCCTAGATTGCTTGTATACACTTCTGCATTATAAAGATAATGTAGAAGGGTGTACCAAGATGGCAGTTATATTACTTCCTGCCTAAGGCCTGAAACAGGAAGTAACAGAAGTGCTAACATGGCAGTTATAGAAGCCTACATTAGAATGCTAGCTGCCATGGTTATCACTCGGCATCCCCCTGATCATGTCCCGGGGGCCGATCGAAAGCTGCAAACTGTTCCTCATTCATTTAGATGCCACAATCATAACTACTGTATTGTCTAAGTGTTTAAACAGCAGGAACTGGGACCGGCTCCAATCCCTGCTGTTAGTGGCCGGTGCCGGTTGTAATAAACAGCCAGCACCCATCATTTATTGAGCGGACTCAGCGAGTTGGCCCACTCTATAACTCCTTACCAGCACGATTACATAAGTTTATGTCTTTTGTAGGAAAGGGGATAAATAACATCAGGGAAAAAATAAAAAAAAATCTGTTTTTCAGAGTTTCTTTATATTTTGCTTTTAAAAGAAAAATAAGTTTTTCTATTGTGTTATTCTTCCGTTATGGATAATTTTATATAGGTGACACATAGTTATAGGGTTGTAGGGGGTTCAAAGTTGTAGCTAGTAGTGTTTTCTTCATTTTCCATTTTTTTACTTAATTATTTTACATTTTGTGCTACCTATAATGTCAGAAAAAAGACCTCTGGGGTATTTTTAAATAACTTTTTTGTGGTTGATGTTGGTGATTTTCCCTGTAGCTGATTTATTATCCCATGCTACAGCCCCCAGAATGCACTGCACAGCTGACATGGGTCCCATATTACCCAACAGCTCCTGCAGTCACCAAGCCCCGGCGAACACATGACCACCAGGGCAGCGAAGCAGGAAGCCTAAAGACTTCCTGCAGCTTATTGTGTGCACAGTGGCTGGAAAGGAAGCAACAGTAATTAATCATCTCTACCCTCTCTCTGAAGACCCCGGCTGCTACTGACAGCCAGCTCTCTGGTCTTGTAGCTGCACAATCGCTGTGCAGCCGCTCACTTTTCAAGGACATTCCAGATTGGCCTTGCAGAGCTATGTGCCGACCACTCAAACATTTAAGCCAGCGAGCGGTCAGCAAGCAGTTAAAGAGCAATTCCAAGCACAACCTAAAACTGGTTACAAGAAGAAGTCAGAGATTGCAGCAGCGTTTAGTAGTTTGGTAGTTCTCGCATACAGAAAGATGAATCTTTTACAGTTTCTTACAGCAGCATTTTTGCAAAAGTGACAACATGAAGTGCAGCCATATTATTTGTCACTTTTGAATCAGCTTCTCAGCATCTGATCCTGAATTGTTATTTTTTAGCTGTTCTACCAATAACAAAGTCATAGTTTTACCATCCATTGTTGAGAAGCTAATTCCAAAGTCACAACCTACAGTACATACAGTCCCTGACAGAAGTTCTGTCGCTTATCCATGTTGTGGAAACCAAAGTTATATAACCTGACTTAAAATTCATCCATTGGTTTTAGGAATGACCCATATAAAAAGCTGAAAAACCCCCCCAATGATTTTTTTAACGAAAATAAATTTTTCTTCAAATGCTGAAATATTGATCATTTAAGGAAAAAACAGAAGGTCAGATTTGGCAAGACAAAAGTTTTGTCGCCTTGTCATATAATGCAGCCAAACCTAGTTTACAGCCTCACCTTTTGGGTCACTAATTGATCGGTTAATTAGGGTGTGTATAAAAGAACTCCAGCACCCCAGACCTTCACTTGAACGCAACTTGACCTCTGACAACATGCCAAAAAATCCACTCTGCGACCAAATCCTAGATAAACAAGAGGCTGAAGAACAGAACCACAGCAGAGGAGGCTGCAAACCCTTTTAAAAATGTCTCGCATCAAGTACAAAGAATTAAAAAAAGATTTGAAGGACTGGAGATGTTTTTGACAAGCCCAGGTCTGGCAGACCTCGCAAGACAACTGCTCAGGGAACGTTTGTTGGTTCGAAAATTAAAACCAGCCCCTCATCCACTTCAGCACAGCTTTCCAAAAGGCCTGGTTTACCTCAAGTCCCTCTGTCCCAAATAGAACATTTGTAGGATTCTGTCTCCAAATGACCTCCATGGTTTGAATCAGTGCCCAGAAGCCACACTTTAAAAAAAGGCAATTAAAAAATCGTGTGGCATTTGCCAAGGCCCACAGCCTGCTAAACGGATGGACGCTGGAAAAGTGGCAGAAGGTCGATTTCTCAGATGAATATTCAGTTGTCTTACAGCAGCAGACCCCGCAAATACCGCAGGAGACCTACTGGAGCCGTAGGATCAAGTACAACCCAGAAAACAGTTAAGTTTGTGGTGGAAAGATCTGGTCTGGGTTACATTCATAGGGGTGTGCAAACAAATTTCAAGGTGGAAGGCAATATCAATCCTAAAAATTCAAGAAGTATTAGCTACCTCTTACATTCCCTATCATAAAAGGGGTCAAATTTTGCAGCAGGATAGTGCTCCATCTCATACATCCATCTCTACATCAAAGTTCCTCAAGGCAAAGAAGATGCTACAGGACTGGCCAGCCCAGTCACCACACATGAGGTGCTCCAGGACAGGACTTTCTGTGGGCGACAAAACTTTTGTCTTGCCAACATCTGACCTTTCTGTGTTCCTTAAATGATCAATATATCAGCAGTAAGAAAATTTTATTTTCTTTAAAAAAAACCTCTTTTGGGAGGGTTTCAGCTTTCATATTATCATTCCTAAAACCATTTAAGAATTTTAACATTTTAAAAACCTTTTGGGTTCCACAACGTAATAACGACAAAAACTTTTGCGGGATGATTTGCAAAAAGCACATAAGAGAAAAGCCGAATCCCTTTCAAAAAAAAAACCGCAAAACTTTTTATTTACCAACTTCTGATTTATTCACATATGGTCTATCTTTTGTTTGCTTTGGATGGAAATTCACCTCAAGACAATGTCGTGATAGCATGATCCATAAATAGTGGAGCACAATTACCCACTCCCTGACATTTGACAAGCACACCATAATGTCCGATGGCCAAGCTAAAATTTTTCTGGGACTGCAAGAAAATCGGGAAACCCAATTTGGGGCAGCTTGCTAGTCAACAAAAAAGGAAGTGCACCAAAGTTTCCCTTTTTTCCCCTGTTGCGGGCAGGCTGCCAATTGGTTGCCTCATTTTCCCGCAATTTTAAAATGAAGGCCCAAATTGTTATACAGTGTGGAAAGGGCTCAAGATCCTTCAGCAGCTAGGATTAAAGAGAAGGTTAATCTCTGCTGTTTAACCACTTAGATGCCGCAGTCATCACAACCACAGCATCTAAGCCATTATACAGGAGAAAGAAAGAAGCTCCCAACCATCACCCAACTGCCCCTCCATGATCACCGAACCTGTAAGGAGGCAAGTTGTCATGGTCCTAATGAAGCCTTTCCATCCTCCCATCTTACTGTACCTATTCTGCTCATCACTTGGAAAGGGAACAACTGTGGGAATATATATCAAATCTCACTCTTCCTCTCATATATATATATATATATATATATAATCTATTCGATACAAAACTACAGCAGCACTGCCTAAAATATAGTAAAATGCAGGGTGCCAGCCATACTGCACCTTGACCTCACAAAGATACAACTTAAAACCAAGACAAAAATCACAGCACCAGCAGGAAAAGGGAAATTTTTTAAAATATATACCACACACATATACACTGACAAAGTAAGTATTGAACACGCCCATAAATTTTTCAAGTAAATTTATTCCAAGGTAATAGATAAAGGCAAATACATCAACAAAGATTCCATAAATAAAGTTATAGTAAAAATTAAGAAATGACATAAGAAACAGTATTAAAGACATAAGAAAGAAGATTTAAAAATAAAGGCAAGTCAGACACCACTAAATTTATAATAATTAAAAGCAATCCTGCCACTTAGTAAAGAATAAATACACTGTTTCAGCTGATGGCCTATAAAAAAGGTGTAATATAAAAGGTGCCACACAAAAAATACCAGGGGTTTTTAACCATTTCTGTCCGCAAGCCTTCGATTTGTTGTTGAAAAGCAAGGGAAATTTGGGTTCGGGAAATTTTTCAAAACGGGGGCCCGGGTGACACTTGGCCAAATCCCAGAAGGGAAAGAACATAACTTAATCATAAACTGGCCAGAGTCAGGTGCTCTCCATAAGATTTCAGACAGAGGATTGAAAAGAATTATCAGAAGAGTTGTCCAAGAGCCAAAGACACTTGTGGAGAGCTACAGAAAGACCTGGAATCAGCAGGTATAATTTCTTAAAAAACAACAAGTAATGCACTCAACCTACATGGTCTGTGTGCAGAGGGGGAAATAAATATTGATCATATCACTTATATTCTAAGTAAACCTTTTTTTTCTAAACCCTTTAAAGACATGACATTCCACGGGATTCGGTAACAACCCATCCAATCTACCAGGCAAAGAAATCAAACCAAGATTCCAAAATAAAGTATGTGTAATAAGAAAAATTGCACAGGAAACACTAACTGTATTAACACACTTACTGAAAATGTTTTTAATATATAAACAGCATTTAAAAAGTATTGAACACTTCACCAATTTTTCTAAGTAAAAAAAATTTCAAAAGGGTGAATTTGACACCAAATTTTTCCACCCAATGTCGCTGTTTATTCCCCACTTGACAAACTTTTCACATATTTTCACTTTCTCTGATGGCTTCTTTCATGCTAACTAGGACAGGGCACAGCAGGACAGGTCTATTTTAGCCAGCAGTGATTTGGAGACACTGGAGCTGTGAATCGCTTTCGTTGTAGGGGCAACCATTCACAAAAGTCTTTAATCATCATTTTTTACTACAGGGGAAAATCAGACAACCAAAAAAAATGCTACCCAAAAAGTCTCACCACTTAAAGTATAAAAACAAAAAAATTATCAATTTTAAGTTTTTACAGTCTTAAAAAAATAAAAAAAAAAAAAATTGTACTCACCTCCCAGGTTCCCAACAACTGCTGCCCCAAAGCTTCCTGGGACCAGCTCCTTTGCAAATCCAGCATCTCATCCCAAAACAGGGAATACTCTCTCCTGGAGCATCTCCTGTGTATTGGGAGAAAATACCGGGGGCAAAGAAGTTCCAGGGCACATCAAGGAGAACCTGGGGTTATATAATTTTTTCTTTTTTATAGCCTGGCCCCATTTAGAGATAATTTTCTGTGGTTGGAACACACCTTAACAGTGTTACATCTGTCCCCCGCTGCATTTTGTTATGGGGGGTTTGGGAAAATTGAAAATGAAATTTTAAATAGTGTCTGGGCCCTAAAACTTTCCCCCCACATCTCACAAAATTTTTTTACACCAAAAAAACCAGTCACGGACTCACATGTAGCAAATGACCACACTGATTTTTAAACGGTTTTCGAATAACTAATGACACTTGGGGCTTTTTACCAACCCAAAAATTCGGAGTTTACGGGATTCATCATCTGGCTCAAAAGGGCATTGATTACAATGAAACCATCAGGTGTGATGGCCAAAAGGGCATCCACTTCTTTTGCCTTTCTGGAAATCTTTCCTCTCTCGTATCTCTGATACAACCTGCGATTACTCTCTGTGATACTCTAAGCTCAGAGCCCCCTTCCCCTAAAAGCATCCTGCCGAAGCTGGCAATGGGAAGGTAAATGTTGATCAAAAGTAAGGTGTTGTCTTTGGGCGTGATTCACAAAGTGAACACCATGTGAGAGGAGGTTTTGAGCCCAACTCAAATTGTTCCTTCATTTATTGGGGAATTCAGGGATCCCAAAAAACCGTTGGGGAATTTTGCCATTAAGCTCCTTGTTAGAGATCAGCAAGTGGCAAAAAGTATAAAACATTTAACATTGGACGTGACATCAAAGGTAGAGAGGATCATTTATTCATTTTAAAAAAATTTTGAAAAATTTTTGTTCATCCTGAAATTTAAAAACCCAAAACCCAAAAATTTTTTAACTTTTGTATATGTATATTTCCCATACCCCCGTGAATCCCCAAAACCAAGAACAGCTCCTTTTAAATTCCTGACTGTGCCCTTATTTGCAGCCAGGTTGTCGCCACCCTTCTGGCATCAAATGAGGCATTACTACTTAGTCAACACAGAGCCGGGAGCAATCCCTCTCTCTGCTAAAACGGGAATAACAAAACAACATGATAAACTGTTTTGGCCCCAAAATTCACTCTTTTTTCCTAGAACCATGGACAAAAAATTTAAAATTTTGACCTAAAAATTTTTTAACATTGGCCCAAGGGTCTTTTGGGGGCCATAGACAAGACCAGCTGCAGAGTCACAAAACTGGATGAACCCCTTTGTTTACACTGCCGGACCCTGGGCCCCCCCTTTATTTCCGCCATACTTGAACCCGCTTTAAAACCTTTCTTCCCTGCCACTGCTTAGGAGCGACGGGCACAAAAACCATTCACAAACAGGAGGGGGGGAAGGGTTTTAAAGCCACATCTCATAGAATGCATTGGAGACTCTGCAGTGTGAGAAAGGGAACACAAAACTCTATTCCCCGGGCTTTTTTTTGCCCTTAAAAAGGGTTCAAGCCAGAAAAACAATGTGATAGACCAGGTGAGTCCCCGTAAAGGGGAAGGGCCCAAAAGGAAATGTAGATTGCATCAGTCAAACAATTTAAAAGAAGAATTAGGAATCAAGAATGTAGACAAATAAATGGCACATCAAAATTTGTATAGCTTTATATTAATGTCATGGGTGCTCCTGGGACTCTTTCTCCGAGCCGAGGGCACACCCGTGTCCCTGCTGTCCCGGCGAGTGGCACGGCAACCAGCATGTCGGGCTGTTGGCACACTTGCAATCCTGCTGCCGGCTCCCATCACTTACCTTACCTCACTCCCTGTGCTGTTTATGCTGGTCGGCGGGTGCGCCCCTGCTCCCTAGGGCACGCGCACGTGCCGGACTTGTGAAATTTAAAGGGCCAGAGCACAGGTAATTGGATTATTGTCGGGTGCTGGCCATATATCACCCAGCCTGCCCCTGACTTCCCTGCTGAATCCATAGTGCCCTAGCCTATGCAAAAAAGCGTTCCCAAAGTCATGCCTGACATTTCTGTGTACCAGTTCCATTGCCTCCGTCCCTTGACCACGAATCTTTGCCGCCTGTCCTGGCCTTCTTGCTTGTCCAGTTTGCTTCACGATTTTGTACCACACTACACCTTGGCTTCTACCAAAAGCTAGTTGTATCAGGGGTAGCGACCTGGCAGTGTTCCACCACAGCAAGTCCAACCTGCCTTGTGGCAGGCTCTAGTGAATCCCGGACTTACTTAGATTCCGCCCCCCCGGAGTGGTCTTTACCACTGCTTGCGGTGGTCCAGTGGATCTGTCAAGTTGATGTTTTAATGGAAAACATTATAATCTGTTTTACTAATACATCCTTAACAAGCTCACCAAATATTGTGTATAAACTACTCTTTATTACATCCATCCTTAACGAGTTCATTAGATATTTTCCACACTGCTGCAAGAGAACAAGACCTTCAGAAATTCCTTTCAGATGATACAGAAAGGGTACAAGGACACTTGATACGTCTAGTTATACTGCGCAGATGCAAATCCTGCTGGTTTCAATTATAATCTGCCTTAGCAACAGATATCTAGCCGATCATGTGATCCTGACACATACCAAAGAAAGAAATATGAGGCTGTAACTTGCTGATAATAAAACAGATGTATATACCAGACAGACCCGTGTGGTGTGCATTTCTTAAGCTCTCAGCTGAGACCAGCTTTTTAACACATTTTGGACAGGGACAACTAATTGAATAGGAGTAGAACAAAAGATAATTCTAGACCTGATATCCTAACCTGACAGATCCACATCTCAGGCCTACCATTACAGTAAGCCTACAGTCCCAATTAATAGCCTATACTCTACTATATGGGCAAAATAAAATGGCAAAGTGCTTTTTTTTAAGAAAAAGAAGCCAACGATCTATGTCTGGACTCCCTATGGTCTATTCCTTTTCAAGATTTGTAGATAATCATTTGCTTTCTTAATTTTCTTGAAATGAATATTGGATTGAAGTTGTCAACTAAGTTGTTGGCTATTTAAAAGAACACCTCTTCCACCTCTATGCCAGATCTTTGGTGTTGTTTCCTTGCACTGCTGAAAGATTTTTTCAGTGATGATTCCAGTTCCTCGACTTGTTCTCCGAAGTTGCGTCTGTCCACTGCCTGCCCTGACATTCATTATAAAAGACTTCTGCCTGTCCAGACCTTTGCTCAGACTAACTAGACTTCTTGAAGGTTGGCTGTCAATGCTGGTAACTACATCGGTGGAACCAACCTGGAAGCTCCCTGCAGTGAAGTCCAGATCCACTTACCTGGGGTAAAGGGTGAAAACCAGGAACTCCTTAGACTCCGCTCCATGATGTTGTTAACTTGGAATTCTGTGAGCGGCCCAGTGGATCCACATTCCGTTTCCGAAAAATCATTAACATCTTTCTCAATAAAAACGTCTTCTCTAAGACACTTTCTTATATAGACAACACATACTTTTAGCTTTAAGAGTTGCCTCCCTAGATTCTCGCCTTTTTGGTCCATGGAGAATGAAAGTCTAAACATTTAAAGGTTCTTCAATTGGTTCCATATTTTCCACACCCAAGGATGCTCACTAATCCCCACATCAAATGGCTGAATGTCTTCTATCCCTGATAAAACCTGAATTCAATTTAAAGAGAATTTCACTACCATTTAGAGTAATCATATTATAAAATGAAGTCATACAAAAATGGAATTCAATTCACCTAAGATTTGGAACATTTAATTCACTGTCCACTTTCATTTTTTTTTTAATTAATCCTTGACTTGGATTTAAGAAAAAAAAAATGAAATGTAAGAAAACTGTGTTGACCGAAGGTAAGGAAACATTTAATTTAAGGAATTTCTGTAATACCGTTCCTTAATGATTAGCCCTGGTTCTGACATTTCCAGCAAGCGCTACAATCGGCTACAGTTAGATGTGCAAGGTTGTCTGAGAATATACTGGGCAAATTCAAAGGGCCGAGACTTAATTAAATCCCTTCCTTTACAGAGGGATCCACTAAGTGTGCAATGTCAAGGCAGCTTAATATTACCTTAAAGCATACCGCTAAGATTAAATTGAGACTTAGACCTTCAAAATGCATTAAATCACCAGTGTTACTCTCGGATAATGAAGTGCAAAGTCCAAAGTTGAAGACAAAACCGACTGAACTTTTTTCTTTAAATGGGACAACTCGTTAAAATACATTCATTAAAATGATGGTGGATGGAACATGAATACATTATATGACAAATGTGATTACATATTGGCCCAAGCAAAAATTAGAAATGAGCTCGGTGCGCTTGGCTGTACTCGAAACTCCCACTGAGATAGCGCTCAGGGATGGACTCTTTCTTTCCTTCTTTCTATCCTATGTATGGTTGATGATTGAAGCTCATTGTGATCGAAAACCTTGGCCATGATTCTTCATATTTATTCAGCAAGCTGTGAATTTTTGTTGTATATTCTTGTAATTGGGGAACATTTTATAGGGGTTGTCTGGAGAAAGATTTTTTTATTATTATTATTTAAAGGGGTGTTACCATTATGTAGGTGTGCTTGTACTCGGAATTTCCATAGAACAGAATAGAGAGTTGTGCGCAAGCGAGACCTACTCCCTATTATGAAATAGAGATATTTGAGGTACCCAAGATACTTGCCAGTCCCACAGGTGGGACCTGCATCTATCACACGTTGGTGGCATAACCTATCGATATGCCATCATAGTACAATACAGGAACAACACAAACACAAGGCTACACTTACGTTTAAAATGGTGGATAAAGGACTAAACCAAGTAGGAGGCAATTTTGGGCCCCCAATGTTTATTGGGGGTGGGTTTTTATTAAAAGGGTTTTAAAGACAAACAACTGACCCGTAGCTCCCACACCCCCCCTCCACTAGGGACAATGAATGATAAGAAACTGCACATTGAATAAGTACCAGTTCACACCAGTGTTCATAAAAGCCTCAATAGCATACAAGAGGAGACTGCACCAATGAAAAAAATACTGATAAGACAACCATTTACATGTGATATAGGAACACCCCTTTAAACCCTTCATGAGCCCATATAAGCAATATAAGCCCCAATGCTACTTGAGAGAAATATAAAAGGTGCTTTATTAACTGTTGAGCGAAAGCTACCCCCCCATCCACAAAGGGAGCAACTAAATGATTAAAAAAAACTTCACATTGGATAAGTACCAGTTCACACCAGTGTTCAGAAAAGCCACAATATCATACAAGGGGAGACTGCACAAATGCAAAAATACTGATAAGACAATCATTTCACATGCATTGGGAAACCCCCCCATTTTTAAAATTTTTTGAGACCCCAAAAAAGCTTTTTAAAAGCCCCAAATGCTATTTTTGGAAAGTTTTATAAACGGGTTTGCAGAAAAAACAAATTGAGTACCCTGTCCCCACCCCCAAACCATAGGAAAAAGCAATGAATGATAAAAAAAAACTGCCCCAGGGGTTTAAACTCCGGGTTTCCACCCAGTAGGGAAAAATAACCCAAAAATTATTTTAAAAGGGAGATGCCCCAAATGCAAAAAAACTGATTAAGAAAAGGGTCACAGGGGGAACAAGGAACCCCCTTTAAAACCCCTCCGGGGGCCCCGCTTCCTAACTTTTGGGTGTCGGTGTTAATTACAGCCGGGGAAAACCGGCATAAAAAGCAGAGACCCAGAATCGGCTTTTGACCCCTCTGTTAACACTTTAGATGTTTGTGGCAATCATGGCCGGGTGTCTAAATTCAAGGAACGTTTCCCAGCGCCCCCTTCCCTTCCCTTGAAAACGTATGAAGGGTTTTGTAATGGGTTTAAGGAAGGGAAAAACCTTTTCGGTGCCCTGAATTTGCCCTTTTTTTGAACAATCCTAATTAATGGAAAAGTCCCCCTAAGGGGTTTCCAAATTTGGGTTATGTAAAAAAAAAAAAAATTTTGAATAAAAAAAAAAATTAAAAAATATTAATTTTTTTAAAATTTAAAAATTTCCCCCCCCTTTTTGTCATTTTCCCCAATTTTGGTAAAATTTTAAAAAATTAAAAAAATTCCAATAAGGGGTTATCGGCCTTTTTTGGGGGAAAAGTCCCCCCGAAAAATTAAAAAAATTAAACCTTTGGCCCCCATAACCCGGGGGAACAGCATGGGAACCCCAAAAAAAATTGGGGGGGGTTTTTTGTAAATTTCAATGTCCCCAAAAAATCGGAATAAAAAAATTTGGCTTCCCCAAAGAAAACCCCAAAATGGTAACAAAAAAATTTTAAAAAAATAGAAAAAAGTTTTCTTTACTTTTACTAAAACAAAACCCAAAAATTTTTAAAAAAATTTTGGAACCCACTAAAATTTAAATGACCTGCAGTTTAAAGGGAATATCAAGTCATTTAAAACAGAAGGGGGAAATCCTTTAAAAAACAAAACCCAACTGCAAAAAAAGAGGTTTAATCAAAATTTTTTTCATGTTCTGTCCTTCGTAGAATTTTTCTGGGGGTTTCCAGCACATTATATGTTACGGTCAATGGCACCATTAAAAAATACATCTTATCCTGCACAAAACAAACCCTTGAACAGCAATGTAGATGAAAAAATTATAAATATATGGCTTTTAGAGGGTGGGAAGGGGAAAAAACAAAAAACAAGAATTTAAAAAAAGGCCCGTGACTGATGGGGTTTTAAAAGGGGTCAGAGTTGGTTTAAAAAAATAAAATTTTTCCACCTCCGGTTTTCCCCGCTGTGATGGTCATCGGTTATGGATCCAAATTACTTTTTTTTCCTTTAAAATGCCCGGGGGAAAAAGTTTTCAGCCCAAACAGTGGGGAAAATGGGGCAATGAGTTGCCAGTGGTTGGGTGGCAAAGGGACTTTCCCCGTATTTTAGGGAGTTTAGGAGGGACCCGGTGCCCGGGCATTGGGGTTGAGGGGGGTGATTAATGTTTAATAAATATAAAAAAAAAACAACTTAATAAATATAAAAAAAAAAAATCCTGAAAACCCAACAACTGGTCATGTGAGGTAAAAAGTGAGAGAAAAAAATTTTGAGCCAATATTTTGTAGAGATCAGAAGAAAAAAAGCGGACCCGGTGTCCGTTCCCCGGGAAAATTTAAAAAACCCTTCCCCTTGGAAAACGAGGATTTATTACAAATTTTAAAATTTTTTTTTCTAAAAAAAGTTTTGGGGGAAAAAACTTTTTTTTGTAATGAATCCCCGTTTTCCGAGAGGAAGTTTTTTTTTTTTTTTTTTTTTGTTTTTTTTGAACAATTTTTCCTTGGCCCTAAAAAATATCAAAATGGAGGGCCTGTATAAAGCATAAAAGCTTACTATTAAGGGTAACCCTGACAAACTGTAATTTTTAAAATTATGGAAAACAAGGGGCAGTGTCCTTTTTTAATTTTACCTCCAACAACAAAAAAAAAAAAAACATTACCAGTCTGTTGCATCTTACTTCAAGTTATGTTACATCTCTAATTTAAAATGTGATTAAACATTTGGGAAAAAAAAAAACCCAAAATTAAAATTCAAAAAAGCCGTGTTTTTCCCCCCCCCCCCCAAAAGGGGGGCAAGGGTCGGTGTGGGGACTCCCCCCACCCCCGCGGGAAAATCCGGGGGGAGTGAGCCCCCCCGGGCCACCCCGCTTTATCCCCGTGTCCCCTTTGGGCCACGTGCGCCCCCCTGAGCTTACTATTATCCAGTCCATAAGGGCCCCCCTAAGGGTCATTTCGGGTGAAAATAAATTTGGGGCCCTAAACCCCCAAGTTGTCTACTGTGTACCCTGAGGGTTTACGCGAAAAAGGTTTATTGGGCTCTGATATCTGCCGGGAGTGTGGGGTTGTACCTTTCCCAAAAACAAAGAAATTTTTCACCCGGGTTTTTTCCCTTTTTCAACGTGGCCCCTTTCAAAACCCGTCCATGTGCATCAGGAAAAAATTTTTGTTTTGGGTTCTAAACAACCTTTAAAATAAAGGCCCCCGGGCTGGACCAAAAACCCGCAAAAATTTGTTTGGCGGTGCCGCCGCCCCAAAGTGCCCCCTTGTTTTAACCCCCCTTGAATTGCCGTGCCTTCCTGACGGGATAACCCCAAATAGTGCCCAAGAAGCCGGGTTTTTGGGCCTACGACAAGTTTAAAAATTGAATCATATATTCCGTTTTGTGGGTCCCGAAATTTCCCGTATAAATGTTTTCAGGCCCCCTAAAAAAGGGGGTAGAGGATCAAATCTGGAGAAACCCCCCACTTAAAAAAATTATCAGTTTTTAAACCCGCCATTCGGTGTCCCCTTTATTTGGGGTAAGGAAAGGGATTGTGGTTACCTTCCCAAAAAATCTCCATATATCTGGCACCCGGGAAAAATTAAAATTTGCGGCAGCGATTGCCTTTAAATATCACAGGGGTGGATTTTATGATCTCGATCTTTTCTATTTTTGCCAACCCAAGTTCGATTTGTAAAAATCAAGATCCTCAAGGATATTTTTAGGTAACAGAAAACTGTGCTTTTCTAGTGGGAGGATTTAAGGGGTATGAGATCCCAAAAGGGCGGGGTCCCAATTGCAGGCTGCAAGGGGCGTTTGTTCGTCTCTTTAGAATAAAATAGTTTCTTGCAATTAATTAAAAAAATTGGGGTTGGAGGCGTGGAATAAAGGGTTTGCAAATCCCAAAGAGATTGAGTGTTTAGTGTTGGTTTAAAAAATTTTTTTTTTTGATGGAGTCCCCAAATTTAAAACCAAAATTGAAGGTACTCTGTGGGTTTTCCCCCCTGGAAAAATTTTGGGTTTCCCATTAAACCCATAAAAAGGAGGGGGGTAATCCCGGGTTCGTTTTTTTTAAATTGCCTGATCTTCCCCCACGCCCTCCAAAATGGGATAAACCCAAAAAAACTTCCCTTACCTCTGAGGAAATTTTCATAAAGGGAAAAGTACAAAGTTTATAAGGGAAATGTCCGGAAAGGTTTCCCCCCTTGATCTAGGAAAAGGGTATTAGGGAAACACCTTTTTTTAGCAGCGCCCCCAAACCCTCAGAAAAAAGCCCCCAAAGGGCCCCTTTAAATTATAAAGCGAATGTTAGGGAAAACCTTTCCCCCCTTTTAATTTTGGTTGTTGTAGTATGAGTTTGGGGAATACGGCCTCCCTTTTTATTCCCCAAAAATTTAAAACCCCCTTTATGCGAATTTTAAATTTAATTTTTTAAACCCCCGGCCCAAATTTAAAACCCCCGGGAAAATTAAGGGAAAAAAATTTTTTTAAAGGGCGGGAACCTACCCTTTTAATTTAAAGATCGCCCAGTGAAAAGTTTGGGGGGGTCAGCCCACCTCTTCAGAGTGTGGCCCCGTTCTCCGGAGTATGGGACATGTTAAAAAAACCCCATTTTAAATTGGATGGAGACTTTGGGCAACCCAACCCCCAAATACTTCTTTGCTGAAATACCCCGTGGAAACCCAAAAGTCCTGACCAAAAGGGGGGTAGCTTTGGGGGCCCCTTTCCCCCCGGTGCATCCTTCGCTTTTGGGCTTTCATTTATCGTGTAGCCGGATAAGGGTCCCATCCTTCACATTTCCAAGTTTGAGGGGCAAATTTTTGCTGGGGGTTTCCAATCATAAAAAGCAGGTCGTTTGGGATAGGCTTTACCTTGAGCTCTCTTTTTGGGGTAAGGATGCCCCATATAGCCCGGGGATTTGGGAAAATGGTAGAGGAAAGGGGGTCAATAGACAAAATTTTTTAAACGGGTTTAAAGGGGGCATCCCTGCCCTTTGCTCCCCCAAAAAGGTCAATTACTGGGGATATTTTGGTTTTTAATAAAGGGAGAGTCGTCGTGGCATTGGAGTGCATTTTGGGTGCGAAGCCCGGGGAAGAGGTCCCCAAATTTCCCCGGCGTTGAAAAAGCGCATCTAGGAACGGCCAAGAGACCTTTTCAAAGAAGCATGGGGTTCCGGGGGTGCGCTTCCGCCCCCCCACCTTTTGCTTCCTTCTAAGCTGTTTAACGGGGCGTTTTTTTTTGGGGTTTCCTTTAGCTATGAAGCCATTTTGTGAGGGGTGGATTATTTTTGGGGGAAAAAAACCCCGCAGGGCCCAGTTTGGCCCTAATTTTTGCCAAATTTTTATAGTCCTGGTTCAATAAAAAGGAAATTTGGCCTATTAAAATGTCAGAAAAAATTTGGGTCCTTTTTTTTTGGGATTAATTGCAGTTTTTGTGCGCGAGTCAAAGAAGGCATTCCCCCTTTCCTTTATTGAGAGGGAAATTCCATTGTAAAGATTAGCTTTGGAAGGGGGGGGATTGGGGGGGATTCTGCCGAAAAAAACGTCCGGTCCGGAGTCTTCCCCTTTTTCCAGCCCCCCCCCAAACCCCAGCACGCACCCCGGGCTTCCCGGTTTTTTTCAGCCTTTTTAAAAAGGGCTCGTGCTCCCCTCGAGGGCCCCCGGCAGAGACAGCCGGGGTCCCAAAAAGGGGGTGCCTTCCGTGTATCATAAGGGTCGGCGCCCCTAGGGGCGATTCTAGAACTTATAAAAATTTCCCTTTTCAATTTTCCCCCTGTCCGTCAGTACAGCCCCTGACGAGGCAGCTTTTATTGCGCTTTTCGGGCGGGTTTTCCGGGGGAAGTTTTTTTTTCTGGAAATGGGGCCCGGCCGGGCTTTTTTCTTTTTTCCATCTTCCCGGGTTTGCCCGCTGCCGGGTACCCCGGTTGGAGCGAGAGACCCGCGGCCCCGCCGTTTGAGGCTCGGTTTGAGCCAACCAAGCAATTTAAGAGTGTTGTTGCCTCTATAATATTACACACAACTACTCTAGGTGAGCATATCTGAATTGTGTTTTACCCTCCCTTTGGTTTTTTATTCTACTACACTATAGAGCGCCCCCTCTTTTGTTTTTCTCTCTCTTGTTTTGAGCCAATATTTTGTTGATAATGCTTATTTAAAAAAAAAATATAGAAATATGTATCTTTTGCAGAACTGTCTATCTTTGAAGTTATACTTGGTATCAAGCACTTTGGAGGCCACAACATGCTTTCTATGGCAATACTAAGTGTAGCTTTTTATACGGCTATTTTTCATACATTTCTGTGACAGTCGGCCATTATGCCAGCTGGTTTCTCCATAGAAAATAACAGAGTGAGAGATGAATCAATGTCCAATCATTTAATATGCTGTCTGTCTCCAAAGACCTAGACCATTATTGAGTTGAAGTCGCGCACAGTCTTGTTGAGTCTGTGCACTTCTCATTCTTACTGATAACCTACTGTCTGCCAGTATATTCAATGGCATCCATTAATGGTAGTCGAAATAATAAAAAAAATATAAAAATAGGCAAAGCTGAAGCAGGAATATTATTCTGATGCTGATTGATGAGCAAGAAACAAAACCATGAAGCTACTCTGTAAGATATCTTTCTCCAAAAATCAAAAAGACACATTAGGGCCTCACAAAACTTACAGAAAAAAACGAATTCCCCAATAAAACAATACAAGTTTATTTCTCCTGATTAAAATAAACAACATACTCAAAACACTTAAATCCCCCCCCCACCACCGATACTCACGGTAGATAAAGATAGATGCAAATTATGCATCCAAAGCCAATTCTAAAGTAATCAAATGTAGAAAGGGTAATAGATATAGGGAAAGCTTTTCTACAATTTTGAAGTTTACTACAATTAGTGTTGATGAATTCTAAAAAGTTAAGTTCTAGTGAACTTCTCGAATTTCTAGAACTCATTTTACTGTTTGTTGAGTAAAGTTTCAGTTCTAGTTTGACACCCCTTTTTCCCAGTTTAGTTTCAGGGCTTTCTGCACTTTTGGTGGCCATCCAATCACCTTTCTGCACTTTTGACGACCATCCAATCACCTTTCTGCACTTTAGATGGCCATCCAATCACCTTTCTGCACTTTTGACGGCCATCCAATCACCCTTCTGCACTTTTGGCGGCTATCCAATCAGTGCAGGCACATTGAAGTGTCAAAAACGTCAATCGATGAGGTGTAGGGTCTCATTGGCTGCTAAAATAAACATGCCCATGTTTATTATATTTACTGTATTGGCCTTGTGAACGCCATTTTCAGCTCACTCTCTGCTCTGTACAGACTGCTCTTAGTTAGATAGCATTTTCTCTCTATAGACATCAATAGTTAGGGAGTTTGGTATTTCTGGCTGCATCTTTCCCACACCCAGAAGCAATTATTTGGTGACATTTGCAGGCTCACATAACACCTAACTCTCATATGCATGGTTATATATTATACAGAGTGCTTGGATTTGCTAAAAACATACTCAGTACCCAAAAGTTTCTGTTTTGCAGTTTGGGGGTTCAGTAATTGTATAAACACCGTCTCCAAATCTCCTATGTGTCAAAGAGGCTTTTGGGCCCCCCCAGGATGCAGGGCCCCTGTAGCAGCTGCTTACCCTGCACCTCCTATAGCTATGGCCCGTTACATGCTGTCCTAAACTTTTCAGTTAGCCATTGAAAGGAATGAAGTATTTTAGCCTCTCAATTTTTTTCTGTCACTCTTGAGCCAAATTTTCTTCACTAAGTTGTACCAGTATCAGTTTATGTTTATGGATGGGAATTTTCCCGCTTTCCTACTGTACAGGTAAAAAAATTAACCAGAACATTTTCTCCCAAAGACTTTAATGAGGTTCAAGTTGTAGTTCGAATAGAACCTCGAACCGAACTCACAAAAGTTCGAGGTTCTAATCAAACTAGAACATTTTACTGCTCACTCATCTCTACTCACGATATGTTATTCCTCAGATAAGACAAATTGCATAAGACAGAAGCAGATAAGCACTGAGTCCGTCAGATAACTGATTCACTGTCCCTAATGCAACCCCGACAATAAACCCTTACAGTCTGCAGGGCCAGTGCCCCGACAAGGGCGGCCCGACCCCCGATTGCTTTCCCTCCAAAACCCTATTAAACAGAATAGAGTAGAATAGAATAGAGAATAGAATACAAAAGATCCCAGAATAAGTCCTAATATAGGAGGGAAACAACAAAAAGGTCCCAAAAGTGGCGATTTTAATACAAATGTATTGTGAGTTAAAAAGAGGGTGCCAATGTAGATTGCAATATTGAAAAAGAAGGGGGAGATTTTGGTGGTTAAAAAGATAGATTAAGCACTTAAAGGGGTTTTGCCAATAAGTGATTTCCTCACCTAACAGGCTGATACTCTGATCTAAAGTCTTGAGGGAAAAGGGGGTTTTTGTATTTCTGTGTTTAAAAAAACAAGTACCTCCTCTGTGATGTCATCGCTCTACCTCCCATGCACGCTCCTGAGGCTGAAACTCTGTAGTCTGAGTCTCTGTAGTTGAGTTAACATTGTTTGGCTAATCTACAGAGGAGAACTGTATTGGGGCACAAGTTCTACGGGTTTGTTTCTCTCTTTTTCTGTCAGGAGAGAGAAATAAGTTCCAAGCAGGCAGTGTTCTTTTGTTTCGTTCACGGACTGCTGCAGGGGGAGAGGAGGGCTGAGCAGGGATCCAGGGAGCATCTGCATGTTTACTCAGATAATTACATTACAACCAGTGGATTCTCTATACAAAGACACAGGCTCTTTTCTCCCACTCCCTTCAAAGCTCTTCATGTGCCCTGACATCAGATAAGAAGTGCAAACAATGCAATCGTGGTCCTGGTAGTAGCTAATGTAAACAGTCAGGAAGCTAAGGGCATCTTAGTCAGGCTGTAGCTCTCACAAGCTACACTTTTTATAATCACATATATTTAGAAAAGTGATTTTAAATTTCCCCTTTTGGAGGATCCACGTCAACATTAGATGTGGCAAAACCCCTTTTAAAAACAGAATGTTGTTTGGATGCCATTTTTTGCCCCCAAAAGGGAAACCCCATATTTTAAATTAAGTTATATTGGTGATAAAAAAAAAAGGAAACATAACAGTAAGAATCTTGGAATTTTTTTTAATTCCCTTTTTTAAATTATTAAAAAAATCCTACTTCAAATTTTCGTTTTTTAAACAACTAAAATTATTTAAATTTAAACTAGAAAAAAGTTTTAATGTCCCAAAGGGAAAAAAAAAGACTAACAAGTGTCATATCAAGTCTTCGAGAGGGGATAATTAAGGTGAAACGTTGGCTTAAGCATGAAAGAATTAAAGATAATGAATGACTTTGTCCCCTAATTTTTTTCCCATTGGAGAAAATTTTTGTGTCCAAAATGTTTTTTTTAAAATTGATTTGATTGTTATTTAATATTTTAGTTTTTTGGGAATTTAGCCCCGGGGTTTAAAAGGGCATTTTATTACCATAGACATTTAAAAAATTCCCTTCCCTTTTTAAAAATTAAAAATAAAAAAAAATTTTAAAATGCCGCTGTGACTCAGATTCTTTTCCCAAAAGGGGAAGAAAAATTAAAAAGGGGCCCAACCCCTGGGGCTTCGAGTAAATTCTTATCTATCAGGGGCGAAACCTTTGGGGGGGTGCAAAAGGTTTTAGTAAAACGCTCCCGACCCCTTAGGGGTCTTTTGGAAAGACCCAAGGACATAAAACCCTGGGAAAAGCACCAGTATTTAATTGGGGGTAGGTTAGGGGGGGGCCCCCAAAAATATAATTTTGCACTGGGTCCCAAAAAGGTTTTTATTTTTTTTACGCCTCTGAATCATATTTATAGTTTTCCCTTGAAAAACCTTAACATCATTTAATGAAAAGAATTAAAAAAAACGGTTGTTAAAACGCTTACTTTGAAACGGGGCAATTTTAAACCCCTTTCCCCCAGGATAGGGGGTTTTTAATTTAAGAGGATTTTTTTTTAAAACTCGAAAAAAATCCCCTTAAAAATTTTAACCCCCCGGCCCCCAAAAAAAATTTATAAAACATATTAAAAAAAAAAATGTACCCCATGTGTTTTAAAATTCCAAACCCCCGAGGGATGTTAAAGTTTTTGGTATCACCCCCAGCCCCTTTACTAGGGGTTTAAAGTAACTTTCCAAACCAAACCCCAAAATTCAGCAGCACATACTAACCCCACAAAAACCTATCAAAAGGCCCACATAGGAAATTTTTTAAATAAAAGAAATTTCTGCTATTTAAAAAATACAAAAAAAAATTTTGGGTTTTTGGGTTCAAAATTTTTTGAAGGAAAACGCTTCCCCCCCACCTGCCCAATCACAAGGGAAAATTTTTCCAAATCCCTGGGGGGGAAACCAAACATTTAACGTTACCTCTCTTGGTGCCTGTTTCGGGAAACCCTCCAAAAAAATTTTTCCAGGGGAAAAAGAAAAGGGGTTTTTTGGGCCCAAAACCAATAACCTTCGGGCCAGGGAAATTTAAAAAAAACCTATAAGGGGTGGGGGGAATTTGTGAAAAACCAACAAGGGAGCACCCCAACCCCCTTTACGGCCCCAGTCTAAAAAAAAAATTTTTGGGCCTGCACCCCCAAAAACTTTTTTTGTGGCTGCCCCTTCGTTGGTTTTTTAAACTCCACCCACCTGCACAGGCTTTCAAAAAAAGGGCAGAGGAATTTGGGAAGCCGGAATCTTCTCTCCCTGAAATTGGAGGTCTGAACAGGCCCCAAAGGAGGTAAAATGTCAGTGGGGTTTCCCCCTTTGTATTGGGGGTCGCCTTGCTGTTTTGGCAGGGGGCTTTAGCATTTTTTGTTTAAAAAAATGTGAACTAAAACCCTAAAAATTTTTTCATACATTCGATTTTGCAATAATGTTTTTTCCCAAAATTTTTCCAACGTGTTTTTTTTCATATTTTTTTAGTCCCTAGTAAAAGTGTGATTTTGGGGGATTGGTTTTTGTATTTTACTCCCAAACCGGGGGTGTGCCCCTTTTTGTTTTCCATTTTTTATTTTTACGGCAACCCAGTGGGGCCACCTAGCTCATTTTTATGTTACTGAAAACCCAGTGTGCCCCCTATGACCCTTTTTTTTTTAAAAAATTTTTTTTGGGGAAATGTGCAAAACCCCAAATATTTTTTTTTTTTTACAAAGGGGTTAGGACTTTTGACCTTTGCAGCCATGTTTTTGCAATGACATCACCATTTCACAATCCCATTCCCACCCTGCTCTGATATCAGGGGAATGACAATAACCATAGGGGCCCCGCTAAAGGTGGGTTCAGTGGCTTTGTCTGACCCCCAGAATGTCTGTTGTTTTACAGTAGATTCAAAAAGTAAAGGGTTTTTTTGTTTTAAATTTTTTTAAAATTTTTGGCGATTTGTGTTTAAGACGCCCTTTTAAAAAAGGGGTTTTTTTTCACCTTTGCTATTTCCCCCGGCCTTCTCTTCACACCCAGTTTCCAGGCCCCAAATTTCCTTTTCCCAGGCCCCTGGTTTGTTTCAGGTTTTTTTAAGTGAAAAAGTGATTTGGCATTAAAATTTGTCGTTCCTAGCTGAGCCTTTTTAAGAAAACACTGGGGGAAGGGGGGGGTTCTAAATTCACCCCGGGCCACAGGGCCACAGACTTTAAAGGGTTAAAGTTTGTCACATAAAAAAACAACTTTGTGCTGCGATAAACAATCGGGGGGAGTGACTTTAACAATCCCGGGTTCATGGCTGCTGGAGCGAGAGGTGATAGGTAAATTTAAGGGGAAACTTCAAAAACAAGCAGAAGATAAAAACCCAAAGGAAAAAATTAAATCTGGAATAAAATTTATTTACCTTTGTTACATGTTTAAAAGCCAATCAAAAATTTTTTTAAAAGAAAATGAGAATAAATCAAAAACCTAAATAATGAGTCACAAGGGTAATTTTTAAAAGATATATTTAAAATATTACATTAGTTTTTCCCATCTCCCAACATATTAGCAAAACATGTTTGGGAATGTTTTTTAAAGGACTTCCTCACTACTTTAAATCCAATTCCCTCATTCTGTTTTCTTGGTTTCATTTTGAATTCAGGGGCTTTGTAAAAAGCCGGGTTTCTTCTATACAAACCAGTGCGGGCCCCCAAATTAGGAGAAAAATTCAAAAAAAGGGCGTAGCTATGGCAACCAGTGCTGGCCACCCTATCGGGAGAGATAAAAACAGGTCTGAAAGATAGAAACCCAGTCCCTGACACCCCTTTCCCGGGAGAGTTTAAAAACAGGTCGTGCTATGGCAACCAGTGTGGAAAGAAAAACGGGAGAGTTTAAAAACAGGTCTGAAATTATAGTGCCCCTGAGGGCGTTCGCCCCCCATAAAAGGGAGGGGATATCTAGGAATGGGGTCAACACTTTTAAATTTGGACAAAATTTTGAAAAGTGACTTGTTTTTTGAAAGATCTTCAAATAAAAAGGGGAAATCCTTGTGGGGGAACAGCTCCTTTAATTTAACAGCCCATAGCAACATAGAAATTTCCCCCATTGAAACCCTTGTCTACTTGTTTTTTTTTTTTGGGTGAAACACTGTACATATATTCACATTTCACAATAATTTTTAACCCGGGGGGGTTACTTAGTTAGAAATGGTTGAAAAAAGGGAATATGGGCCTTCAATTTTCAACCAAGGGGGGGAAAAATGTGGTGAAGGAGGGAAAATTAAGGGTTTTTTTAAGCCTAGTTTCTGCTACTGAAAAGCTTTGAAACCCCATAAGGCAAGAACCAATCTTCTCTAAGGAAAATTTCATTTCTGATCCCAGAGCTGCCATCAGACTGGATCCAAATATTTTACATGGCTACGTACGTATTAATATTCTTTAGTTTCAGGTACTTATCTAAGCCTTTCTTGAAACCCTCACCTGTTCCTGCTGTGACCAGCTCCTCAGGCGGCTATTCCACAGATTTACAGTTCTCACAGTGAAGAACGCTCTTCTCTTCTGGAGATTGAATCCTTTTTCCTCTAGCTGAAGGGAATGTCCTCTTGTCTTTTGAGGGTGTTTTACATGAAATAATTTTTCCCCTGTACTTTTTGTAAGGACCATTTATATATTTATATAAATTAATCATGTCCCTGCGAAGCCGTCTTTTCCCAAGACTAAGTAAGTTTGACTGTTGTCAGATTATGTGTCTCATTTCTACTTATTTACTTGAAACTGTTCAGTCTATTTGTCTTTTTGTGTATATTCTTTCCAAACCTTTTTTTTATCATACTTTTGCTATCCTTTCTTTGTGGTTTTTCCATTTAGATATTCAATAAAATCTATTAGTTGTTTTACGCTTGCTCACCCTGCATGTTTGTGGTTTGTCTATATGCTGCAGTTATTTGCTCTTTTGGAGGATCTAATCCACAAATTATAGGAGAGTGATCATATACTCTTTACTTTGGTTCTATTATAATAGTACAGTTGTGCTCAAAAGTTTACATACCCTGTCAGAATTGTTGCTTTCTTGGCCTTTTTTTTAGAGAATATGAATGATAACACAAAAACACTTTTTTCCACTCATGGTTCGTGGTCGGGTGAAGCCATTTATTATCATTGTCACGGATGCCCCTGCAACCCTCGTCCCGGGTCGCAGGCGCATCCGTGCCCCGCTGCTGAGCGGCGCTGCCTCCCGCACGTCGGGTGGCGGACACGCTCGTCTCCCTGCCGGCTCCGAGGCGCACTTACCCAGCTACGCTCCTGCTGCTGCTGCCTCTGTCCCTCAGCGCGCACCGGCAGTGTTAAATTTAAAGGGCCAGCGCACCGGTAACTGACTATTGTCGGTCACTACCCCTATTTAAGCCTGCCTCTTCCTAGTGACCTCGCCGAATCTTTAGTGCCCATTGCCTATAGAGAAAGCGTTCTGAGAAGTCCTGTCTTGATTACCGTGTACCGTACCCTCTAGCCTACGTTCCTCGACCACGAACCTCTGCCGCCTGCCCTGACCTTGCCGCCTGTCCCCAACTACGAGCCTGCCTGACGAATCTGTACCACGCCTACCCTTGGCTACCATCGCAAGCAAGTTCCGCCAGTGGAAGCGACCTGGTAGACTCCCGCCGCAGCAAGTCCATCCCGCTTTGCGGCGGGCTCTGGTGAATACCGGGACCTACTTAGATTCCGCTCCCTGGTGTGGGATTCCACCATCGTGTGCGGTGGTCCAGCGGATCCACTACCTCTGGCGTTACAGTAAGATCCGGCCATGGATCCCGCCAACGTGCCACTGCCCAGTGTGACGGACCTAACGACCATTGTTGCCCAGCAGTCACAGCAACTGGGGCGACAAGCGCAACAACTGAACCAGTTGTCCACCATGATACAGCAACTCATCACCGCCCAGCTGCAACCTCCGCCACCTCCCGTGGCTGTTCCACCTCCGGCGGTTCCCCTGGTCCCGGCGGGCCCCAAGCTCTGGCTGTCGCTCCCATCTAAGTTCGACGGAGACCCGAAACCCTGCAGAGGATTCATCACCCAATGTTCGTTTGCACGTGGAGCTGATGGCTTTCCTGGGGGAAATTCCGCAGCGTGTTTGGGAACCAACCCCACATGCATCCTCCGCGAGATGGCCCTCCTAACCCTGCGACAGGGAGATTCGTCTGTAGGAGACTACGCGGTGCAGTTCCGCACCTTAGACTCAGAGCTAACTTGGAACGAGGTCGCCCTGTGCGTCACCTTTAAGAAGGGGCTCTCCAGTCGGGTTAAGGATGTGTTGGCCGCAAGAGACATCCCATCCTCCCTCAGCAACTTGATCCGGTTAGCCACCCGCATCGATGTGCGTTTTGTTGAAAGGGAAGAAGAGCTTCTGCAAGAACGTGAGTAAGCCCAACCATGCCGGTTCCCACGCCTGGCACCAGTGTTCCAGAGGCCTCCTATGCAACCATCACCAACCCCCTCTGAGGAGCCCATGCAGATTAATCGGGCTCAGCTCACTGAGCAGGAGTTGGCCCATTGTCGGCTAAAGAACTTGTGCCTATACTGTGGCAGCCCAGAGCACTTCGGAGGAATTGTCTCCAACTCCCCAAACATTCGGGGAAAATCCACACATGGGTTCTGTGGGAGAGGCGTTCCTAGGTGCAAATTCCTCCTCTCCATGCCTGATGATGCCAGTACAGGTCGTGACTGATCTCGTTTCAAGTCTCGGCCTTCCTGGACTCTGGCTCAGCCGGAAACTTTATCCACCGCTCTTTAGTGATCCAGTATCGTCTCCCGGAGGTCCGCCTGGAGAAGCCACTGGTGATCGCCTTGGGCAGCGGGGAGCTGCTAAGTGACACCATACATTTCATCACCAAACCGCTGTCCATCCACGTAGGAGTCCTGTATAAGGAGAAGATCTCCTTCTACGTGTTGCCTCGCTCCTCTTCGGCGGTTCTCCTCGGGCTTCCATGGCTGCGGCTCCACTCTCCTACACTGGACTGGACATCTGGAGAAGTAACTCGCTGGGGTCCTGAGTCGTTGTCTAGTGGCACCTCACCCGGTGCTTTCCTGCTCTCGCTTGACCCTCCGCGGGCCGTTGCCCGGCCTACCTGCTGAATATCTGGAGCTCGCTGATGTTTTCTCTTGAGAAACAAGCAGAGAGCCTCCCTCCTCATCGGCCAGACTACTGTCCGCTTGACCTACTGCCAGGGACCTCGGGGCAGAGTTTACCCCTTGTCCGTTCCCGAGACACCAGCCATGTCGGAATATATTCGGGGAAATCTCCAGATGGGGTTTATACAAAAGTCCGTCTCGGGGCTCGTCACCCACTACCCATCCCTACCCAACCATGGTCTCACGTGGCGACGGACTTCATAACCGATCTTCCCCCTTCGTCCGGTAACACCGTTGTCTGGGTGGTCACAGGTCGGTGTTCTAAAATGGCGCATTTTGTCCCGTTGCCAGGCCTGCCTTCTGCCCCGCGCCTGGCCGAGCTGTTTTTTCACCACATTTTTCGTTTGCACGGGTTTCCTCTGCAGATCGTCTCGGATCGAGGGGTCCAGTTCATTTCGAAATTCTGGCGGGCCCTTTGTTCTCAACTCCAGGTGAAGCTTAATTTCTCCTCAGCTTACCACCCCCAGACAAATGGTCAGGTGTAAAGAGTCAATCAGGTTCTGGGGAGTTACCTGCGCCACTTTGCCTCGGCTCGACAAGATGACTAGTCCAACTTGCTTCCGTGGGCGGAATTTTCTTATAATTCCCTAGACTCGGCGTCCGCGGGTGCCTCTCCCTTCTACATCGTGTATGGCCTGCATCCCCGCCCACCTCTCCCACAGGCATCCATGTCTGAGGTCCCGGCAGCGGATACGTTGGTCCAGGACATGAAGGCCATCTGGGCCCTGACCTGCCAATCTCTGCTCCATGCTTCTGAGCGGACGAAGGCTCAAGCAGATAAAAGAAGTCCTCCTCCAATCTTCTCCCCGGGTGACAAGGTGTGGCTATCGGCCAAATATATCCGTCTCAAGATTCCAATCTACAAATTGGGACCCCGCTTTTTGGGACCTTTCGAGGTCCTTAAGCGCATAAACCCAGTGGCCTATAAACTCCGGCTCCCACCTACCATGCGCATCCCAAACTCCTTTCATGTCTCGCTACTAAAACCCCTGGTCCTGAATCGTTTCTCTTGGAAGACAGTCCCTCCATCGTCTGTGGCCGATGCCTCTAATGTCTTTTTGGTCAAGGAGATCTTGGGTATGAGGAGGACTAGAGGGAAATTATATTTCCTCTTTGATTGGAAGGGGTTCGGGCATGAGGAAAGGTCTTGGGAGCCAGAAGAGAGAACATTCTGTACCGTAACGTAATCCAGAAATTCCCTCAGACCAGAAGAGGGGAACTCAAAGTGGGGGGGGGGGGGGGGTACTGTCACGGATGCCCCTGCGACCCTCTTCCCGGGTCGCAGGCGCATCAGTGCCCCGCTGATGAGCGGCGCCGCATCCCGCACGGCGGGTCACGTGCGCGCTCGTTCCCCTGCCGGTCCCGAGGGGCACAGACCCGGCCACGCTCCTGCTGCTGCCTCGGTCCCTCAGCGCGCACCGGCAGTGTTAAATTTAAAGGGCCAGCGCACCGGTAACTGACTATTGCCGGTCGCTGCCCCTATTTAAGCCTGCCTCTTCCTAGTGACCTCACCGGATCTTTAGTGGCCATTGCCTATAGAGAAAGCGTTCTGAGAAGTCCTGTCTTGATTACCGTGCACTGTACCCTCTAGCCTACGTTCCTCGACCACGAACCTCTGCCGTCTGCCCTTACCTAGCCGCCTGTCTCCGACTACGAGCCTGCCTGACGAATCTGTACCACGCCTACCCTTGGCAAGCAAGTTCCGCCAGTGGAAGCGACCTGGTAGACTCCCGCCGCAGCAAGTCCATCCCGCTTTGCGGCGGGCTCTGGTGAATACCGGGACCTACTTAGATTCCGCTCCCTGGTGTGGGCTTCCACCATCGCTTGCGGTGGTCCAGCGGGTCCACTACCTCTGGCGTTACAATCATACTACTGTGTTTTCTCTTTTTAAATCATAATGACAACTAAAAACATCCAAATGATCAGCCATTTCAGGGCCCCATACAGACAAACCAAATGGTCCCCCCACCCATTACTAAATCTTATCTTTTACCATATCAGCGGGCCCCTTTGTGATCAGGGCCCCTGACAGGAGCACTGCCCTATTGGCACCCCTGGCTGCACCCCTGCCTCTATATCTAGAGCAGGGGTGTCAAAGTCATTTTAACTGAGAGCCACATCACAATTATGGTTGCCTTCAAAGGACCAATGGAAGGCCTTGGAGGGCAGTTAGAGTGTCTGGGTAGGGCTGTCTTAGCTATGACATTGCCTATGAGTTGCTGAACAAAGCAGTGTGGAGGTAAAAGTCAGAGCGCCGAATCCAAGATAGCGCCCTCTCCCGGTGCTGATGATGCCTCCTTTGCCAAATGCTGGAAAACAGAGATCCAGTCCTTCTGCATCCCAGCCTTGTCAGTCCCTGCTTGCTGTGTCTAAGCTCTCACGGGCCCCATGAAATGATGCAGTGATTTGACCCATGGACCTAGAGGTAAGAAGGTTTCACCATAATCGTAGATGAGGATTTCTTACTGTAAAAGTGGTGACACTATGGAACTCGCGGCCACAAGAGGTTGTAATGGTGAAGTCATTGAAAAAGTTCTGAATGGGCCTGGACAACTTTTTTAAAAAAATATGATATTACAGGTTATGGCAATTAGATTCAGGAGACGTTGATCCAGGAATTATTCTGATTGCTATACTGGAGTCAGGAAGGATTTTTTTCTACTTGTATGGGGGCAGTTAGCATCCGCCTCATAGGGATTTTTGCCTTCTTCTGGATCAACACTGTAGGGTTATAGGTTGGACTTGATGGAGCTGTGTCTTTTTCCAGCCCAGTGTAGTAGGTAACTGTGTTACATATTTAGGGCCGACTCTTAAATGGAGCATTTTATAAGTTTATTTTAGGGTTATTAAACCCATACATACTGCTGGATTAGGCATGGATATTAAGAACTGAACATAAAATATATCTGATATAATCTGCGGATCATAGCCGGAGGGAACTAGCTAAATATGGCATCCGGGTGTGTGGAGATGGTTGTGTCCTAAACAGGTTCTACTTGGAAGAAACCAGGATGGAACAGATAATAACGGGATGCAATGGCAGTTATGTCCAGCTGATCAACAGAAAACTATTGTTCACTATGTGATAGCAACAGAGAGTAAATAAGCTTGGGGTGATACCCGTTGTCTCAGGCCCATTGACTTACTGGAATGCTATTGACTGTTTACTAGTGTGACAAAGCCTCAGGCCTAGTGAGATCTTCAGGAGACATTTCAAATACCACAACGCCATCATCAGGAATTGAAGGATATCACAACAAAATAATGGATTTCGGATTTAAAGGAAGATGATTGGACGAACAACCATAGAGGAGACCAGAAAATATCGGAGTAAGGGGTGGAGCCGTGGGCTTGTATAGGCGTGAATGTGGCTTCAGTTCATATATATATATATGAGGCCAAGTTAGGTAGTCGGTAGGTATGTTAGGTTATGTATGTAGTTTGTATATATGTTATGTTATGTTTTGTGTAAAGGTAATTTAGGTTATGATGTTATGCTATGTTAGATAGATAGTTTATGTTTAATGCTTATGTTATTTCCCATTGTAAGGACATTGAAGTAAGGTTATGCCATTTACTCTGTTACTTTGTTGACTTTATTTTCTACTTTAAAAGGGGTTTTCTCACTACATTAAATGGTCTTCAGAATAAGGGGAAAGTGAAAAAAGCAACTTTGCAATTGGATGTCTTAGCAGAGCTGTTTGTTTTCACTCTCCTTTATCTTCGTTTTGTGTAAAACACTGTTCCCAGTGGCGATCGGATTCCACCTCCTTCATTTTTATTGGCTGACGGGGTCTACTAATTTTCATTTGTCTGGCCCCGGTCCCTTTCACGAGAGCGCGCATTCCTGCCTCTTCACTCAGAAAAAGGGGCGGCAGAATTTCACTCTGCACAGCCAGCAGCTCCCCAGTAACACTGCAGTGCTTCTACAATCAGAAAACAGCAGAATTGTGCTCAGTGCCTAATGCTCCTGCGTGTAAACATAGAAGGGAGACAGATCTGTGCTGCTCTGCATGAGTTCATAGAAGACTGGATTCAACTGTAACAAACCTCCAGCTGTGAGAGGAGAAGAGAACAGTGCTCGGAGTTCATAGAAGACGGTCTAGACTACATGCAGGCCTGTGGTATGTAAACAAACAGCTCTTACAAAATAAGACTGATAGGGAGGGAACAACACAGTGACATTGGACTCAGACAGAGAAGGGGGGGAAAAGTAGGGATGTGTTTATCCCCTCCCACGATCTCAAAAAAACACACTGACTCGGGAGCGAGCATGAACAGTGAAGGAGAGGGATGATTTTCATCCCCCTTCAGTTTTAAAAAACACCCAGCTGGGAGGGGAAGAAACGCCCCTGGATTTGTAGAGCTGAGAAACTGAAAATAAAATGAAACACACGAACTGATGAAGCGATACATCCCCTTTAAGTGAACCAACTCTTTCTTTTAAGCTTTGACTCTTCATCATTCATAGAAATTACAGGAAAGGATAGGCAGCGATATTGTTAGTAATAAAGTAACACACTTATTACACATACCGACCTGCCCAAGATGAAACAAACGTCATTTTTTGGTCCTTCCCTTATTCCTTTCCATCCCAGATACTAATAGACCTGATAACACATCAACCTAATACACATTTGTTGATGTCACAAACAATTTCTCACTTCTGTGTTTACCATCAAGTGCTATTAATATTCTTGACAAATGCAATTAAATGTGCTCCACAAAAAGACGAGCTGGAATAGCATGTGAAGGGGGTTGATATTTCCATGCAGCGAGTGTCATGTTTTCTCTCCTGACAGCTTGGACATGTTTTTTGGGCACTAACATACAAAATTTAAATGAGTTTACTAAGATTTAAGATGACATCTTTAATTGAAAGAAATTTAAATCCCTAGTAACGAGAACCCACTAACTAGGGGCCCCGAACCCCCGGGAAAACCTTATTGCGGTTTTTGTGTAGGTACCACAATACTTATGGACCTCTGAGACGTCTTAGAAAAATAAATTCATAAGACTTCTAGAGAAGCTCATTACTAAATTATTAGGTCTCTAAAAATAAAAAAAAGACATCAGGTCCTTATGGGCCAATAACTATCTCAGTTGGAGAAATTTTAATTGACGATTGAACATAAAGCTCTGCTTGAAAAGATCAGCAAAGATCACAACAAACAAGACGGCATAAAACTTCAGGTGGACGGGCAGCCCCCAAAAAAAAAAAGTCTGAACAAATTTGGGAAGTTGGAGGTGAAAATTGCCCCACGCCCCTCAAAAATAATCCTTCCCAGACAGGCCAGGAAAGTCGGCAAATCTACCAGGAACCCTCCACAAACCTACAATATAACCCTATATATCACAGAGCTCACCTCCTCTCTTCTATCATATAACCCTATATATACAGACCCGCTTCTCTCTTCACATTTAACCCTAATATCACAGAGCTCAGCTTCTCTTCTCTATCATATAACCCTATATATCACAGAGTCACCTCCTCCTTTTATCATTAACCCTTATATCACAGAGCCCCCTTTCCCCTTTTTTATTTAACCCTATTTCACAGAGCTCACCTCCTCTCTTATCATAAACCCCAATATCACAGAGCTCACTTCTCTCCCTATCATATAACCCAAAAATCACAGAGCTCAGCTTCTCTTTTCCCCTCATAAACCCTATTATCCAGAGCTCACTTCTTCTTCTATCAAAACCCTAATATCACAATCAGCTTCTCTCTTCATCATATAACCCTATAATCACAGACTCAGCTTCCCTTTTATCATATAACCCTAATATCACAGATCAGCTCTCTCCTCTATCATATAACCCTAAATCACAGACTCAGCTCCTCCCTCTATCATATAACCCTATTATCACTGGCTCGCTTTTTCTCTATCAATAACCTATATATACAGACTCAGCTTCCTTTCCCCCTACAAAAACCCCATTATCACAGAGGCCAGCTTCTCCCCCCTATCATAAACCTATTATTAACTCCGCTTCTCTACATTAAAACCCCAAAATTTCACTGACTCATTCTCTTCTCTAAATATAAACCAAATATCACAGAGCTCACCCTCTCCCCCTTATCAAATTTAACCCCATATATAAAAAGCTCAGCTCCTCTCCTCACATTAACCCTTATTACAGAGTCACCTCCTCTCTTCTATCAATAAACCCCATAAAAACCCCAAGCTTAGCTCTCTTCTCTATCATATAACCCCTATATTCACAGAGCTCACTCCTCTCCCCTATAATAACCCAAATCACAGGCCAGCTCCTCTCCTCATCAATAACCCATATATCACAGGCTCACTCCTCCCTTCTATCATATAACCTATATACACAGAGCTCGCTCCTCTCCTCTATCATAAACCCTAAATTTACAGAGCTCAGCTCCTCTCCCTTTTACATATAACCCTATAATCCAAGCCAGTTCTCTCCTCTATCATAAACCCCAATTCACAACTCACTTCTCTCCCCCTATCATTAACCCTAATATCACAGGTCAGCTTTTCTCCTCTACATATAACCCTATTATCACAGAGCCAGCTCCTCTCCTCTCTATAACCCTATATATCACAGAGCCAGCTCCTCTCCTCTAATATAACCCTAATATCACAGGCTCAGCCCCTCCCCTTTTCATATAACCCCATATATCACAGAGCTCATCTCCTCTCCTCTATTAAAATAACCCCCATATAACACAGAGCTCAGCTCCTCCCTCTTCATTAATCCTTATATCACAGAGCTCAGCTTCTCTCCCTTCTATAACCCATTATCACAGAGCTCACTTTCCTCCTCTATCAAAAAACCCTAAATATCACAGAGCTTTGCTTCTCTCCCTTATCATATAACCCTATATATCACAGGCTCAGCTCCTCTCCTCTACAAATTTTAAACCCCATATATCACAGAGCTCACTCTCTCCCTCTTTCATATAACCTTATAAAACACAGAGCTCGTTCTCTCCCTCTATCAATTTTCCTATATTCACAGAGCTCATTTTTCTCTCTCTATCTATAATCCCAAAATCAAAGACCGTCCCCTCCTCTATCAATAACCCTATATATCACAGAGCCAGCTCCCTCCTCTATCTATAACCCTTAAAACCCGGTCAGTCCTCTCCCCTATATAAACCCTATATATCACAGTCCGATCCCTCTTCATTTTCATTTAGCTGCATGCAACTTGTGCATTTATTTCATATGAACACCCATTAAAAAAAGAGCCGTTTCACCATATACATTGATGGCACCACAATAGGCTCTGCCATCTATGTCACATCCAGCAAGACTCCCCCACATGCAGTCCAATTTAATAGTTAACAAACTCTGTGACAAACCAATCTTCCGCACGGATCCACGTCGGCTTTACTTCCACGCTAATACTAGAAACAACATCCAGTGATCCAGCTCGATGGGGCCACTTTGTTTATTAAATACTCACATAGAAAACAGATAAAACAGTGAAAATAGCCTCCGCTGACGCATTTTGGCCACTACCACAGCCTGGGAACTCTAAACAAGGCATTGGTAATGGCCGAAATGCGTCAGCGGAGGCTATTTTCACTGTTTTATCTGTTTTCTATGTGAGTATTTAATAAACAAAGTGTCCCCATCGAGCTGGATCACTGGATGTTGTTTCTAGTATTGGGGTGGAATGTGAGAATTGTAGGGCAGCAGCTGGTAAGGTCTGCGATGTTATACTGTATATCACAGCCAGGGTCATAGCATGTACCTGGAGAACCGCTTATGCATGTCCCCAAGGTAAGAAGCCTTGGTGAAATAGAAAGCCATTAGATAGGTGTCAACTGCATCAGGCATTTGACACACGTTTTGTATAATGTTTACGGACGGCTTTTTATTGGGAGTAGACAAAGTTTTGGGTGGGTGTCTACTCCCCATGTTCCACGCCAGGAGTTACCTGGCCTAGTTAAAGTCAGCAGGTCAGCTGACTAGGGGTGGCTACAACTCTAGTCTGGGCATTTGGCTGGAGAAGGCCAGTGTCTGCTACACCAACTCCACTTGGCTACAAGGTGTTAGTGAGGGAACTACGCCTGTATAGTAAGTGCTCAGACGAGCAGGAGTTTGCTTTGTTTATTTCTATTTTGGTGCTTGTTGTTCTGCAGGAGGACCCGTTTGTACCTCAGAACTGCCTCTGTCTCTGTGCCTGATGGCCTTATACTGTGTCCCCAGAGCCGTAAACACTCACCAGGGCCGGGACGATGGGTAGATGAAGGTGGGCGACTCACCAGGGCCGGGACGATGGGTAGATGAAGGTAGGCGACTCACCAGGGCCGGGATGATGGGTAGATGAAGGTAGGCGACTCACAGGGCGGGACATGGGTAGATGAAGGTAGGCAACTCACCAGGCCGAGACAATGGGTAGATGAAGGTAGGCAGACTCACCAAGGCCAAGACGATAGGGTAGATGAAGGTAGCGACTCACCAGGCCGAACGATGGGTAGATGAAGGTAGGCGACTCACCAGGGCCAAGACGTGGGTATATGAAGGTAGGCGACTCACCAGGGCCGGGACGATGGGTAGATGAAGGTAGGCGACTCACCAGGGCCGGGACGATGGGTAGATGAAGGTAGGCGACTCACCAGGGCCGGGATGATGGGTAGATGAAGGTAGGCGACTCACCAGGGCCGGGACGATGGGTAGATGAAGGTAGGCAACTCACCAGGGCCGAGACAATGGGTAGATGAAGGTAGGCGACTCACCAAGGCCAAGACGATGGGTAGATGAAGGTAGGCGACTCACCAGGGCCGGGACGATGGGTAGATGAAGGTAGGCAACTCACCAGGGCCGAGACAATGGGAAGATGAAGGTAGGCGACTGACCAGGGCCGGGACAATGGGTAGATGAAGGTAGGCGACTCACCAGGGCCGGGTCGATGGGTAGATGAAGGTAGGCGACTCACCAGGGCCGGGACGATGGGTAGATGAAGGTAGGCGACTCACCAGGGCCAAGACAGTGGGTAGATGAAGGTAGGCGACTCACCAGGGCCGGACGATGGGTAGATGAAGGTAGGCGACTCACCAGGGCCGGGACGATGGGTAGATGAAGGTAGGCGGCTCACCAGGGCCGGGACGATGGGTAAATTAAGGTAGGCGACTCACAAGGGCCGGGACGATGGGTAGATGAAGGTAGGCGACTCACCAGGGCCGGAACGATGGGTAGATGAAGGTAGGCGACTAACCAGGGCCGGGACGATGGGTAGACGAAAGTAGGCGACTGTCTAGGGTTCCACTTCAACCAAGGCAGGAAAAGGGCGCAAATAGGTATGGAGTGGGCTGAATTTTACATTGAGAGGGGAGAGGTGGGGCGCTACATGCCCTATTTGCCTAGGGCACCAGAACCTCTTGTCCCAGCCCTGATGCTCACAGTATTTAATAAACAAAGTGGCGCCATCAAGCCGGATCAATGGATGTTGTTTCTAATCTGCCATCAATGTGTGATAGGTGCAAGTCCCACCTCGGAGACCAGCGCCTTCCTTGAGAAAAATCTCTGAAAACCTCTGTGTTTTGAGCTGAGAAATGGTCGGAAGTCTCCCAATGCAAAATTTATAATAGGGTCCTCACGTACCATGTTCCACTTACAATATGGGTCTTATAGTGGGCAGGGGGGATTTGGGTCCCCTCGGCTTAAAGGGCCTGGCACCCTTTAAGTGCGGTAGCCGCCCTTTTAATATTATGGGCTTTATTGGTGTAACCCAGCATGGTTACCTGTAGAAGGCGTTCCCCTTTGTACCGCCTTATCTATTGCAATTTCATGGGTATGTTGCATTTGTGCAGCCCCCTTGTTTTATACTGTGGTTTTTTTGCATTGGTGTGAACTGGTATCTAAGCTTTTCTATATAATGCTTGGACCTACTAATCTTTCCCTGAGCATTGGACCGGGCCACTCACTTAAAAGACAAAATTGACAGACCGGGAAAAAATCCATACAATCCCCAAATAATACCCCTCCTGTCCCCTCCCACACATCCTCTAATCTGCTCTCAGCCCTTGACCCGACGTCAGAAGAATAAGTATCCAGCCTTCTCTTATCTGCACGCTCCACCACCTGCTCTAGTGACCCTTTCCCCTCCACCTTTGCCATCCATTTCCCCCCGCGTGCTCTTCCCCTCACTACAATCTGTAACCCTCTCTCCACTGAGATTTTCCCATCCTCTTAAAACATGCTGTTATAACCTTTTACAAAAAAAGCCCCTCCGGGACCCGTCCTGTGCGCCAACTACCGCCAGTCCAAACCTGCCCTTCACTTAAATTGGGAACGTTTGGGGTCAAACTCTCCCCTGATCCGCTATCCTCCATAAACTCTCTTCCGATCGTTGCAATCAGGTTTCCGCCTTTACACCCACAGAAACTGCCTTAGCAAAAGTCCAAAGGTTTTCCCCTGACCGCAAAATCCAGGGAAAACTACCTTGCGCTTCCGGGATCTCTTTTTTGCAGGGACCCCGGGTTTACCCCCTTTCCCCTCAGCTAGCGCCATTGGCCCCCAAACCCCGTTTCCCCTTTTTGGTTTCTCCTACCTCTGCCGCCCTTCAGTGCTCCTTTTCGGGTTTCCACTCCCTCCCCTCCCCTTGCTGTCGGGGGTTTCCCCAAGGGTCGGTTCTAGGCCCCTTTCCCCTTCCCTCTACACATCCCCCAATGGACAAAAACAGCAATTTGGCTTCCATACCATCTCTACGTGGATACACCCCAATTATACACCTCCCCCCGAGACATATCCCCCTGCAAAAAAACACCAATGAGTCTGTCTGCTTCTTGACATCATGTCCTCTCGTATCTTAAACTAAACCCACTAAAACGAACTTCTGTCATCCCACCCTTTAACCCTCCCCCCCCCCCGCATTTCTCTTCGTGTGTGGTACCACCATTTCCCTAGGGAAGCCCACTGTCTTGGGGTTATACTAGATTCTATCGACCTTACCCCTTTCCCCAAACCCACCCACTCCTTTCACCGCACCCCCAAGAAATCTCCAAACCGTCCCTTTTTTCACTATGGAAACAACCCAAAATCTTATTGTTCTTTATTCTTTTCATCTTGATTACTGTAACTCCGCTTTTTCGTCTTCCCTTTTGTAAACTCTCCCCTCTCCAAATGTCCGAATGCAGCAGCCAAGTTGTCTTCTTTCCCCCTATACTGATCCTCTACCCTGGGGGGGGGGGGGGGGGGGGGGTTTAGTCCCCTGCACTGGTTGCCCATTCGTACAGAATACAAATAAACTAATCACTCTCACCCATAAAGTCCCACAGCGCTGCTCCCCCTAAAATCCCCCCTTATCTCGTTACCACCCTACCTGGGCTCTTCACATCGCTGCACCCCCCTACATCTCCCCCCTCATCTCTGCCTACCACCCTACCGGTCTCCGCTCTGTACGATCTACTTACACACCTTACCATCCAACCTCCCTGCCCGCTCCAAGATTTTGCACGTATTTCACCTTCCTGGAACAGTTTCCCCCCGTGTCAGGAACACTCACAACCCCCACAGTTTTAAGTGCCTCTGAAAAATCTTCTTTGACAAGCCCATCAAAAAAACCCTAATTGTTAACCCCCCCAAAATTTTGTCACACATTTTATCACTCCTAAACTTTGGCACCCCCGGGGACTTATTGTTATAGATGTACATCTGGGGGGCGGTTCACCACTTTTTTATGTTACTAACCTCATATTTATGTAACATGGCCGGACCATTGCAAACCAAGCACTTGTCATCCTTTGTTTCACCCATACACTCAATAGATTGTAAGCTCTTGCGAGCAGGGCTCTCACACCTCGTGTCTCATTTGTCAGTAGCTTTTTATAATGTAATGTCTGGTTTGTCTGTGCTTATACCCTCTATATTGTAAAGTGATGTGGAATATGTTGGCGCTATATAAAGATTATTATTATATGGGCCAGAGAAGCTTGCTGCTGGGATTCAGTGTATCTTCCAGCCATTGAGCTGTAATTGAAGCTTTGTAGTTTTTTAGTAATTCAAGGCATGGGAGCAACTGCTCCCCCTGAACCCTCTATAGCTACAACCCTACTATCAGCAGTGACACCCCAATTTTGAATGATTGTGATAAATGAGAAACCCCCAGAACCACCACTGAGGTCAAGTCAGTAAATCCTCCATCAGCCGGAACACTGGACCGTAATATGGTTGCCAAATGTAGTTGTGTTTAATCGGCCTTATTCAAAGTTTCCATAACAAGGCTGGGACAAGGTTTTTCTGATGCCTAGGCAAATAAGGCACAAAGCGTCCCCCAAATGGAAAATTCATCCCACTGCATGCCTCCTTGCGCCCCCTTCTCCACATGGGAAGAAGTGGCGCCCTAGGCGGTCGCCTACCTTTGCCTACCCATTGTCCCGGCCCTGTTCCATATATAGAGGTTACAGTAGAGTTGGCCTTCGGGTCCCAGGTAGTGTGAATTTATTATCATATACAGCAAAACAGCAACAAAGCTTTATTCGTCTGGCGAGCTGCATAATATTTAGCAGTTTTGACTTTTGATGAATAGCGTGTAATTTCCACAGCAAAGAACTCGCCTGCACCCTTACGATACAAAGCGACATCTCCTGGGCCTGGTATAACTTTCTCTGAGCATTCTCCCCGCATTTTTCTTATTGACAGGTTTTAATTAAAAGCATAAAGCTTTTTTTTTTCCCCCAATTTCTATTCATATAACGCGCCGCGCTGAATACCGAAATGTTCAAAGAGATTTGCTTTCAGTGAACCTTCCTGGAACATCAGTGAGAAGTAATTGAATTAAGGCAATATGAATACGCTCTTTGTTTCTTATGTTTTCCATAGAGGCCTGAACCATTGTATGATCTGAATGTATGAGTAAGAAATCCTGTTTTCTTTATCTTCGACACCGTGTATTTGTGAAGAAGAGATCGGCTCCTGGAGTAAAACCCTCACTGTGCAAAGGAGACTTTTCTAATAAAAACTACAAATCCAGGAAAAAACAAATATCCAAGGGGGATCTAAGCCAGTTCCTGTTGTATTCATTTAAAGAAACAGCGTTTTTATAATACAAATATCACTTCATTTTTGGCTGCTCAATTCTTTGGCGCAATTTACATCCAGGGGTTAATTAAAGGGGATTTATCGTTTGAGCTGCTCGTGCTGTTCTGCTAATTTTCTCAGACTGAGTTTGAAATCCAGGGGCGCGTCTCCCCTCCGGAGCAGGCGGGTCTCTCCTCCCAGCAGGCATGTCTCTCCTCTCAGCAGGCATGTCTCTCCTTCAGCAGGCGGGCCTCTCCTCTCAGCAGGCGTGTCTCTCCTCTCAGCAGGCGTGTCTCTCCTCTCAGCAGGCGGGTCTCTCCTCTCAGTAGGCGTGTCTCTCCTCTCAGTAGGCGTGCTCTCCTCTCAGCAGGGTGCTTCCTCTCAGCAGGGTGCCTCTCCTCTCAGCAGGCGGGTCTCTCCTCTCAGAAGGGTGTCTCTCCTCTCAGAGGCGTGTCTCTCCTCTCAGCAGCCGGTCTTCCTCTCAGCAGGCGTGTCTCTCCTCTCAGCAGGCGTGTCTCTCCTCTCAGCAGGCGTGTCTCACCTCACAGCAGGCGGGTCTCTCCTCTCAGCAGCGTGTCTCTCCTCTCAGCAGGTGTGTCTCTCCTCTCAGCAGGCGTGTCTCTCCTCTCGGAAGGCGTGTCTCTCCTCTCAGCAGTCGTGTCTCTCCTCTCAGCAGGTGTGTCTCTCCTCTCAGCAGGCGGTCTCTCCTCTCAGCAGGCGGGTCTCTCCTCCCAGCAGGCAGGTCTCTCCTCTCAGCAGGCGGGTCTCTCCTCTCAGCAGGTGATTCTCTCCTCTCAGCAGGTGTGTCTCTCCTCTCAGCAGGCGGGTCTCTCCTCTCAGGAGACGTGTCTCTCCTCTCAGCAGGCGGGTCTCTCCTCTCAGCAGGCGGGTCTCTCCTCTCAACAGGCAGGTCTCTCCTCTCAGCAGGCGGGTCTCTCCTCTCAGCAGGCGGGTCTCTCCTCACAGCAGGCGTGTCTCTCCTCTCAGCAGGCGTGTCTCTCCTCACAGCAGGCATGTCTCTACTCACAGCACGCGTGACTCACCTCACAGCAGGCGTGTCTCTCCCTCAGCAGGCGTGATCTCCTCTCCAGCAGGCGTGTCTCTCCTCCTCAGCAGGCGTGCCTCTCCTCTCAGCAGGTGTGTCTCTCCTCTCAGCAGGCGTGTCTCCCCCTTTCAGCAGGCGTGTCTCTCCTCCCAGCAGGCGTGTCTCCTCTCAGCAGGCGGGGTCTCTCCTCTCAGCAGGCGTGTCTCTCCTCTCAGCAGGCGTGTCTCTCCTCCACGAGGCGGTCTCTCCTCTCAGCAGCTGCCTCTCCCTCTCAGCATGCTGCCTCTCCTCTCAGCTGGCGCGTCTCTCCTCTCAGCAGGCGTGTCTCTCCTCTCAGCAGGCGTGTCTCTCCTCTCAGCAGGCATGTCTCTCCTCTCAGCAGGCTTGTCTCTCCTCTCAGCAGGCGTGACTCCCCTCCCAGCAGGCGTGTCTGTCCTCTCAGCAGGCGTGTCTCTCCTCCCAGCAGGCGTGACTCCCCTCACAGCAGGCGTGTCTCTCCTCTCAGCAGGCGTGTCTCTCCTCCCAGCAGGCGTGACTCCCCTCCCAGCAGGCGTGTCTCTCCTCTCAGCAGGCGTGTCTCTCCTCCCAGAAGGCGTGACTCCCCTCCCAGCAGGCGTGTCTCCTCCTCTCAGCAGGCGTGTCTCTCCTCCCAGAAGGCGTGACTCCCTCCCTAGCAGGCTGTCTCTCCTCTCAGCAGGCGTGTCTCTCCTCCGATCAGGCGTGTCTGTGCTCTCAGGATGCGTGTCTCTCCTCTCAAGCAGGCGTGTCTCTCTCCCAGCAGGCGTGTCTCTCTCTCTCAGCAGGCGTGACTCCCCTCCCAGCAGGCGTGTCTGTCCTCTCAGCAGGCGTGTCTCTCCTCCAGCAGGCGTGACTCCCCTCCCAGCAGGCGTGTCTCTCCTCTCAGCAGGCGTGTCTCTCCTCCCAGAAGGCGTGACTCCCCTCCCAGCAGGCGTGTCTCTCCTCTCAGCAGGCGTGTCTCTCCTCCCAGAGGCTGTCTCCCTCACTGAAGAACTGTCACTCATCATTTTGTTGAAGCAGGGGTTTGCAGAAGGGTTGTCTGGATATAAACAGCTCTGTCTCCCTCCTGCATGCTTATGTCTGCAGCCTTGAGGCTCCACAAGCTGCAGCAGCACCTATTATATATCGTTGTTTACCACTGAAAAGCCAGGAGCTTTAACTTCTGTTCTAGTGGTATTCAACCAAATTGTACTGACAACAGGCAGAGACCTTTACTCAACTACAAGGACAAATGTCAGCTTCAAGTAAAGACCTCTGCTTGCGGTCAGTGATATGAGTGAAAACAGTGGGGGGAGAAGCAAATCAGCTTTCAGAGAAGAACCTGCTTAACCTGTAACTGCCTTGGGCTTATGGTGTAACGGTAGAGTGTTGATTTTTCAACGAAGGGGGTTGGAATTCTAGTCCCCTCACAGAGTTTATTCCCCCCCCCTAAATTCTACACATATGTAGAGAGACCTAAAATATATATGTCAATCTCTCTAGTGATATATATATACACATACAAAGCTCCCCTATATCATGTCTCATCCCTGAGAGTATATGCCTTGTATCCACATATGTTGGAAGTGGGTTGGTGTGACTGTGAGGATGGGACACTTATAGGGGAGCTTTCTTGTGTGTGTTATATATAAATTATAGATGTCTACACTTATATTTTCATATATTTACATATGTGTACAATTTATAAAAGAAAAAAAAAACAAAAAAAAAAAATGGGGACTGAACTCCCAACCTCTGGCTTGCCAAGCTGACCACCTATTCACTGTACTATAAAAGCAGCACATACAGACACAGTGTTGAATCCTTATGTTATACAATACAGATGATGACGTCATAAGGAGGCGGGGCTTGCATTCGATCTGAGGAACAGAACGCCTTCTTTTCAAAGTTCAAACTGAACCTGTGAGGAGGTGAATCAACCTCTTGGCAATAGCCCTCTAAACAGGCAGTAATTGCCCAGATCATCACCATAGAGCTGAGATGTACATAGAGCCAGCAGACTCTGGTTTCACTATCAATTTTAACAGCTCAGAGGGGAGTAAACACAGAGTGTGCAGGCAGCCAATCATAGCACAGGGGGCGTGGCCATGACGTTTCCTGTCTAGGGGCATATCCCAACAGGCTGAATGAAATGTCAGCCAGCCAATCAAAGTGCAGGGGGCGTGTCTAGGGCATAGGAATCGACCCGGGGATTTTCTGACCCAGCAACAGCAGAAATAAAAGACAGATTTACAGCGAAGCTGATATCTGCTAAACCAAGTGATAGAGGTAATGCAACCCAATTACAAAAGTGCTTATTTTGACTGTCCCCATAATCTTAGACAGGATCTTTGTAACGATAAAACCCCTTTAAGCGTTGTTATTCAGCTGTGGTGATCCCAAGAAACCGTCACTTTCAACGCCAAAATATATACATTTTTCCTGTAGCATAATTCACAAGCGAAGGTTAATTACAATTTTATCTCGTGTTGTGTAGCGTAAAAAAAACACGACATTGTCACACGCTACAAAGATACTAGTTTGTTGGGGCTCTATTTTTTGGCGCAATTTACATCCAGGGGTTATTAAGTGTTGTTTTTCACGCTGTGGTGATCCCAAGAAACCGTCTTTTTTCAACCGCCAAAATATATACATTTTTCCTGTAGCCAAATTTACAAGCAAAGGTTAATTACAATTTTATCTCTTGTTGTGTGGCGTAGAAAACACGCAATTTTTAACACGCTACAAAGCTAGTAGATTTGTGGTTGCTCAATTTTTGGCAATTTACATCCAGGGTTAATTAAGCGTTGTTCTGCAGTTGTACTCAGTAAAAAAAACTTTGTTTTTCACCACCACAGAAGAAATTCTGTAGCAAAATTCATATCCGAAGGTTAATTAAGCCTGTTTGTGCTTTTATATTCAGTAAAATACACAGTGTTTTTAAAACGACACATACAAGTCAATTTTTCCTGCCCATTTGTGGAGCGCAATTTATATCCAAGGGTTACCCAAGCTTGTTACTGGGTTCATTTAGAGTCAAATACAGGGTGTGTATTTATCATATACAGATATTTTTCATCAAACAGTGTCTGTACATTTTAGAACAAAACGTATGTCAGACAGAGAGGTGGCAGGCTCTGCACCTGCGAGTGGCAGAGGCACAACATTCCTGGAGCAGGCCCGCAGCACAGCAAGGGGACGTCGCAGCGGGGTCACTCGGTGAGGTCAAAAACTGCCGCTGTCATCTAGCGGCCGTGTGTTGTTCAGCAACCCAATGGTTCTTTATTGGTAGACTAGGTCATTCCCTTCCTCCCAGATGACATCTGACAACCCCAGCCAAGAGTCGGTGGGAACATCAGACACAACCCTTAGTTGGCTGGCCCGGGAAAGTGGGTCAGCGGCCCCCACCTGTCCTCACCCGCCTCTGTCCCATCCGGTTCCCCTCAGCCAGAGATCTACTATGTGGTCTGGGCTTCAGCGCCACTATATAGCGAGGATGAACAATTTGAGGAGGGCAGTCAGCAGCTACTTGGCACGAAGAAAGTGGGCCAATATCCCCTGCTTCTTGCAGTAGGCAGCAAAGTATAGATGTTGAGAGTGGCATGGGAGGTCATGTTGTGAGGGGTCAGCCTCGGCTTTACCAAGACCGGTGATGAGGACGCATGCGATGAAACACAAAATAGATGATGATGTAGCCGACCGCACTTGGGAGCCGGGTGAGGCAAGGGCTTTCATCATCGTCAGGAGAAGAGGGCGTCAGCTTTGCGCGTCAGGCAGCGGCGTAGCCAGCAAGTGGGTCGTGTGGCCGTGAGTCAGCAGGATAGCAGCAGTGTGAGGTCGGGAGCCAAGCGGCCCGGGGTAAAAAACCCGCTTCGCAGGTCCAAGAAATAGCGGCAAAAGGGGCCCCAGCGAGGCAGCGGCAGTAGTCACTCAGTGCGGAGCGTTGGCGGTAAAATCGATACTCGGCGGTGTGGCAGTTCTTTGCTAAGACACCAGAGGAGCCGAATATGGTTATGTAGAATCTGTAAGCAGAAAGTGAAGCGGGGTCAGGGAGCTAACGTTGGCACCACGGCCCTGCGTAAAACACATGCAGCATCACCATCCGGTGGCCTGGGAGAAACGTGGCTCAGATGTGGTGGTCCATCCTGCCGCCGCAGCAACAGCAGCAACAGCGCCCAGTGGCACGCATGCCATTGCAGCCAGTCAAGGCTCACCCCCTCTAAAGAAGGGAGCTGTTTCTCTTTGACATCATCTCCCGGTTCAGATGCTCCATGCTCCTCGCTACTCATGGCGCCAGCAGTCGTTTCAGCGAGGCGATTGCAAAAGAGACACCAGTATGCGTCCAAAACCATCCTAAGGTGCAGCAGCTGACCGTGTCCTGTTCAAGTTGTTGGTACTGCAGTCCCTCCCTTTTCCCAAATGGTGGACTCTGCACCGTTCAGAGAACAAATGGCTTGTGCTGAGCCGAGAATGGAGAGTTCAAGCCATAATTTCTTTTTCAAAAAGGCAGTACCAGCACTTCATAAATATGTAGAACAGAAGGTGGGCCAGTCCTTGAGCTTATAGGTTTGTTCCAAGGTGCACGGCAGCGCGGACGTCTGGAGCTGTAACTACGGTCAGGGCCAGTACATGTCCTTTACGGCCCACTGGGTGAATTGTGCTTCCGGCCCAGGCAACAACAACTTGGACAGGAGACGCCGCTTTCTCCTCCCGTTGTCAAAAATGCGGTTCTTTCGCCAATGTCCGCCTCCTCCTCCTCCAACACCATCTCAGCCTCTACAAGTACTGCCCATCATACCACATGTGTAGGGCACAGCGGTGTCACGCAGTTCTACACCTGGCTTGCCTCGGCGAACGAAGTCACACGGGAGGAACTGCCCCCACGTCATGCAGCAAGAAATCGATGTGTGGCTTTCTCCACGCAAACTGCAAATCGGAACATGGTGAGGACAATGGGAGGAAATGGTGTCCGCGCTACCCAGGAGGGATGGTCATGCGCCCTGCATGGCGCACGTGTTCAATCTGGTTGTGAAAGGTTCCTGAAGTCTTCCACCGATCTTCAGAACATTCTGAAAATGGCCAGAAACTGTGCATGCACTTTTCCATTCGTACAAAGCCAGGAACACCCTCCTCGAGTTGCACGCGGCAGAACGGCCTCCCCCACCACACTCTGATATGCGATGTTTCCACCCGTTGGAATTCCAGCCTGCACATGTTGGACCGACTGTATGAACAGAGAAAGGCCATTAACATTAATGATCCAGGCAGACAGAAGTACCCCCTGTGTAACTTTGGGGTGTCGCCAGTGGCAGCTCATGTGTGAACCTGCCGTTTGTTGAGCCATTTTGAGGAGGCCACGTTATTTGTCAGTCCCCCAGGACTACGGGATGAATAACGAAAACCACTGCTTCATGTCCTGGAACATATGCTGAAAAATCTGTCTGGGCAAGGGATGAAGACGTGGCGACTACATCTCGCGGCCACATGAGTCCGGTGGGGACTGAAATGGAGGAGAGAAGGGACTTTGGAGCAGAAGCATTGTCTGGTGAAATGAGTGGATTTTCTAACCCAGGTGACAAGAGAGGAGGAGCAGGAGCACGCTGGAGGAGCAGATGGAGATGAGGAAGACGAGGCAGATGACCCGCCCAAACACCGTGGCAGTATACAGTGGAGATGGAGGCAGGGAGCCCCTCCCGGGGTCACTTGTGCAGATGGCCCGCAGCATGCTGATTTGCCTGGCTAGTGACAGCCAATAGTCAGCATCCGGGAGAGGGATGACTTCTGGCTCTCCACCTATTGGACCCTCGCTAACCCGGGCCAAAATGGGAGCCTTTTTCCCAGCTATTTTAGAGGGAGGAACAAAAAATAAATTACTATAGGGAAAATCCTCCATAGTCAGTTGGCCGCTGCCTATGTGGGGAAACCGTCCCCCCCTCTGACAGGTCTGACCCGGGGGGGTTTTTCAGCGTCCGTACTACTGCTGCAGCTGCCGGGGGAAGGTGGGGGGGGGACGGAGCAGTACCAGCTCCATCAGCAGCAACATAAGTCTGGAGTCACTGAAGAGCAGCTTCTTTCACCCGCCTAGTGAGGAGGGCAGTCACCAGCAGCAGCAGCAGCAGGACCTGGAGCAGACCCTGAACCAACAGGTGGTGGCCTACTTGGAAAGCACTCTGCCCCCCCCAGTTAGAAGATCCGCTGGACTACTGGGCAGCCAAACGCGATGTCTGCCCGCAACTTGCCCAGTTTGCAGTGGAGAAGCGTCCTGCCCGGCCAGTAGTGTGGCTCAGAGCGGGTGTTCAGTGCGGCAGGGCCATCGTTACCCAAGGAAAGGGAACCCGCTGTCCACCGGGAAAAGTGGAACGACTGACCCTTTTTCAAGATGAATCAGGCGTGGATCGGCCCGGATTTCCACACACCAATGCCTTAGGCGTCAGACTACCTCAGCCATGACGCCCACCCAAACTGTGAGAAATGAGTCTGGGTTCAAACTACCCGCCTCAGCCACTATTCTGATGCCGCCACCCGCTGATGCCACACATCTGCTGACAGTTTCTCCCTCTGCCACCAACCATCTTTACCAGGGATGGTATTGCCACCCACCCCCACACTCTGTCATTGTGCCACTCTCTGACCTCATGCTGCTGCTGTGGCTGCTGCCGTGACCTCCACACTGTGTCATTGTGCCACTCTCTGACCTCATGCTGTTGCTCCTGCCGCCGTCACCTCCACTCTCTGTCATTGTGCCACTCTGTGGCCTATTCCTGTTTTTGCCACCTCCAGAATGTCATTGTGCCACTGTCTGACCTCATGCTGCTGCCGCCGTCACCTCCACTCTCTGTCATTGTGCCACTCAGTGGCCTACTACTGTTTTGCCACCTCCAGAATATCATTGTGCCACTGTCTGACCTCATGCTGTGCTGTGTGCTGCCGTGACCTCTACACACTGTCATTGTGCCAAATGTCTGACCTCATGCTGCTTTCCGCCGTGACCTCCGCTCTCAGTCATTGTGCCACTCTGTGGCCCATTCCTGTTTTTGCCACTCCAGAAGTCATTGTGCCATGCTGACCTCATGCTGCGGGCTGCCGCCGCACCCCACACTCTTCCTGATGTTGCCCCCTGAGCCCTCACTTGTTTTCTTCCGCTTTCGCTGCCATAACTTTATCAGGCTATATTCCCCGCTTCATTTTTGGTCAGTTTGCCCTTTTAAAGTGACCGGGGAATTTTTTATAGGAAGCGATTCAAAGCGGGGCAGCTGTGCATGTCATATAAAACACAACATTGTATGAAGACCAAAAAAAAAATCCCTCTGCAAAATTTTAACAGGACAAGTTCACACACCCGAAGGTTCTGTGCAGCCCCGGAAAAAAAAAAAAAATCGCTTTTTAACGCGATTGTCCCAAAGTAATTGGAACGAAGATATTTTTTCCGAAAATTCGGGAAGTAACGAAACGAATTTGGGGAAAACGCCCATCCTAACCAGACCCTTCTCCCGAAAACTGGTCACATAACTTGTTAATTATTACTTAAAAAGGTCTCCCAGCCCTTCTCCCGAATCCGGGCACTTAACCTGTTATATTTTTCATCTAGAAAAGTCTCCAGACCCTTCTCCGAATCCGGGCATTTTCGTTAATTTTAACTAGAAATGTTCCCCGACCCCCCCCGAAACCGGGCACTAAACCCGTTTATTTTACATCTAAAAAAGTCTCCCGACCCTTTTCCCGAATCCGGGTCATTATAACTTGGTCTATTATTACATCTGAAAAAGTCTCCAGACCCTTCTCCCGAATCCTGGTCATTAAAACTTGGTTATTTTTACATCTAGAAATGTATCCCGCCCTTCTCCAAAACCCCCCACTTAACTTTTTATTTATTCATCTAGAAAAGTTCCAACCCCTTTTCCAAATCCTGGTCATTATAACTTGGGGTTTTATTAAAATGAAATTACCAGACCCTTTCCCGAATCCCGGTCACAAACTTGTTTTATTATTACATCTAGAAATGTATCCAGAGCTTCTCCAGAATCCGGTACTTTTAAATTGTTATATTTTACATCTAAAATGATCCAGACCCTTCTCCAGAATCCGGGTCCTTTAACCTGTTATATTATTTTATCAAAAATGTATCCAAACCCTTCTCCAGAATCCTGGTCACTTAAATTGTTATTTTTTACTCTAGAAATGTATCCAGCCCTTCTCCAGAATCCGGTCACTATAAATGTTATTTATTAAATTGAAATGTTCCGCCCTACCCAGAATCCCGGTCACTAAACTTG